>MU224192.1:2370603-2385345 GCA_018584345.1 Thuja plicata | reverse complement strand
TGGGTTGAGAAGGGTTAGAACCCAGGGTAGAAGTGGTTGAGATGGGTTAGGTTGGGGTTTAGGGGAATATTAATAAATGAAATAAACTTATTTAATTCATTTAAAAACATAGGAATTAATTATTTAATCAATGAAATTGTTTTTTAATAATTAGAGAACTATAGCCATTTTAATTAAATTAAATAGGCTAGGGGAATGGGTTAATTGCAAGTGGGTATTTGATTTAGGAATTTATTTAATTCCTTTATAATTAAATACTATAGCCATGTTTGATTTTGATTTGATTTGATTGGTCGAAATTGATTTGAATTGTATGGCTATAATAGTTAATATAAATCAGTGATAAAAATCACCAAAGATATTAAATTGATTTAAAGAATTATGCCAGGCAGTAATAGGGTCGTTTGGACATAAATTGAGGGTATGATCACACTTAGGGAAAATAGGGTCCATAGTTGCAATAGACCAAATTCAAGTGGTTACAATTATTAGTCCCACCTATTAAAGGCGGAGACTTATGTTTCCACACGCCTTTTTACAATTAATCCAAGCTCCAAAAATTGTGCCCAAAAGTTTTAACATATGGTCATTTGAAATAATTCTATTAAAACATAATTCTACACATTTATTCCTATTTTATGATTGGCTATGGCTAATTTTCTTGGTAGTATTTTTTTCCCTCTATTAACAAATTCAAAAAAATGGTGAGCAGTCCACACACCTGGGCACCATGGGCAAGTGGTAATCATAAAAAAGTTCATGTGGCTCACATGTGCTTCCACATTTTGCACGCATGCCTCATCCTTACATTTTTAATAGCCCTAAAATGCCTCCTATTTCAATTCCTTCACACATCGAGGAACAACCATCGTTAGCCCACCCAAACCAGGTATTACATGAAATGTCTGTCACTGTTGTTGTTCATGGCAGCTTGGTGGCATATGCTTTTCTCGTTTAATGCCTTAAATCATGTTTTCCCATGAAAACCACTAACTCTGGCCAAGGGCGATGCACAGGGATTGTTGAAAGATGCAATGAAGATTGCCTATAGAATGAGCCCTTATATTCGAGGGCTATGATGCATTTGTATGCTCCCACCACACAATATACTATTTTTAGCATTTGTAGTTCTAGTATTGTATTTGATGTCTTGTTTTTTTTTCCTTTTGAATTTGATATGATGTGCTGTAAATTAACATCTTTCGGGTGACTCCTGAAAATTATTACAGAAAGTGGAGGTTTTGAGCTAGTTTGTGTGTTTTGACTTTCGATTGATTCCAGGTTCAGCAGTTATTTCTGTCACTCAACCCTAATATAGAAGTGTATGTTTTCAGCCCACTATTTCCTATTAATTCTCACTTTGGTAGTTCTGCAACTTCCAAAATTTTATGTTTATACCATGGTTAGCCTAGAATTTCTTATTAAACAAAAATTTGGCATCTTATTGTTTTCTTTCCCATTGGGTGTGGTCCTTCTTCCTGGTAGTCATTTAAATTTCTCATCCAGGAAATTTGAGCAAAAATAGGGCTCGAGGGATGGATTCATGGAAATTTGCATAGGCAATAGATGTGTCTCTTGCCGGAGATTTCTTGTGGTGTTTTGCAGGGTACTAAACGTTCCATTTCCATAGCCCATCAATTTGTATTTCTTTATTGGTCTATTAAAATGTACTACTCCTCAAAGCCCTTTCATAGATGAAAGTGTGCTTCAAGCTGAAGAAACATGGAGGTGTGCTTTCATTTTTGGCTTGCATTTGCAACAGCAGAGACAATAGCATACTACAGGTATGTTATCTCCTTGGGTTCATTCTAGGAACTAGATGTCTGCGACATTAACATGGTCATCATTTATTTTCACTTACAAATTTCTTTGAACTTTCAAGTTATTTTTTAAGGCCTGTAACTATTGGAAAGTGATCAATTTGGGTAATTTGATTCACTTTTTGGTTGTCATTTATGGAAACACATCTAGGTTTAAGATCAATTGTTTTGAAGATAAGTTTTGGTATGTCCAAAATTGACTAAGTACAGAAACAGAGGTATAGTACTATTTTGGATATCGAAGACAGAGATCGATGAATTAAGGCATGCGAGCTTAGTGGAAGACAGTATGGAGTATGTTTGACATACACCTAAGATCAATTTGGATTTGGTTAAGTTTATGATAATTTATAAGGATTTGAAGACAGACAGACAATAGAGAACAGCGACATAGAGCAGTTGGACAGCAGCGAAGAATAAGGGAGTATGACTTGGACTCCAGGAAATCAAAGTTTTATTTTTGTTATTGATAGTCTATACTTTGACTATGCAAGAGCACCGACTATGCATTTGATATTTACTATATTAAATGTATTTTGTATTGAAGGCTGACTTAGTACTATTTTTAATATTCATTCTGAGAGTCGACTTTGTAAAGTTAAAAGATATATATGTAAGATATTTTTGGTAAAGATTAGGTGTTGTAAGTAAGTGAAGAATATGCAAAGAAGACATGTGAATGGTAGAGTAGAGAATGGGAGAGCTATAAAGGAACTATCAAATCATTTGTGATGCTTGTTTTGTTCATGACTGAGAACCTTTTGTAACAGAATTACATTGTAAGAGTTGTAAGCTCATTGGCCCCTAACAGGGTGTTGTGAACCTTTAACAGGGTTGTTATTCCTCTAAGAGGGAAATGTACTATGTAATATTTAGCTCCTAGCAGGGATAGGCCTCCTTACAAGGACATTATACTTTAGTACATGCTTGTGGGTATCATCCCCACCGAGGTTTTCCCTTGGCTAGGGTTTCCTCGTAAACAAATCATGGTGTTATGAGTTCTATGTTATTTTTTTATGTTCTTTCCTTTACTGCAATTGTATGGTTAATGTTCAAGTGGTTGAAGAATTTAATTAACTGTTATAATACTGAAGCAAAGAAACATATTGAGAAACTTCACACCAGCAGTGATTTGATTGATGAACAACTAGACAAGAAGAAACCTAAAGGTGATATGACTAGTATTGGCTTCAATGAAGCTAAATGTTTAAAGAATCAGGAAGAGAAAACAGATGAGAAGATTGATGCTGAGAAATCATCTAGTGAAGAACCTAAAGAGCATATCAGACCTTTCAGAGGTAGATGCTTTGGTTGCAATAGATCTGGACACATGAAGAGAGACTACAGAGGTAATGCCCCTTTTAGAAATTTTTCTGGTTATTGTTTTAACTGTAATGGATATGGGCACAAGAAAATTGAATGCAGAAGACCTAATCAATCTAGATATAGAAAGGACAATGGAAGAGAACCTACAATGAAACCTATATGCTACAAATGTAACAACATTGGACACATTGTGAAGTACTATAAATTACAAGTTAATCAAGAAATAAGACCACCTATATATTACAAATGCAACAATCTAGGACATATAGTGAAGTTTTGCAGGTATAATGGAGTAGATAACAGAAGAACACCACCTCCTATGAAACCTCAGAAGAGTGGAAGTGATAATGGAAAGAGTATTGCAGATGTGAAGAGTGATTTTGAAAATTGTTTTAAGAAAGTAGAAGATAGCAATAGTGGTAAGATATGGAAGATTAAAGAAACTATTTATACATTAGTTCAGGGAGAGTCAGTAGATGCTACTCGATCTTTTCCTAAAGGTAGCAAGACAGAATCGACCTAATCGCCCGATCATGGCCTTAGGCGAGCATTAAATGCAACACATCATAATTTATCCTGCCTGGCAAATCATGTAGTGAGCTCATGCGAGCTTGGGAATATGTTGAGCTGACATTATGGATCATATATCTAAGAGCGCACCATCAGCCAACTTGTATATTTTGATTGTGAGGATTAGCAACCGACCAGACTGTTTGGAGTGAAAAAGAAAAGTTATAACCTAACTTGTATAAAGCACCATGTTATGATCTATTTTTATATCATTTGACAAGGAGCGAGCCGAGGAGATCAGAGAGAAGAAGTATTCAGACATTTCTACACCTGTCGTGCATGATCGATCAAAGCATAAACTTGGATTTCCACATGTGAAAGGTATTCTACATTATCTAATATATGGATGCACCTGTGATTTTTGATGTTGTTGATTGTCCTAAATACAAATTCAAGAAACATCATTTTAAGTCATGTGAAGAGGATTCAGAAGGAGCATTTTCACAGACCCCTCATGGAATATTGCACGTAGAAGACATCAAGGCTTCTATACATTGTAAGTATGACACATTAGAAGAGGAAGATATACTTACTGAAATGGAAGATATGACTAAGAACGGAGTCATGAAGGAAAATGGAAAAATTTCAGTCAATTAAGTATAATGAAGATTATGGACTTGTGCAACTTTGATAAAAATGAAAGGTTTAAAATACTTATGATCAGGGTTCATGACCAATTCATATGGATTGGTAGCCAACCTCTGAAGATATGCAGTGACCTAATTCATGAGATTACTAGTTTAGATAACACTGGAGTTGTACCTGTTGCAGAGAAACATGTCAAGAAGGAAGTCAAAACCCTAACACACTCAAAGTGGGACAGAAGGGAAATGACAGTAAATGATATTTCCCAACAAGATGTACGGTTGATTGCAATGATACTAAGTTACAAATTTTTCTACAGCAACAGACCTAACTCAGTATCTGCTGGAGTTAGTATGATGGCATGGAGAATGATAAAAGAAAACACACAATACAACCTATGTGAGGTATTGGAAAAGCAATTTCTTGAGAATGTAAAATTTGTGAAGAAGGATAGAATGAAGACTTTCAGGTTTGGATCATTATTGGTACACATGTTCATTATATTGAACATAAGTTTCCTAGTCTACACCCTAGTGGCTAGAAAACTGGAATTCCTACTGGTATACTAATCTCACAGAGTTACAAAAGACAGAACACTACTTGGGTAGATGGAGAACTATTTGAAATGATTAAAATTCTACAAAGACAAATGAAGAGTAGATACAGACTTCATGAGGACATTGTTGAGAAGTACAAGGACACAATTTGTTTTATGGTTGAAATAGACTATGTATGTTTTGAGGCAGTGACCCCTAGAAAGAAATGGTGTTACCCTATGGGCTATGAAGTGAGTTCCAAAGTACTCACCATGTAAGTAGAACATATTCTTGCATCAGAAGTTCATACATCAGAGGAGAGATGGGGAACATATGAGGAAAAGTCATAGAAGGTAAGAGAAGAACATAATAGAGGATAGAGGAAGAGAAAGATTGCTAATCTTATTCGTGACTGTGGAGTAAAGGTTGGTCTATCTAAGGAAGAACTAAAAGATATGAATAAGAAGATGGCAGATAGATCCCTTGGAGTAGCTAGTGGAAGCTCAAATACCCCTTCCACCCCTAAAGTAATTATGGCTGATAACACACCTCCACCACAGCAACAGGCAGAACAAGCAAAGGAAGTTACTCCTAGAGAAACTAGATCTAGTATGCAGACAAAAGAGAAGAATGCGAATGAAGAAGAGAATAAAACTAAGAGGAATAAAGCATGGAAACCTGACATTAAAATGCTGGAGAAAAGAGCAATTGAACAAGGAAAATTAGTTTCAATTGACAAATATTATGACAGATATGAAGAAGCAGATAAACTGAAAATTGAAGATATTGTAATAGAACGCATGCTTAGTTTCAAGAAGACACTTTTGGAAGTTGAAGGAAGCATACCCTCAAATTTGTATATAAAATTGGAAAGCAAAAAATGATTGGCACAAGTTGAAGATGATCAGATTAGAAACAAAGAGATTGATGACATGTTGCCTGTGTTATATGTACAAGAAAGAGATATTATAGTCAAAGAACTGAAACCCCTGTTGAGGAAAAAGACCAGTTTACTAAAGATAATGGCGAGGAAATATGATGAAGTGAATGAGGAAACTCAAAAGGCACTTGAGAAGATATTGTTGAGAACTACTTTTTTTAAGCCCCCACCTCCTAAGACAAATTTACCTACACAATTGGGAATGGATGATAGTACAAAGGACACAAAGACTAATGATGAAGAGAGTAAAGCAGACACTACTGTAGATTTCTATGTTTCTGGTGTGGCAGTAACACTAGACCCCTCACAAGATGAGAGAGAACCTTTTGCAGGAACCATGGGCACTTCTATTATTGATGAACTTGAGAGGAAGAGGAGAATAAGGAAGATGAGTAGAAAGAGGATGAAGGACAGAAGACTGAGAAAAAATAAGATGAGAAGGAAGAGGTAAATTTTCCATCTAGCTTATTGTTGGCAATTAGTTATGTAAATGTAGATAATATGGATGAAGATGAACTAGTGAAACTGGCATTCACCGCACTGAACAAAGCAAAGGAGAAATCAGTACAGAAAGGAGATAAGAAAAAAAGGTGATTTCAAGAGCTATTGATACAGTGAATAAATTGCTTCCAATACCCTTAGTATTCCAGAACAAAGATGATATTGAGAACTTGAAAGTCACACTTGATGAGTTTGATGGCCATTTTGAAAATTTTTTGAAGACTACAGAGGAGAAAGCAGAGAAAACATATGAAGAGAAGAAGTTGATAAAAGTATGCAAGTCCATCTCATGGGACTTAGGAGTTGTTAGAAATTGTTTGATAAATGCAAAGAACTACATTACATATGGGAGAAAGTTATTTGGTTACAGCATGAATCCTATTAGACACACTCAAGATATTGAAGATATCATTTCCAAGGAAAGGGAAACTTTGAACAGATTAATGGATGGTTGTGAAAAATCTTCACAATCCACTACAGAGTTAGACATAGAAGTGATAAATATATTGGCTAAGATCAGTGTATTGGAGAATGAGAAGGAGAGAGTACTAAACAGATTTAATTTGTTGAGGAACTTCATTACTCCAAAGCTATTAATACTTGAGGCACATCTGAAAAATTTAGAAAAGACTACAGATTCATTGGCTAAAGGCTAACCCACAAACTTAAAGAATGTTGAACTACATCTTTTGCATTGAAAGGATTGATTCATATAAGTCAAATTTTGTTTAAGACATGGAGCACTGAAGTGAATATTTTGGAAGATTCCTTCCAAGACATTCTAAAGCTTGTGAGAAAGAAGTGATACTTATTTGTATGAAATTTTGTCATTATTGTCAAAGGGAGAGAAGAGAAGAGAGAACAAAAAAAATGAAGAGAGAAGAGAAGAGAGAACAAAAATGAATGAAGAAGAGAAGAGAGACTGTTTTGTTTTGTTGGAACACTTGGTATTTTTTTTGTTGTTAAGTGTTGCCATCAATGCCAAAGGGAGAGATTGTTGGAAAGTGATCAATTTGGGTAATTTGATTCACTTTTTGGTTTTCATTTATGGAAACACATCTAGGTTTAAGATTGATTGTTTTGAAGATAAGTTTTTGTATGTCCAAAATTGACTAAGTACAGAAACAGAGGTACAGTATTGTTTTGGATATCAAAGATAGAGATCGATGAATTAAGGCATGTGAGCTTAGTGGAAGATAGTATAGATTATGTCTAACATACACCTAAGATCAATTTAGATTTGGTTAAGTTTATGATAATTTATAAGGATTTGAAGATAGACAGGCAGCAGAGAACAGCAACACAGAGCAGTTGGACAGCAGTGAAGAATAAGGGAGTATGACTTGGACTCTAGGGAATCAAATTTGTATTTTTGTTATTGATAGTATATAATTTGACTATGCAAGAGTGCCAACTATGCATTTGATATTTACTATATTAAATGTATTTTGTATTGAAGGTTGACTTAATACTGTTTGTAATATTCATTCTGAGAACCGACTTTGT
The DNA here is from genome assembly GCA_018584345.1 of Thuja plicata. Classification (NCBI taxonomy): domain Eukaryota; kingdom Viridiplantae; phylum Streptophyta; class Pinopsida; order Cupressales; family Cupressaceae; genus Thuja; species Thuja plicata. The sequence continues at coordinate 2,377,561 of MU224192.1, read as the reverse complement.
AAAGTTAAAAGATATATATGTAAGATCTTTTTGGTAAAGATTAGGTATTGTAAGTAAGTGAATAATATGCAGAGAAGACATGTGAATGGCAGAGCAGAGAATGGCAGAGATATAAAGGAACTATCAAAGCATTTGTGATGCTTGTTTTGTTCATGACTGAGAACCTTTTGTAACAGAATTACATTGTAAGAGTTGTAAGCTCATTGGCCCCTAACAGGGTGTTGTGAACCTTTAACAGGGTTTTCATTCCTCTAATAGGGAAATGTACTATGTAATATTCAGCTCCTAACAGGGCTAGGTCTCCTTATAGGGAAATTATACTTTATTACATGCGTGTGGGTATCATCCCTTGGCCAGGGTTTCCTAGTAAACAAATCATAGTGTTATGAGTTCTGTGTTATTTGTTTATGTTCTTTCCTTTACTACAATTGTATGGTTAATGTTCAAGTGGTTGAAGAATTTAATTAACTTTTATAATACTTTTTCACCCCCCCCCCCCCNAATCCTTTTTCCCCCCCCCCCCCCCTCTCAATATTATCCAATCCTAACAGTAACTTTGTTTTTGATTAAGTAAAATAGGTTTTACAGGGTACCTAAAACTTGAAAAAAAAATTTAACGTTAAGCCCAGTTTAAAACAAAGCACAAAAAAAAGACAGAGCAGGCCAACAAAAGGCCAGAGCAAAAAAACAAACAACTTCTGCAAAAGCAGAATAAACAAGGTCAGTGAAAAAAACCAGGGACCCTCATGATAAGTCCACCATAAAAGTAGTCGCCTTTGCTTCGAGCAGTTCCATGTTGGCCACCAACTCCTTAATCTTTTGGAGATCCAGTGCCATGTCCTTGTCCTTAATCTTCTTGGTTCTAGATGTGGTTCACTAGCTGGGACCCTATTCAATGTTCTAATCTATCTCCACCTCCATATTAGCCGCCTCCAACCCATCTAATTTAGCCTCCAGCTTCTCAATGATATTTTTGGTGTGCTCTTTAGAATCCTTAAGGATATTGTAACTCTGCTCTGCTATATTATTAAGGGTAGCTTCTACCCTAGTCATGTTCTCTTCCAAATTTTTCACTCTATTGTTTATCTCCTGATCCTCAGTAGTCTTCTCCTTTTTATCATTTTCCTTGCTATTAGCCCTTTTTTTGAGGTCCTCCACTTCGTGGAATAACCATTTGATGATTCTATAATTATCAACCATGCTATTACAGGATTTATTAGGCAGGTCCATTTCAAACTCCCTAGCATTATCACTAAGCACCACTAAGGAAGGGTCAATAAGCTCATCCAACTTGATACAGCCTCCCTCCCTCTCAATTACCTTAGGGTTTATGATTTCTCTAGTATTCCCCATCTTTGCCATTTTAACATTGAAATTGCACCACCCAATAATCTTCCCTTGTTCTACCATGTAACAAAAGAACTCATTATCCTTCCTGTCATCCTTCCCTATTTCATGAGGTTGAGAGAGCTGAGGAGAATGGGAAGTCTGATTAGTTTCTTGGTAGTCATCCTAGAGCTTCCTCTTCAGATTATGTTCCAAAATAGGGGAACCACTATGGGTTTTTTCCTCAGGGGATTTTCGGTCATCTCTCAAATCCCTCTTCCTATCTTTTTTTGTTTTTACCCATGGTAGGTTGTTTTCTCTTTCTTCCTTTGTCGCTGGAAATGACCTCCTCATCTTCTGTATCCATATATTCTTCAATGTACTCCTCAAAATAAATAACCATGGTGCTCTATTTTTTAGGGGTTACCAGTTTCTCTTTTTTAATGCTTTGCAGACTCACTCTTCACTTTTTGGAGGATGAACCTAGAGTATTCATTTTCATTTCATACTCCTCATCATCGTCAGAATGCAGGCCATCACTATCTTCTGTCTCCTAGGTGATGTAATCCGAACCAGAGGCCTCCACCTCGTCTTTCTTAACCACCTCCTTCCCAAGGGTTTGGGCTTTAAAATATTCATAGATTAAAAGCAAAAGGCCTTCGTTTAGGGTAGGGTTAGCAATGGCCTTCTCTCTATACCCATTAATGTTATCATTTATTGAAGAATACAAATAAAAGGGAATAGACACCTTCATATCATGGCGAAAATAGTTCAATAGGACAAAGTGATAGGTGCGGATTCTGTCAAGCCTGATATCCAGTGTTATGTAGTAGATGATGGCTCTTAACATGAATCACCACAATATCTTCAGCCCTTCCGGAAGGTAGTGGGTGCCGACCTTGGTAAGCTCCTTCTTTTCCTTGTCATTTCTGACAAAGTCACTTATCATCGAGTCCTAAATTTTCCTATCTCTGTAGAATTTCTTTCCAGAAATAGGAATCCCTATAACCACTGAGATTACCTCCTCGGTTACCGTAAACATTCTTCCATCTATCTCAATACTGCCCTCATTCCAGTTTTTGACAAACATATTCGTCACAGTCAGCTTCCCACTATGAAGCCTCTCAACGAAGGTGGAAATTCTGCCACTTTGAAGGTGCTTCCAAATCTTGGTGCGCCACCTCCATTTTTCCAAATCTTTAGTAGGTTCCCTCCTATGCCTTTCCCCACACATCACAAAAAAATGCAGACAGATAGGAAGCAACACAGAAGAACAGACCAAAATTATTTGATATGTTCCAGATAATTCTATTTCTTTGGCTTGAACGACAAGTTTTGTCGAAGTGTCTGGGTACCCTGTAAGTGTGCGGGTGTTATTTGAAATGATTACCTTTCTAGCTTGTCTCATACTTTCCAATAATGGAAAATCCATTTCCCTTCAAAGCGCTAACAATCATAATTAATATTTATGAAACCCTCCTTCCCATGGATTCGGTCATAAGCAACTAAATCCAATACTTCATGTGGGAGGTCACCTCCATAAAGCCAACGTGTCTAATTTTCACTTCTCACTGCCCAATTGGAAAACCAGTCAGCAACTTGGTTGTCTTCTCTAAACACATGGGATAAATGGACCTGATCAAAGGTGTTCAAAAGTGAGTGGGTTTCCTCAACCATATTAGCAATGGTCCATGAAAGCGGATGTTTCAAATTAAGACAGTTGATTATGTTTCAAGAATCCCCTTCTAACCAGAGATTTTTGATTCCCAAGTCATGAGCCAATTTAGTCACATGGAGGGCAGCATTCACTTTCGCATAGTGATTGGTTTGTGTGCCCAATGGTAGACTAATAGCAGAAATTCCCTGGCCATAGCAATTTCAAATTACGCCACCACTTCCCGCCTTCCTAGGATTTCCCTTGGCCACATCATCGAAGTTGGATTTTTCCCATCCATCTGGGTGATGATGCCAAGTATAGTGTTGTGTTTTATCAATGGCCTTGGATGGATTAACAGCATTTTCAACACCTGCAAAAGGGATAGGATTCCCACACATACCAAATTTTTCCAAGAGAGCATGGTGAATCTTTTCAAATAGAATTTTGGGAATGACACTACAATCCCTAAAGATGCGGTTATTGCATTCCTTCCAAACACCCCCAACAAAGGTGAGGAATCACCCAAGACCATAATTTGTGAAATATAATATTTTTGAAGGGCTGGGTCTAATGGGCAAAGAGGTCATTAATAGAGGACGGGAAGCACCACTGCAAACCAAAAAGAGATAGGAATAAATTCCATACAGCCCGCACATAAGAACAATGTTTAAAAATGTGGTCTACAAACTCACCATAGACCAGACACAAGACACACCTGTTAGGGATGGTAATACCACAGTTGATGAGGTTATCGACAGTGAGGATGTAATTTTGAAGAAGAAGCCAGTAAAAAACATTTATTTTAGGGATAAGGCCCAGAATCCAGGCTTGTGACCAAGGATGGGAAACCTCTAGATGCTTCTGAATAGACTAGGCTAAAGCAACATTAAAAGAAATAGTAGGGGAGGGTCTATGTAGGATCATGGTATGCCAAAAATTGGCTATGTGAAAAAATCAATTTTTCACTCGTCCAAAAGCGCACCCAAAAGTTTGTTGACTTTTGAGTAGGCTTGGGTGTTAGTACACCTGGCCAAGCCAAAATCCAAAGCTAAAGCATTATCATATGTCTAATAATATCTAATGTCCAATAATATTGGATGTCCAATAATATCGGATGTCTGATAATATTGGATATCCGATATTCATCAGTAATAATATATTGTTGCCTGCGGCTGCGTTCAACATTTTCATTGTGGAAACATTGAAGCAGCAAAGCCAAGCCAAAAAAATTGTATATCAGATAGGGATTTGATATCAGATTTTCTATAGTACACCAGGTAAGTGAAATTATGTAGTTTCATTCTTGTTTTTTGTTTTTGCATTGAAATTTATTGTTTGTTTTTTAAAAACTAGGTTTTATATGATATTGTGTATTGTTTTTTAAAATTGATTATAAACTAGAGTTGAAATTTATATTGTTTATTCTATATTTTTTTTTAATCAGACATGGATTCAGACCAATCTGAAAACCCTCCCTCTCAGTCCACGAACAATCTAGAACCACCTCAAAACAATCCCCCGCCTTCAAAAGACCAACCGTTCTCAAACCCTCGACCAATATAGGATCTCATAGGAGATAATCTAAATTAGCTTAGAGGATATCAGAACATGTATGCGAATATCCCCACCTTGTGTCCCATGTTTTCCATGCTAAACTCCATTATTGAGAGCATGGAGAAACTCACATAACAAGACAATGCTGCACTTCTTTGGCGTGAATCCATACATGCCCAATTTGATCATGGGCTTGAATACGATTAAGTTATGGATATAAACATAACAAAACATGACATATGTAACATTTTTGTTGATCCCAAAATCAGTTTAAAAGTGGACCCTAAAAAAACCAAGTTGTCAATTAAATGGTGTACAAATGATGCAATACGTGACAACTTTTGGGATCACTAGTGAATGGTTTTTGATAGACCACCCCACAGCAATTTGGATGTCCCATTCTATTTCATACGGAAATTGTATGCTAAATTTGTGCTTGATCACAAATTCAATTACTGGAGCATGAGACAAAACTAGGGCATGGTCTTAGGCACTCCCCAAGATAGGCCAAAGGCACAGTGGGTGAAATCCCACACATATGTCCCCCCTCCTGAGATTTCACCACCTCCCATTATACAGCATCCTAACATTATTGCTGAGGCCAGATCATAGACTATTTAATCCATTCAGGCCTTGAGTGATCTACTCATTAGGTAAAGTGTGGCATTGTTGCCTCCTCATACTGATTCTTCTAGCCCTTCCACGTCCTCCATGAGCTCACATGTTTGTGTGCCTCATACTTGCGTTATATGCAAGAATGTGTGCTTGGGTCCCCTGAATGATAGTGATGCATATAACTATGTGTTCGAGGTGGACAATACTACACAGCACACTATAGGCACTGAATCACCCCATGGAGATGTGCATCAGGGGCATATAGAGCCATGGATTCCTACTGTTACAGTAAGAGTAAGCAGTTAACTTGTTACATTGTATTTAATTTTAAACGTTCATATTTTTAATAGAATTTTCTTATAATGATTGCCCACTTATTTTTTTTATGTGTTTCATTTATGTCCAGTTGATGACAAAGGAGGAGATGGCACAGGTGGAGGGGTCCACGCTTTTGGCCATTTTATTTGGCCTTGACACTTCCACAGTACATACGTTTTAATGTACTCATTGGTTTCCTTTTATTATAATATTGTATACATGTATTTTCTAATTTTTATGATCATCTTATTACATACTGATGTAGGTTTCACCAGTTTTCCACCGGGGGCAATGTGAGGGGGTTCAAGCATCTGGTGTTGACAAGGGGAAGGTAATTAAGTATTTTAGATTGATTAAACATACATGTATACTTGTCACTTGTGCATACTCATTTTTAATTACATGTTTTATTTGATAGAGGGTGGTGTTTGATGATGTTGTGAGACCGGTTCGCCATGACAGAGTCACAAGCATCTCAATTCGCAGTGATAGCCCCACAATACGTATATTTCTAAATTTATTTGTGTGTAGTTTACTATCAAGTATATATTTAATATGATCAAGTCATTATTGTATGAAACTTATCTGTTTGACTTTTGTAGGTCACCCCTAGTTTGAGGGAGGTACCATACCAAAGGTTTGTATCACTGATGACCCAACTGACATTTCATAAAGAAAGTTCAACAGAGGTAAGGTTTGATGTTAATTGAGTTATATTTAAAACATGTATTTGCTACCAAGGATTTAACATTAAATAGTATAAGTCTTACATCAATCTCATGTTCGCAAACATATATAAAGGTCAGAGTCAACATTGGTGGCATTGTCCCTTCGTAACTAAAGACATATATTAGGTATCCTAACCGCATGAGGAGATCGAGAGGCGAGGTACATGAGAGTTCAATTTAAAAATATATATATTTATTATTGTTGACTATGATTTTAAATTTTTATTTATTATTTGTAGAAACCATATAAATTAAGTAATCTAACTTGGTGTTTCACTTTTGTGTTTGAATGCAGGATCCATCAAAGCCAAAGAGTACTAGTTCAAAGAGACTTCACATTGATCATCCACCAGTAGAATAGAATGTCCTAGAAACATTTGTAGTTGAACTTCTTATGTGAGATGCCATATGGCATATTTTGAGATGGTGCATGCCATATTGTATCTAGATATGAACTGATTTTGTAAATTTTTGGAGATGACATGTGCCACATTTTGTACAAAACTATTTCATAAATACATATCTACATGTTCATTTCTGATTATTTTATCTTTTTCATGTGTACTATGTATGTAATATTTCTATATTATATCTTTGGCATGTGTTGTATGTATGTATTATTTTCATATTATATCTTTTTCATGCATTGTATTTATGTATGTATGTTCATTTTTATATTATATCTTTTCCATGCGTTGTATGTATGTATTATTTTCATACTACATCTTCATTCTCCATTAGCCATCTGGTGCACTATACT
>MU224192.1:2323867-2346065 GCA_018584345.1 Thuja plicata | reverse complement strand
ATCATGAGTCATTTAGTGGAGATGAGTATGAAGTATAGTGCCATGTTTATGCAATGGAAGGCTTAATAAATGCCTGGATGGAAACACTGAATCACTGAATTGCTTTCACTGAATTGCTTTGAGTGCTCTGCACCAACCTTCGTTCTTCAATTCCTCTCTAGAAAGAGCTCTTTTTACACATGCACCTGCACCATCATGCTCACCTTTTCCATGCCACGCCTCCATGAAATTCCAAAAATGTTGAACGCCACTTGTCACGTGCATCCTACTCACCCAATAGAACATCCTTGCATTCTTGAATTGTGAGGTGCAATTATCTGACCATATTATGTGTTGGTTGTACTCAATACCTCTTTCCCTTAAATTATCATAGAAAACTTTGAAGCAATCTTGCACAAACTCTAATGAATGTGTGCGATCATCACTGATATAGAAGTGATACTCTCTAAAAACCTTTCTATCTGTTTTTGTGCTATTGAGAGAGTACAGAGAGAGAGAGAGAGAGTGTGTGTGTGTGTGTGTGTGTATACAATTATTTACACACCCAATTCAGGGTTATAATCTAGAAGATTTACTCAAAGCTTATAGGGAGTGCGTGAAGAAAATTAGAGGGAGATACAAGAAAAAATGGGATTTTGTTGAGTAGAAAGGGTCCTCTAATTTCTAGGTTTGTAACTCTATTGAATATGTGCTGATGAGAGGAGGTAAAGATGGTTTAGAATTTGGTCTTTCATTCAATATTCTGTTTATAGAGCAGTTAGTTTATCTGGAAGACAAAACAGCTCATCTTGAATGTAATTTTGATTGGAAACAAGTCTGCAAATTTGATTCTGTTGATGATAGTAAGGAGGCAGCCATTAATCATGGGCTCACCAAAAAATTGGCCATTATTCAGGGCCCTCCTGGCACTGGAAAAACATTTACCGAGTTGCAAATTGTAAAGGATTTGTTTCATAAGATTTCAAATTCCTCTGGTCCCATTCTCATAGTGTGCTTTACTAACAGAGCTCTGGATCAACTTTTGGAGGGAATATTTGAATATGAGAAAAGTCTAGAAAGGTTAGGATCTATAACTCAAAGCTCAATTCTTAGCAAATGTACTCTTGACCAGGGACAAGAGAGCAATATCATATTATTTTCTTTGGTAAGAAACATTGAATTCCTAATTTGAACATAAAAACATCAGAAAATGTAGGATTTCTTAACATTCCAAAAAGAACTTGTGTTGCCCTTTCCAAGGCTAGAATTGGTCTGTATATCTTTGGAAATGCCAAGCTAGTCTTAGACAATTCTCCAATGTGGAATGATATCATAAAGCATTTTACAGATAATGGGTATGTTGGTAATGGAATACCACTATACTGTCCTAAACATCTATATGATGTTGGACATGTTGTTACCAAATGTCATGATTTAAGGAGGTATGGCAATGGAAGTATGAGCTTTTGTACCAGGAAATGCAAATAAAAATTAATTTTTGGTCATCTTTGTCCCAGGAAATGTCATCATGGAGGACATGTGATAATTGGATTTGCAAGGCCTGATGTATATGAATAATTTTGAGCTTTGTGCACATGTCATCAGGAAGGTCTGTCATGCAACTTCCTATGACCCCTTTCGACACGTTGGAAGGTCTGTGTGCATTTTCTGATTCCTAATGCTCAAATTGTTACCAATTTGTGCCTCCTAAATACTGTGAAGATTACCATACATTTCTTTTATACAAACTTCGCAGGGTGAAGGAAGAAAACAAAATACTTACGGCAAAGGGTGAGAAACAATTTGGAATTACTGAAAATCTGCGAGAAGAGATGAGATTATTGCGAGAAGAGGGGGAAAATCAACTTGGTTGAAAATTATCCAAGCCCTGAGACAAAAAATTTTATCATTGTGTGTAGAGAGAGAGAACCAATTGGGAACAATTCAAAGAATGCAAAATGAGATTGAAATCTTGCGTGTAGAGGAAGCGAAACAAAGTGAGAGTGCAGAAGAGGAAATTGGGTTACTTTAGAGAGAGAGAGAGAGAGAGTACAATTTCACTCACTTGAAACACCTATGTACTAGGAGGGTATTAAATTATAATAACTATGTACGAAAGGTTGGAAGATTGCAGAAAAAATCATGGATGGCCATTGAAATAAGCAAAGGCAACCAATCGGCCATTTAAAAAAATTCATGGGTGACCATTGAAATAAGCTATTTTGCTGGAGGGAAGAGTAGAAAAATTTTGCTAATTTGCAATGGCCCGAAGAGAAGGGAGCAACTCTACTTCCAGATATATTTCAGGTTGCCCATATATATAGTTTGGTGAAGAAGGGTGTATATTTTCTGGTTCCTACTGCTCAAATTGTTACCAATTTGTGCCTCCTAAATACTATGAAGATTACCATACATGTCTTTTATACAAACTTCGCGGGGTGAAGGAAGAAAACAAAATACTTACGGCAGAGGGTGAGAAACAATTTGGAATTACTCAAAATCTACAAGAAGAGATGAGATTATTGTGAGAAGATAGGGAAAATCAACTTGGTCAAATTATCCAAGCCCTGAGATAGAAAATTTCATCATTGTGTGTAGAGAGTGAGAATGAATTGGGAACAATTCTAAGAATGCAAAAGGAGATTGAAATCTTGCGTGCAGAGGAAGCGAAACAAAGTGAGAGTGCAGAAGAGGAGATTGGGTTACTTTGGGGAGAGAGAGAGAGAGAGAGAGAGAGAGAGTACAATTTCACTCACTTGAAACACCTATGTACTAGGAGGGTATTAAATTGTAATAACTATGTACAAAAGGTTGGAAGATTGCAGAAAAAATCATGGATGGCCATTGAAAGAAGCAAAGGCAACCAATTGACCATTTAAAAAAATTCATGGGTGACCATTGAAATAAGCTATTTTGCTGGAGGGAAGAGCAAAAAGCTTTCGCTAATTTTCAAAATCCCGAAGTGAAGGGAGAAACTCTACTTCCAGATGTATTTCACGTTGCCCATCTATACAATTTGGTGAAGAAGGGTGTGCATTTTTTGATTCCTACTGCTCAAATTGTTACCAATTTTTGCCTCCTAAATACTATGAAGATTACCATACATGTCTTGTATATGAACTTCGCAAGGTGAAGGAAGAAAATAGAATACTTATGGCAGAGGGTGAGAAACTGTTATACCCTGCATTCCCATCCCTACATTTTGTGTGCAAAATGTGGGGTCCCCCTTTGTTTTTGTTTTTTGCTTTTGGCTCTTGCCTTGTCTTTTGCCTGTTTCTTTGTTTTCCTTCTCTGGGTTTTCTTTCCCATGGTGTTAGTTTTGATTTGTGTTTTTATCCCTCGTGTCTCTAGGACCCAGTCCCAAAGTTGATCATTCCTTTTCCAGGAGCTAGACCCCAGACTCTGGGATTCTCTGCCACGATGTCTTCTTTTTGTAAGAGGGTATGGTCGCGCGGAATCCCCGGGCCCAGAGTTCGGAAGTCTACCTGTTCCAGAGTTTGCAGAAATAAAGGTAACTTGATTTTCACCTTGGGTATAAATAGAAATAACCTATCACTTTCACAGTTATCACGATTAAAAACACTTAGGCAATTTCAGAGTGATTCAAAGGCGATTTCAGCGAGAATTAAGTGAGTTATTCTGAGCTTAGAAGGAAATTGCAAGTTAATTTTCAGTGCTAGTTTGTGATCCTTCAAAGGTGGAAACTATTGCAAAGTATCCAAAGAGCCTTTTCCTTCCTTTCCCTTTCTTCGGATTCCAGGTTGGTGTTCCTAGTTCTTTCTTTCATTTTTCTACTTTTCGCTGTTGTGTTTTGTTTGTATTTCAACTTTGTTTTGTTTTCACTTTTCTCTGCATCCTCGTCATCTGGTTTGCCGCCCGTTGGTGGGTTGGCTCCACCAGAGGGTTTTCTTCCCTCTGTGCGGTGTCAGATATTGTATATGTTGTACATTTTCTGCACTATTTTGTATAGGTAATCATTCTGCATTTTTGTTCTGCTATAAATTTGGTGTATATGATGTATATCCTTCCATTTTTGTGTATATATCCTTCAGCCCCACTGTACCATCTGGTCTCACATCGAGCTCACCATGTTTCATCTTTGTTTCATCCAAGTTTGCGAGCTCATTCTGGGCAGAATACCGCCTAGTTGAAGCTCGGCTCTCGGCTGGTTTCAACCAGGTGGTTTTCTCTCTCCTCCATCAGCTAGCCTTTATGTTTCATTTATGTCCCACACATGCATTCAAGATTGTCCAAGTGGCCTCCTCTTTTGGTGCATTCAGATAGTTGGCGCCACCGTCACCATAACTCCCTTTTTATTGCGTAGCCACGTGATGCCCACATGGGCCTGACAACTCACTTTTTGCTCACATCCTCCAATGGTTAGTTTTCCAGACCCCGGGTCTTTTGTCTTCACTAATCCACATCTTACTTCCATTAAGTATGCTGAAATCCCTAGGCCCGGATAATGGTTAATCTCAAGTCTGCATTATATATATATATATATATATATATATATATATACTTTTCAGGATTTTGAACCTAAACTAACTTTTTTAGGCAAAGGACGTGCCTCGGTGGTAAGATCTCCAGATCCTGGAGTACTATTTATCTATGAATTCTAACGGTCGCCTTGCCTTGCAAGTTTTCAAAGTAATGTACCTTCACGATGTTTGAGGCTTTTGCATCTTCACCACCTGGAAGTCCAGAGCTTCCCTCCACGGCGGTCACCAGGGAAGCTATCAGATCCAAAATTGAGAGGGCCTTATAAAAATTGCCTCTCAGCATGAAGTACCTGAGGGACAATTTCATTATGGGATCAAAGATTGAGTCCCAGGTTCAGTTAATTACCGACACCAGCATCGAAATGTGGGCTGAGATGCAGGCCCTGGTTAAGATAATATTTATTCAACAACATTCTGGAGATCTATTGGCAATCAGTATTGGGGATTTTGGGATCCTAAAGGCCGCTTGTTTCCCATGCTTAGTGTAGGCCCCGGAGCTGATTCGTTTAGCACTGACACATGCACACTGGAGGAATATGTTTTGGGGAAGTTTGATGAATTAATGGAATCAAGGTATCAATCGCTAGAGGGGATAGATGGAGCTAAAATGATGCAAATAACTCGCATGATTCTCAGTGGTCACGATGCGGCAAAGATGGCTAAAGAATTTAAGAACAATATTCTAGACCTAGGAGAACAGATTGAGGTGGCCAAGTATCAGTGGGCTGGCCTTAAAGACATCAATGAAGATGGAATTTCCTGTCTCCTCCAGACCTTCAATGACAGTAAACAAAAATAGAGATTCTCTGGGAGCTGGAGAAAACTCAGGGAAAATGTCTTGTATTCTTTATTCTTTTGGAACGTAAGTTCCCAGATCCCAAAATTCTGGATCCTACATTTTGTATTCTTTAAGTGACCCGTGTCTAGGTCCTCAAGGCCGACCGGTCACTTTCAAGGTAGTTAATAAAGGTTTCCAGAGGGTGGGTATCAGTTAATAAAGGTTGTCAAAGGTTGTCAGAAGGTGGATAGCTACATTAAGGCACGTCGGATCAGCAAGAGGTTTTCTAACAGATGGCCTTCCCAAGGCGCTACTTCAGAGATACACTTAGCGCATCGAAGACAGGGTACCACCATCCCATTTATGAGACATGTAGCCTCGATCCTTGGGGGATCAGATTTCTTCCTTCTCCTTTCTGGCTCTCTTCTTGAGGCTGATTCTTCCACTCCATTCTTCTTGTCTTATTCTTCTGACATGTCAGACCTTCTCTATCTTGAGGTCTTTTGTAACATGGTATAGGTAGTACCAACCACTAGATAATGTATATTATTGTAAAAATGTAAAATAAGTTAGGGTTAGGGTTAGATAGAAAGATGGGTATAAGTAGTAAGTCCGGCCTCATTCCAAGGGTTGGCAAAATTGATGATTTTGCAGTCCACAGTTAATAGCAATCTAGTTTTCTCAGTTCTTAGTTGCAGAGTTGAATGCTCCATAGTTTCTAAGTTTTCAATAGTCAGATGCTCCCTTGGAGCCACCATTGTACCACGCACCAGTGCTTGCTGGAAGAGATGTTAATGAAAAAGGAAGAATTTTCTCAATGATGCTGTTGACATTCTGTCTTCTGGGATAACGGTATTTTATGCTTTATGTTCTTCATGTCCTTTTCTCTAATACTTAAAGTAGATTAATGACCTCCTTTCCTTTGCTACTGATAAAATATGAATTGATGGTTGTGTATTTCTTCGGTATTTAGTGTAGTGTGTTAGAGCATTGTTGATATTTGGAACGTTTAGTATAACTCTGTAGTATCTTTTTCAGTTTATTTGTTAAGTGTAAGATTGCTTGGAGAAAACCCCACTCACCTGAATCCCTGGAGTTGACGAGTTGAAGATAACCAGCTACCCCCCTCAAAAAAATAGTCACATCTCCCAACCAAGCCCCACACCATCGAGACCCAACTCTCACATGCTTGGAGGCCTAGGGAATCTCATTTCCCTGAACAAACTTTGCAGGCAAAGTTGGTCGGTACCCCGGTACCCGGTGACAACTTACCTCTGTTGGCGGACCCGGTCACAAGAGTCCCGTCAACAGAAATAATTTGGAATTACTCAAAATCTGCAAGAAGAGATGAGATTATTGTGAGAAGATGGGGAAAATCAACTTGGTCAAATTATCCAAGCCCTGAGACAGAAAATTTCATCATTGCGTGTAGAGAGTGAGAACAAATTGGGAAAAATTCAAAGAATGCAAAAAGAGATTGAAATCTTGCGTGTAGAAGAAGCAAAACAAAGTGAGAGTGCAAAAGAGGAAATTGGGTTACTTCACAGAGAGAGAGAGAGAGTACAATTTTACTCACTTGAAACACCTATGTACTAGGAGGGTATTAAATTGTAATAACTATGTACGAAAGGTTGGAAGATTGCAGAAAAAATCATGGATGGCCATTGAAAGAAGCAAAGGAAACCAATCGGCCATTTAAAAAAATTCATGGGAGACCATTGAACTAAGCTATTTTTCTGGAGGGAAGAGAATAAAACTTTCACTAATTTGTAATGGCCCGAAGCAAAGGGAGCAACTCTACTTCCAGATGTATTTCAGGTTGCCCATCTATACAGTTTGGTGAAGAAGGGTGTGCACTTTCTGATTCCTACTGCTTGAATTGTTACCAATTTGTGCCTCCTAAATACTATGAAGATTACCATACATGTCTTTTATATTAAATTTGCGGGGTGAAGGAAGAAAACAAAATACTTATGGCAGAGGGTGAGAAAAAATTTGGAGTTACTAAAAATCTATAAGAAGAGATGAGATTATTGCGAGAAGATGGGGAAAATCAACTTGGTTAAATTATCCAAGCCCTAAGATAGAAAATTTCATCATTGCATGTAGAGAGTGAGAAACAATTGGGAATAATTCAAAGAATGCAAAAAGATATTGAAATCTTGTGTGCAGAGGAAGTGAAACAAAGTGAGAGTGCAGAAGAGGAGATTGGGTTACTTTAGAAAATCTCAGGTGAAGCATTGGCTAATCCAGATGTCATGCTCTGTGCTTCTGATGGTTCAACATTTCAAGCACACACTCTCTCTCTCTCTCTCTATATATGGTTATGGAGAATAAAATGAATATTTTTTACTTCTTCAAAACCCGATCGGGTTTTGAAGTACTTTTTTCTTTTCAAAACCCGATCGGGTTTTGAAGTACTTTTTTCTTTTCAGAACCCGATCGGGTTTTGAAGTACTTTTGTCTTTTCAGAACCCAATTGGGTTATTTTAAATTAAGAAACCCGATCAGGTTAGGCTCGGGTAGAGGCTTGAAAAATGACTCACAGGCTTGGAGGCTCATTTTCCCTCCATTTTTGTTCTTTTAGACATTTTTTTATCTTGTAAGATGATTTCTCAACTTTATCTTCATCAGGTTTACAATTTGTCAATTGGGTAGCTTTATAATTTTCACCATAATCTCATACGTCTTCTTAGCTTTCTAACCATATAAAGTTTTCTATTTTTGGACAACATTAGCATAGTAAACTTTAATTTTCTTTACCAGTGTCTTGATTGTACTCACAGACATATGTCTACCAATTTTTTAATAACTTTTGAAATACTTAATCAAATTACAAATAAATAACATATTATTGTTCTACACTTGATTCTATATACTTTTTTTAAAGAAAAGTTTTCATTTTTTATTATTTTGAAGCAAGTTATGCCCAACATACGAACAGGTACCAAATTTTCAAGATGCGACCACTTCAAAAAATCACACAAAAAAAATACTCATCATAAAATTACAAAAAAATACACAACTTCTAGATCTCACTCTTACCTATCATCCTACCAAAGAGATTTAAGAAATATTGAATATAACTATACCTTTTGTACTGCGCACGAAAACAGCTATGTTATGTTTTTCCAAAACAATCAGGAACATGTTTTTGTGTGCACGAGGTTTGACCATCTTAATCTTATCAGGTTTTTAAAAAAATTAGTGTTCTAGAAACTAGATTAAGAGTAACACAATTTTTATTTTTTACACATCTTCTTATTTTGAGTGCATGACCCTCAAACTCTTGTTCCAAGTTTAGGTTTACCCGATTTCAGAAAAAATGTGTCACTTATACCCCCTTTTTTGGTCCACAACTTGGTGCACACACCCTTATTTATTTGGTAAAAAATTACACAAAAATATGCATTACATTCGGGCATGATTCTACTACTTATATTTAGAATCTTGTGAAAATATATCATCATTTGATTGTGATTAAGGTGGTCAGACATACACGTACTTTTTATCTTTTTCCTGAAATTTTCATACTACTGCATTGAAATCTAAAATATTGAACAATTAGATTAATTGTTTTTCAAAAGGGGGCTAGTAGTTTAGAAACTACATTCAATTTCCTACATATTCTGTTGTCACAACTTTTTCACATAAGGTTGATAAGATGTTCAACATTTTACGTCAAGTTGACTAACCCTGATTTTCTGAATTTTCACTGCCACTTAAGGTCATAGCTTGGTATACCATGATCCTACACATACTCGGGACACTTCCCATATCAAAGCATCCTAATTCAGAGAGAGGGAGATATCATTGAGAGAAGTGAGTAACAGAGACAACTCCTAGGAACAGAGGATAGATCCACCCAAGAGTTACCCAATCTGTAATTACTCACTCTGTCCTCGAAGCGTAAGATGCATTCCTCCTTCCAAGAATTAAAGAAAAACATATCTTTCAGGGGCCCTGACAAAATCCAATTATCATTCCAAAAGCTAATATTGTGCCCATTTCCTATTTTCCACTTCACTTTTGACTTTTCCAAGTCTTTGGCATTGAGGATGCCATTCCAGATACAAGAGCCATTCGAGATATCATCATTTTCAAAAAAAGAATTCAAAGATGCACTGGATAGGTATTTATCCTCAATGAAATCCGTCCATTCCCCTTTACCATGAAAAATCCTCCAAATCTGCTTGGCAAGAAGCGCCTTATTGAAAGGCCTAACCCTCCTAATCCCTAGCCCCCATCATTTTTGGGAAGACAAACTTTATTTCAAGAAATCAAAGGAAGGTGTCTATGCTCTTCTGCCCCAGACCAAAGAAATCTCCTTTGGATTTTTTCCAAAGCTTCAGCCACTTTAGCCAAAATAGAGAAGAGGCTAAGAACATAAGTTGGAAGGTTTTGAAGGGTGGACTTGACCAGCTGAATCTTTCCCACTTGACTTAGAAGAATTCCCTTCCAGCCTGCCAATTTTCTGTTAAATCTGTCTATGAGCTTGTTCCAGAATGCTTCAAGGGGTTTAGCTCCCAAAAGAAGGCCCAAGTAGGTGGAGGGGAGAGAACCAATACTACACCCTAAATTCTCCACCATTCTTCTTTGTTTGGACTCTGGCGTGTTAATAAAAAAGAGGGAGCTCTTACACCAGTTGATGGATTGGCCAGTGGCCCTAGTATAGGAATCTAGTAAATGTTTAACAGTTCTGGCCTCCATAACCGAGGCTTCTCCACCTAGGATGGTGTCATTAACAAATTTTTGATGAGAGAATATGGACAAACTAGAGGAAGGTATGATGCCTTTCAACTTCCCAGATAACTTATGAGAAGAAAATGACCTTCCAAGACACTCAGCCAAGATAATAAAAAGGATAGGAGATAGGGGATCCCCTTGTCTCAGGCCCTGAAAAGCTTTGAAGAAATCTGAAGGAGATCCATTAGCCAAGACAGAGAAAGATGGCGAGGAGATGAGCTAAAAGATGATTCGGTAGAAAGTGTTATTAAAGCCAAAAGCACCCAAAACTTTCAACAGAAAGGACCAGTGCACCCGGTCGTAGGCTTTGGACAGATCAATCTTTAGGAGAAATCATTCCCTCTTACCAGCTTCTAAAGAGTGAATGACTTCGTGAACTGCCATAACTGAATCCAGGATTTGATGACCAGGATCAAAGCCAGACTGTTGATGAGCAATAATGAAGGGGAGCACCTGAAGAATCCTGATATTCAAGACTTTGGAGATAATCTTGTAGAATGAATTACATAAACTAATGGACCTAAAAAGGTCCATAGCATCTACCCCCGTGACTTTCAGAATAAGAACCAGAAAAATAGCATTGAGTTCTTTGAAGAGATTCTTGGACCCGAAGAATTCCTGCATAGCTTTGATCACATCTTATTTGAAAATTTTCCAATACTTGTGGAAGAAGAACATGGGAAAGCCATTGGGGCCTAGGGCCTTGTCTCCTAAGAGAGAATCTAGAGTTTTCTTAACTTCGTCACTATTGGGAATAACAGTCAAAGCTTTGTTCTAGAGAACCAAAATGACAGTAGGGATATTTCTCAAGAGGGTCTCTTGATCCAGGTCCTGGAGGTTGAGGTCTCTGGATAGGAGGGATTTAAAGAAGTCCACAGCAGCTAAAGAGATATAATTATCCTCCTTCAAGATCTGGTTCCCCCTTCTAATGCTACTTATTTTTTTAGCTACCCTGTGTTTCATGGTGGATAAGTGAAAGAAACGGGTATTTTGGTCTCCTTCCCTCAGCCATATGGATCTAGATCTCTGCTTACAATACATTTCCTCCTTACCAATCACATTGTGATACTCCGAGAGCAGAATGTTTTCTTGATTTAGGATGGTCTAATCATATCCATCTCTCTGTATTTCCTCTTGGATATTACCCAGGTCAAAAATGGCCTTCTCTTTGGATGTGAAAATGTCTCCGAAGTCCCTCTTGTTCTAGATCTTAATGTTTAACTTAACATTTCTAAGTTTTTTGGCTACTCTGAATATAGCTGATCCTTTAACCTCAATATCCCACCATTCTTTAATCTTGTTGTTTCTATTAGGGTGTGTGGTCCACATAATCTCAAATCTGAAGGAGAAATTTCTTTTCTTAATAATAGGGTCTAGAATAAGAGATAGGGGGAATGATCAGACCTAATACGTACCAGAGCAGAGAGGGTGCAATTGAAGGATTTCAACCAATCCATCATTATCAAATCTCTATCCAATTTAACTTGGATACAATCCGTCCCCGTTCTCCTATTACTCCAGGTGAAATTTTCCCCTTGAAGATCAACATCTAAGAGGCCTTGGTCATTGATAAAATCCATGAGATCCTACCAGCTTTCCAGATCAAGGGTAATCCCACCCAATTTCTCCCTTTCTTTTAAAGGGGTGTTGAAATCACCCATGATAATGCATTTAGAAAGATTAAACATAGTCACAATATTTCTAAGTTTATCCCAAAATGACCTTCGCCCTTTTTTTGAATTGGGAGCATATATATTCATAATGAACCAACTTTCCTTATTCTTAATATTAGTGAGATTGAGAAGAAGCACATTACCATCTTCATAGAAAATATCTACCTTCATAATAGAAGAGTTCCACACAGTCAGCAGACCACTAGAAGCACCTTCTGAGCTAGTTGCCACTCTATCCATAGTCTTACAAAACTTAATGCATTCCAGTTTGTTCTTTTTCATCTTAGTTTCTTGTATTAGCATGACATCGGGTCTATGATCCCTAATCATATTTCTTATTACATCCTACTTATGTGGCCCATTAAGACCATGAACATTCCAGGAGATTAACTTCATTAGTAACTAGAGGCACAGGTTGCCTAGATGGTCTTTCGGGTTCCATCTGCAATGTTCTTACGGGCCTGTAACTTTGTTAAGCTTTTGACGGGCTGATATTCTTTCACTTACTTCCATGTTTTGCTTCTGGTTCAGTATAGCGGCCCAATGTCTAGTAGGTTTATTTTTTTTAGACTTTAAATGTATTTGTATTGCGTTATTTTTATTAAGGATTTTGTTTTGTCAGATAAATTGTAAATATTTTCTTGGTGTTGTGGGAAATAGCAATTATTTTAGGTTTATATGAAGGCCTTAGGGTTTCCATCAATTATTTGTGATTTTAAGGGTTTTGTTATTCATTATGCAAATTATCTTGTTTGAGTGTTTTGTGTGAACAAAAACCTGGTAAGTCTGTTGTATCTTTTGGAATCTATGACTTATTAGGCATCTTTTTATGGTTTGCAAGCCCACTCACAAGGCATTAAAATTATCCATTTTTAGATAGATACCCATGAAATCTCAACCGCCAAAAAGATAGGTGAAAATAAAGCTTTCAGATCGAACGGAAGGTCAAGGAAATTTCACTAGCAAGGATTCGAATGACAAACTTCCTTGTCAAATGGATAATACATCATAAATTTTATAAAGAAATGCTAGAGAAAACTTGAATCTATTCATAAAAATTCACTAGCCAATTTTATTACAATGAATAAACAATAGACATATGGCTGACGATCAAATTAAAAATAGCATACCTTGGATTAATCTTTCCTACACCGAGAAGAAGGGGCACCAATATTAAAAGGGGAACCTGAGCTTCCCCTTTTCCATTGGACCACTCTGCACACAATCTAAAAGCTTCATCACTGCAAAGAATTGGACCTCCCCCATGTTCACCATATTCATCACCAGAAAGGAAATATACGATTGAACTTCCCAGTCATACAATGCTCCTTTGCAGCATGCATAAGTGCCTCCAATAAAATGTTTGTGTTCTTGGCATCTAGATGAAAAAAGAGGGAAAATGCATTTTGTAAAATTAAAATTGGAAGCTTAATGTTAAGGTATGCATCTTTTGTTCATCTCTTAGAAAAAATTATGCTTATTACGAAGATTTTTAAGCATTCTGCGCTATTTGAATTTAGATGAAAAAATGTGGAAAATGCATTTTCTAAAACTAGAATAGGTGGTTTGTTGTATAAAGAAGGCATATTTCTATTTTCTGAGTTCATTATAGTCTCACAAACTAAGCATGAATGTGTTTTCTTTGGTTTTGTAATGCACTTTGTTTCTGTCAGGTTAGAAACTCAGATGCATGAACTTTTTAGTCCATATGGATTTTTTCAGCAAATATCTTTCTGATTTTGGTTGTGTTGAATTTTATTACAATAGAACAAACTGTATGATATATCATCAGGGTATGAAAGAAAGAGAAGTGAATTCATTTTGATGCACAATCTCTTTGTTCCTTGATACATCTGTCATTTGCTTGAAGTATCTGTATTAATCATAATGAACTTTCTTTGGCCTCAAATTTATTATGTTGTCTGCTCTAGTGTTTTTCATTAACACTTTACTCTTTATTTTATAATTATTTTATAGACTAAAGGGTGTGCATATCTTCAACTATTGTACAGGTGCATTGGCAAGCATGCCCTTTCATAGCACAAGGGAGTGTTATTTTCCATCACTCATAAGGGTTTTATATTAGGTACATTGGGATTTAGACTCTCAACTCTAGGTTAGACCATCAAGCTCCTATGATGACAATATCCATCCTATTATTGCATTAAGAATTAATTTTGAACTAATTATTATGAAGAAAAAATCCTGATATTTGATATGAGCCAAACAACATCATTGGGAGAATTACAAATAAATTGGCACAACAATGACAACTCAAAAATGTGTTCTAAAAGGTTTATTGATAGTGTTGAGGTCATAACAATTCCATAAATGCACCAAGGTGAAGATCAGGTCGCCCACATGTATTAGTATGTTAAGTGTGCTAGTTTAGTTCATGATCAATAAAATGTTTGATGAAATGACAGAACACAACATGGCTTCTTATGGAATATTTTGATCACAAGATATGCTGGTCTTTTTGACACTAGCTTAAAGATTTTTAAATAAATCCCTCGACGAAATTTGGTACCAGGATTGCATGATATGAAAAGCATGACGCTCTTTGGTAAGGCTTTAAATTTTCCATAGAATTGCTTAAAATAAATGTGGTCTCATGGTCTACAATGTTTGTAAGATATGGACATCATGGTGCTATTGGTAAGGTTTTAATTTTTTTCATACAAACGCTTCAAAGAAATGTGGTCTTGTACCCTAAAATGATTGTAGGATATGCACAGAGGATATGCACAACATGGGCTTGTCAAAAATGCTTTCAAGAATTCCAAGAGAATGTTAGTAGTAGGTTTATAGCCACCCATTGGCCAACATCCTCATTAAAATTGACTAGTTTAAAGTAATTTTCCACTGAGTTGTTGAATTTGAAAAATTGCAGTTAATAAGTCACTTGTATCTTTTATAACCTGCTTCGATTCCAATTTTAACTTGCTTCCATTCCATTTTTTCACAAATGGCGATACTTGTGCTGCATACAGCTCTTGTCTAATGTTGTATCCATTATGTATAGATATTATATTTTACCCTTCAATGGTATAAATTATATCATGTAGAGGAAAGGAAATTTTCAAATTATAAAATGCCTCATAGATCCATTAAGAATCATCTATAAACTTTCAAGTTCCAAAATTCAAAATAAATTAATTATAAAGAGACTGGAAATGTCTGTAAAATATCTAAAGCTCAGAGAGAAACAAAAATCTTGAATACTTTCTTATTAAATCATAACACAAACCATCGTTACATATATTATAGGAGAACAATAAATAGAGTCCTATTCAAAAACAAACATTAACAAAGCTACAGCTAAGCTAATCTTAACAACACATATACAACTTCTGATGTGCTGTCATTTATTAAACAGAAAAACCCTAAATGCTAACAGAAAATCCCCAAATATTCAGCTAAATATCTGACACTCCTACTTAGCCAAATATTTTTCAATCAAGCTGTAATATATTGAATCCTTCTTTGCAAAATTCAAATTTGATTCTCGGTAATGCCTTTGTCAATGCATCCACCACCATCATTTTTGTTGTGCAGTATTCTATTTGAATATTGTTCTCCTCAATTTGTTCATAGATGAAATGGTATTGTATGCCTATATGTTTTCCCCTTCCCTGATACTTTGAATGCTTTGTGATGGCTATACAACTTTGGCTATCACACCTCAACACCGTTGGTAGGGTATGAGTAATCCCAATGTTCTGCAACAATCTTCTCAACCAAATCAATTCTTTTGCATCTTGACATGCTGCTATATATTCCGCTTCTGCACTGGAGAGATAAACAGTTGGTTATTTATTACTTGTCCATGAAACTACGCCTCCTCAAAGGATAAAACAGAAACCTGAAGTTGATCTCTTGCTATCAATATCCCCTGCCCAATCTGCATCACAATAACATGTAAGTTGCAGAGATTTTTTTGAACTCCCACTAAATGTAATCCCATGATTATTTGTTCCTTGAAGATATCTAAAAATTCTTTTAACTGCTGCCCAATGTTGTGGTCCAAGATAGCTGGAAAATTGGCTCACCATGCTTACAGCATGTGGAAAATCAGGCCTGCTAGAAACCATTGCATACATTAGACTCCCGACAACATTTTGATATGGAATTGTACTCATATAATTTTCTTCCTCTTGTGTTATGGGACACATTTCCTGTGAAATTTTTTTACCCACTTCCATTGGAGAGCTTATTGGTTTGCAATCTTCCATCCCAAATTTCTTGAGAATGTTCCTAATGTACCTCTCTTAATTAAGATGGATTAACTTCTTTTCCCTGTCTCTTAATATTTGAATGCCCAAGCAATAATGAATCTCACCATAGCTGGTCATTTCAAATTTTGTAGCTAATTGAGCTTTAAACAAGTCTAACAACTAAAGATCATTACTCGAAATGATAGTGTCATCTACATATAAGGCTAAAATGATCACCAACTCACCAATATGTTTGATGTAGACATTTGAATCAGCATTGCAACTCATGTATCCTTCATTTTGGAGAAACCCATGAATACATTCATACCATGCTCTTGAGGATTGTTTCAGTCTATACAATTTCTTATGCAACTTGCATACCAACTTTTCTATTCCCTCTTGTATGTAGTCTTCTGGTTGTTCCATATAAACTTCTTCCTTTAAGAAACCATGTAAAAATGTTGTTTTAATATCTAACTGATGCACATGAAGATCCAAGGTTGCTGCAATTGCTAACAAAACTCTTATGGATGTTATCTTGACTACAGGTGAGAAAGTTTCATGATAATCCAAACCTACAATTTGAGAGTAACCTTTCGCCACCAAACGAGCCTTGTAGCGGTCTATGGATCCATCTGACTTATACTTTTTCTTGAATAACCATATACACCCAATTACTTTTCTTCCAGGTGGAAGACTTGTGAGTTCCCAAGTCTGATTTTTTATGAGTGATTGATATTCAGTGTCCATTGCTTTCCTCCAGTCTACTGCATGAATGCTTTCATGTGCTTCTTGGACACTAAGTGGTTCATCAATTTCTACATGAAGTGCATATGATTCTAATGCTTTTTGAGTGGGCTTTATGGGTCTTGTTGATCTTCAAAATTATCACTCTCCTTGGCCTTCTCCTGTGGGTTGAGTGGCTGCAACTTGTAATGGTCTTTCTGGAGTAGAATCCTTATGTTCATATTCTTCGTCAGATCTGAGATCATAGAGCCTTATTTCTAAATCCTTAGCATTTTGCATCTTTTCTGATTTGTGCAAAACTAAATTTTCATCAAAAATGATGTCTCTTCTTACTAGAATATCATGTGTTAAAGGATCATAAATGTGGTAAACTTTTGAATTGACATTGTATCCAACCATTATACATTTCTTTCTCTTATCATCTAGCTTTCTTCGTTCCTGATCTGGTATGTGTGCATATGCTAAGCAAAAAAAAAATTTCAAACCACTAACATTTGGCTTGTTTCCATGCCATGCCTCATAAGGTGTCTTCTTATGCAATGGAATAGTTGGCAGCTTATTTTGTAAATATGTTGTAGTAGAAACTACTTCAGCCCAAAAAACATTGGATAATCCACTACTTTTAAGCATGCATCTGGCACTTTCAATAAGAGTCTTGTTTCTTCTTTCTGCCAAAACATTTTGTTGTGGTGAATAAGGAATGGTGTACTCAAGTTTTATCCCTTCCTTTTCATATAAACTTTTGAAAGCATTTGAGGTATATTCACCCCCATTATCACATCTAAGTCATTTCAAAGGTTTTCCTAACTGCTTCTCACCAAATGCTTTAAAAATCTTAAACATTTCTAATGTACATGATTTATTTCTGAGAAAGTAAACAAAGGTCTTTCTAGAGAAATCATCAATAAAGGTAATAAAATACCTTGCCCCTTTGTGTGACATTGTTTGCATTGGACCACGAATATCTGAATGTATGAGTTCCATTTTCTCATTAGCTATTGTTTCTCCTTACTTTGAGAAGGGGAGTCTATGTTGCTTGCCCAAACAACAACCTTCACACACACCCAACTCAATCGACAGAGGCATATTTAAATCCTCTACAAGATGCTCCTTTCTTAATACCTCAAGGGAATGTGAATTTGCATTCCCAAATCTATGATGCCAAAGCACCAAATCTGATTTTTCAGTATCTGTTGTTGTCAATGCCACTTCAGGTACTGTTGCACATTGTAAAATATCTGAAACTCAGAGAGAAACAAAAAGCTTGAATACTTTCTTATTAAATCATAACACAAACCATCGTTACATATAGGAGAAAAATAAATAGAGTCATATTCAAAAACAAACATTAACAAAGCTATAGCTAAGCTAATCTTAACAGCACGTATACAACTTCTAATGTGTTGTCATTTATTAAATAGAAAAACCCTAAATGCTAACAGAAAATCCCCAAATATTCAGCTAAATATTTGACACTCCCACTTAGCCAAATATTTGTCAATCAGGCTGTATGATATTGAATCCTTCTTTGCAAAATTCAAATTTGATTCTCGGTAATGCCTTTGTCAATGCATTCGCCACCATCATTTTAGTTGTGCGGTATTCCATTTGAATATTGTTCTCCTCAATTTGTTCACGGATGAAATGGTATTGCATGCCTATATGTTTTACCCTTCCCTGACACTTTGAATGCTTTGTGATGGCTATACAACTTTGGCTATCACACTGAGCAACACCGTTGGTAGGGTCTAAGTAATCTCAATGTTCTGCAACAATCTTCTCAACCAAATCAATTCTTTTGCAGCTTGACATGCTTCTATATATTCTGCTTCTGCACTGGAGAGAGAAACAATTGGTTGTTTCTTACTTGTCCATGAAACTACGACTCCACTAAGGATAAAACGGAAACCTAAAGTTGATCTCTTGCTATCAATATCCCCTGCCCAATCTGCATCACAATAACATGTAAGTTGCAGAGATTTTTCTGAACTCCCACTGAATGTAATCCCATGATTATCTGTTCCTTGAAGATATCTAAAAATTCTTTTAACTGCTGCCCAATGTTGTGGTCCAGGATAGCTGGAAAATTGGCTCACCATGCTTACAGCGTGTGGAATATCAAGCTGCTAGAAACCATTGCATACATTAGACTGCCGGCAACATTTTGATATGGAACTGTACTCATATAATTTTCTTCCTCTTGTGTTATGGGACACATTTCCTATCAAATTTTTTTACCCACTTCCATTGGAGTGCTTATTGGTTTGCTATCTTCCATCCCAAATTTCTTGAGAATGTTCCTAATGTACCTCTCTTGATTAAGATGGGTTAACTTCCTTTTCCTATCTTTTAATATTTGAATGCCCAAGCAATAATGAATCTCACCATAGCTGGTCATTTCAAATTCTACAGCTAATTGAGCTTTAAACAAGTCTAACAAATAAAGATCATTACTCAAAATGGTAGTGTCATCTACATGTAAGGCTAAAATGATCACCAACTCACCAATATGTTTGATGTAGACATTTGAATCAGCATTGTAACTCATGTATCCTTCATTTTGGAGAAACCCATGATTACATTCATACCATGCTCTTGAGGATTGTTTCAGTCCTTACAATGTCTTATGCAACTTGCATGCCAATTGTTCTTTTCCCTCTTGTATGTAGTCTTCTGGTTGTTCCATATAAACTTCTTCCTTTAAGAAACCATGTAAAAATGTTGTTTTAATATCTAACTAATGCACATGAATATCCAAGGTTGCTGCAATTGCTAACAGAACTCTTATGGATGTTATCTTGACTACAGGTGAGAAAGTTTCATGATAATCCAAACCTGCAATTTGAGAGTAACCTTTTGCCACCAAACGAGCCTTGTAGCGGTCTATGGATCCATCTGACTTATACTTTTTCTTGAATAACCATTTACACCCAATTAATTTTCTTCCAGGTGGAAGACTTGTGAGTTCCCAAGTCTGATTTTTTATGAGTGATTGATATTCGGTGTCCATTTCTTTCCTCTAGTCTACTGCATGAATGCTTTCAGATGCTTCTTGGACACTAAGTGGTTCATCAATTTCTACATGAAGTGCAAATGATTCTAATGCTTTTTGAGTGGGCTTTCTGGGTCTTGTTGATCTTCAAAATTGCTACTCTCCTTGGCCTTCTCCTGTGGGTTGAGTGGCTGCAACTTGTAATGGTCTTGCTGGAGGAGAATCCTTATGTTCAGATTCTTCATCAAATCCAAGATCATAGAGCCTTATTTCTGAATCCTTAGCATTTAACATCTTTGCTGATTTGTGCAAAACTGAATTTTCATAAAAAATGATGTCTCTTCTTACTAGAATCTCATGTGTTAAAGGATCATAAATGTGGTATGCTTTTGAATTGACACTGTATCCAACCATTATACATTTCTTGCTCTTATCATCTAGCTTCCTTCGTTCCTGATCTGGTATGTGTGCATATGCTAAGCAACAAAAAATTCTCAAACCACTAAAATTTGGCTTGCTTCCATGTCATGCCTCATAAGGTGTCTTCTTATGTAATGCAATAGTCGGCAGCCTATTTTGTAAATATGTTGTAGTAGAAACTACTTCAGCCCAAAAAACATTGGATAATCCACTACTTTTAAGCATACATCTGCAACTTTCAACAAGAGTCTTGTTTCTTCTTTATGCCACACTGTTCTGTTGTGGTGAATAAGGAATGGTGTACTCAAGTTTGATCCCTTCCTTTGCACAGAAACTTTTGAAAGCATTTGAGGTATATTTACCCCCATTATCACATCTATGTCGTTTCAAAGGTTTTCCTAACTACTTCTCACCAAATGCTTTAAAAATCTTAAAGATTTCTAATGCACATGATTTATTTCTGAGAAAGTAAACAAAGGTCTTTCTAGAGAAATCATCAAGAAAGGTAATAAAATACCTTACCCCTTTGTGTGACATTGTTTGCATTGGACCGCAAATATGTGAATGTATTGAGTTCCATTTTCTCATTAGTTCTTGTTGCTCCTTTCTTTGAGAAGGGGAGTCTATGTTGCTTGCCCAAACAACAACCTTCACACACTCCCAATTCAATCGGCAGAGCCATATTTAAATCCTCTACAAGATGCTCCTTTCTTAATACCTCAAGGGAATGTGAATTTGCATGCCCAAATCTATGATGCCAAAGCACCGAATCTGATTTTTCGGTATCTGTTGTTGTCAATGCCACTTCAGGTACTGTTGCACATTGTAAAATATCTGAAGCTCAAAGAGAAACAAAAAGCTTGAATACTTCCTTATTAATCATAACACAAACCATCGTTACATATAAGAGAACAAGAAATAGAGTCCTATTCAAAAACAAACATTAACAAAGCTACAGCTGAGCTAATCTTAACAGCACGTATACAACTTCTGATGTGCTATCATTTATTAAACAGAAAAGCCCTAAATGCTAACAGAAAATTCCCAAATATTCGGCTAAATATCTGACAATGTCTGTTATCCTGAAGTTAAAAAACATATAGAATCTAGTTTTAAAAACAGCATTTGCGTTTTCACATGTTTATACAGAAATGTGAATACACTTTAACTTTTTCCTTCCCGGGCTTCAGGAATAAGCGAAGTCGTTTGTACTTGCACTGGGGTCAGTTTACAATTAGGGCATGGAATATCCCATGCTTGAGACATCCTTGGAGACATGCTCCCAAGGCCAGACTAAGTATCTTATTTACAAAGAATGGTTGGAAACTATGAATAAGAAATTCATTTACTATTCTACCTTTTGGCTATTCGCAGTGATTTTCATTATACTTCTCCTTCTACTCCTCCGATATTGTTGCTTCTTCTCCTGGGCATTTGACATAGAGCTCGTAGAAGAAGAGATTGTATGCTTGTTAATGATTTCACTTGTATCACAACAAGACAACGAATGGTCCACAACTTTCATAGCAGCTGGTGATTTCAATTGGTGGGCATGACGACGAGAGGAGAGAATGTGAATGACATGGTGTTTGTTGAAGATTGACGAAGGCCACCGTACGGTGGATGATGATGGGAGAGAGTAGTCGGTGTTCACCGTACGGAAAGACCACCGTACGGTGGAGATAATATCTTCATGTGGTGAAGAGGGAGTGGACTGTGCGGAAAGGTGAACCGTACGGCAGAGACACCGTGCAGTGAGGAGAAGGTGCCTGCGCAACCACCAAAGGATGTGTTTCACGGTACGGACAGACCACCGTACGATGGAGGCAATCTCACCATATAGAGAAGGGAGAAGTTACCCGACAGAGGTAAACATGCCGAAGGGAGAAGTTATCCGACGGAGGTAAACGTGCCGAAGGAAGAAGTTACCTGACGGAGGTAAATGTGCCGAAGGGAGAAGTTACCCGACGGAGGTAAACATGTCGAAGGGAGAAGTTATCCGACGGAGGTAAATGTGCCGAAGGGAGAAGTTACCTGACGGAGGTAAACATGCCGAAGGGAGAAGTTACCCGACGGAGGCAAACATGCCGAAGGAAGAAGTTACCGTAAGCAAGACTCGGCGGAGGCAAAAGTGCTGAAGTGAG
>MU224192.1:2304376-2320709 GCA_018584345.1 Thuja plicata | reverse complement strand
TAGAATAAATGAAGTACCTGAGAGGACGAGGTTGAGAAAGTAGGAGGACCGAGTCTCTCTCAATCTAACGTCGCCATTAAATCCTTCAAGTCGAGGTCGGCCATACGTACAACTTTTTCTGTCTGCATTTCCCATTGCCAAACTCAACTCCATTGCAGTTTATAATACTTTGAGAGCAGTCCCAAATAAACACAACAACAAGGAATTAAAAAAAACTTGTAGAAATGATAATGCCTATTAAATCAATGGAAGTGTTTTGTTAGAGAGAGAAGCAGATGGAGCCCATAAAAATAGCATTCGTTTGTGAGGAGGATTATTCAATGTGTGAGTTGATGTTTTTTCACTTTCGGTCAGAAGCGCTGTCTTGTTACCCAAGTAACAGGGAACCACTCAAAGATGGAATATGAGATGAGAGAGTAGTAAATGAAAAGCTACCAAGCGTAAAGTCCAAGCAACTTGTTTTACAAATCCTCGTACTTCCATCCAAACTCTTTGGAGTAAGCATTTGCGTTTCTTCACTGGACTTCTGTAGTAATTTTTTCCATTTTCAAAATCTTTTGTTTCCATAAAGTGACTTTTTCTCTATAAACGAAAAATCACTTCAATATATTTTTTGTTTTACATAAAAGAAAATTCTTTCCTATACAAACGGAAAATAAGTAGTTCATTCTTCTATAGATTTGAAAAGAAATAGAATCCCTTTTCCAAAAAATTGTAGATTAATTAAATAATTATCTACTCAGGAAAAGTAGGTTTGCTTATTGTTCACATATTAATACATATATAATTATTAATATTTTGGTGATCAACAAAATTTTTCTAAAAAAATCAAATTTTTTTATTTTGGATGATTTGATCAAAGATTTTATGTAAAAATTTATTGTTTATTATTTTAGTTCAAATTCATATTTATGGAAGTATTCTTTATACATGTAGAGGTAATTTCAATGTGGAAGTGAACATGTGATTCATGAGATTGATTTGGTACTTCTTAAACTATTACAACTCACTTATGTCAAATTTTTAAATATTTGTGAGGATGAGATTATTTACAAACACTTTTAAGCATTTGTCAAATTGCAAAGGTCAAATTCTCTTCAATCAACCCCTAGATAAACCAAATTTCCAACTCTAAACAAAAATTTGAAGATAGAAATCAATTGTATAGTGGTACAAAAACGATGTGAGGAGCATACACAATAGAGTTGATTCTCCTTTTAGCTTTAAGATTTAAATACTCTTTTCACCTATGAAGTTTTTAAATGAAATCAATGTGTCCTTAAAAGCAACTAAGGACATAAATTAGATCATAATAACTAATAAGAAAGGGAAAAATAAGATTGTTTTATGAATTTTAAATTTAAAACTTTAGAATCAACATGAATTAAGTTTGTATCCACAGATTTAATGTAGATAAAGCAAGTGTAAATAAAAGATTAAGAATTAGAAATAATATAAAATAAGAGTACTATACTAGTATTTCAATTACGGCCCCTAGTTCTTGGTTTTAAAATATTTATCTTTTGCTCCTTAATTCCTTTTGGTTCAATATTTTATTTCTTTAAAAGAAATGAAAAAATCTTTAAAAGAAATGAAAAAAGCGATGAGAGTTACTTCGACGGTAAGCGAGGTATTCATTCGTTCTAGCGGTCCGCAGAGGGAGAGAAAAAAAAAACCGTCTGGCTAACGACTATTTGATTTTTATTCTCTCCGTGTCCTCCCGACAACCCAAAAAAGTTTGACGGAAAGTAAAAACTTCAATGCACGAACTGAATCATTTACCCTCCTCATATACCCAAGTTTCTCCCTAACCACATACTCAATTCAACTGATTTGAAGTTCAAAGCTTTGAGTTTTACTAACTGTATTCAAAGATAACTCTTTTCTGATTTTCATTGCGAATCGTATAAGCTACCTACGTGGTTGTTTTATCAAGCCAATTGCAATGGAGTTAAATTTGGCAGTGAGTAGCGTACGAATCACAACTTGTAGAGAACAGCCGCCTTCAGTGGAGGGAGTCCAGTTGACAGAGACCCGCGCCTCTTACTTCCTCAATTTCAAGCTTCTAGGTACGTTCTCAATCCCCCCCTCTCCATCTCTCTCTCTCTTCTCACATCATTTAGATATACAAAATATAGGTCCTGTTCTCATCCCATCTCACTTGAATATGTGTTGTGCAGGATTGAGGAAAGAAGACATACAGCTGGAAATGGACAAGGAGCGGTGTCTGGTGATACGTGGACAGAGGTACTCCCAAGACACGGGAATGCTGAGGTGGAAATGGAGGGTGGTGGAGAGTGGCACTCCCACGAAGCCTTTCAATTTTCCAGAGGACGTGAATGTGGGTGGAATTAGAGCCAGTTTTGAGCAGGGCCTCCTCCATCTTTCCATGCCCAAAATTACCCATAATAGATTTACTCCTTATCACGTCTTCCACATTCACTCCTCTCATCATCCTCCTCTTCCCCATCGCCCACATCAACCTCACAAACAACTACAAGATGTAAATAACATGGGTGATAAATTGGCAACCATTTCTGAGGATGCTGACATGAAGATGGAGGCATTGTGGACGGGGCATACAGAAGAAGAGGAGGAAGAGGTTCCAGCAAGAGAGTGTGAATCATCAGATTCAGTGCAATCAACAGATGATTCGATGAAGAAGGAAGTGTGTGTTTCTCAAGCTGAGAATCAAGAGGAAGATGTTTTGCAGGAAAAGAGAGGAGAAGTAGAAGAGACAATTGAAAAAGGCGTGGAAGCGGAGGAGAGAGGAGGGGCGTGTTCGTTGAAGATGAGTAGTGCATCGGATGCTGAAGCAAAGGCAGGACCACTTCTGCAAGAGGAGGAAGAGAGAGAGGAGAAAGGAAATCATGATAAAATAAAGAAAGAAAGAGGTATTAGTAGCAAAGGGTACATTGAAAGTGAAATGTCGGAGCATCCCAAGCCATTCTTATGCAAAGGCTTATCACATATATTCTCTGCCATTGCTGTAATAGCTCATCGTAAGCGGCGGTGCCGATAAGAATTGGCTGGACGTCTGCCTTTACGTTTTTCAAAGAGGATCTCTTTTCTTGTCTAACTACAGATGTTACATAATTTATTCCTTTGCGGCTTTGCCCTATCTTCATTCTCCGTATAAAATTCAATGCATAAATCAGGGGAAGGAAAAAATGTATTGCGGGCCCTCCCGTTGTAGTCTAAAGTTATAATAAATATCTTGAAACTCACTCATTTCTTTTATTCTTTTGTAAACTCGTTTCTTATATTCTTTTGTGAGGATGAAACGCTATATTTCGCTTTTATGACTTGGTCAAGATACAACCTTGAATATTAAATGACTACAAAAGGTTATTAGCCGATGGGCTTTTCCTCTGGAATGAGCTCGGCACCGTACAGCTCATTTATTGTCTCACGCCCTGACACCGCAGTTTCCTGGTACAGAAGTCGTAATTGGTTTGGGATTGCGTACATGGTTTTCCTCTGCTGGAAACTCTGGTATGCAAAATGTGGAAGCGTAGACCAGGCACGTTAACTGCTTGAGAGAATGCCTCAAACAAATGTGATCTCACAGAACACCGTGATTACAGGATGTTCGTAAATTAGAATTCTATTTAGTGCAGCATAAAAAACCTTGTGCGATGCGGAATAGTTATTCACCCTTTGAACGGCCAGCATGGATGAAACAGATCTGTATAACGAGTCCATCCCGTCTCCCTGTTTGTCTCTTCCCAGCGACCAATTCAACATCCTCTTCAAACGAGCTATGCCAAATCGTCAAAATAGCTCAGAAAAACTTGTCCAAAGACTACGGATGCACATAAACGTTTATAATGAATAATAAAAAATGGAGTGTTTTACAACTTGAATTTATTAATGGAGTGTTTTACAACTTGAATTTATATGTTTTATTTGTGATTGAGCCCATGTATCTAAGTCGAATCTGTTGATTTAGTCGACTTTGAAATCTCAAATTTATCACCAGTCTTGTTTTCATCTTATGGAAATCAGAATATACATATAATCATGAAATTCAGATTTGTCAGAAAGTAAAAGAGCAACAACTTTTGGCCAGCCGTCCCTATCTTAGGCATTTCCAAATACAACTCTTTAGAAGTCTAAATTTATGTCCAACAGAGAATTGACTCGTTTATCTCTCCTCCCATGTTCGTGTAAAGGATGTCTACTTGAACGCTCCCACAATAGTTTAATTCTTTCTCTTAATTTATCTGCTTTCCAAACAGGCGTTTTTAATGTTCAAAGCAACACCCAGCCATCTGAACCACCCTCCTTCATTAATGTGCCTTCCTTCCTTCAAGTCATTCCCAAGTTTAAAACTTTCTTCCGTGGCGTCCCCTTTAGTAGGCCAGTGTCCGTTCTAACAGCCACTCAAAAATATGTTCTTGTTGTCTACCATGGTTGTAAGAAACTGCCAAAAACGATGGACTTATTGATAGTGATTTAGAAACTTTGCACAACGTCCTCTCAGCTTGTGACAAAATGGGAGCTTTGAAACAAGGTATGGGGGTTTATCAACACATAATGAAGGTGTTATTTTTTAGTTCCAATCATCTCATCGTCTGGTAGAGATCTATGCAAAATCGTGGAAGTACAAAGAAAGGGTTGTGAACTTTTTGACAGGGCGCCTCTAGAGATGTTGTCTCGTGGAATGCAATGAGAAATCATCTCATGGAATGCAATGATATAACATCTCATGGATTGCGATGAGTACCGGATCTTGTAGGAAAAGAATATGATAAACATACCAACAAATATCATGATTTGTTCTATGGGTTTTCTTTTTCTCGACTTTTTCAATACATATGAGAACAATATTTCAAAATATTCAATACATAAGATAACAATATTTCAAAATATCTAAAAAGGATTGTCAATGTTATAAGGAAATATGTTCTCTTTGATCAATTCTAAGAAATGTGTACAAAAGTTTGAATATGATAGGAAAGGGTTTAAGAAAAATGTATACAAATTGGTTACTAGTTTTAACACAGTAAATCTAAAATGTTTTCCTATTATTTTTTCTCCTAATGCTTTAAATGAAAGAGGACTTCTAAATTATAAATGTCCAAAATGAATGCTAATGAATGTCTAGAAATAGTAGTAAATAGTGTAAATTTTGTAACTTGTACTTAGTTAGCAAAAGGCAAGAAAATAAACATTTGAACAATTTTTTATTTTGTTTTGTTTAGTTTTTTAAAATTTAAGAAAGGAAATGGTCAAGTTTGTGATTGCGGGATTAACTCCATGAACAAAAAGAAGATCTTGGATGGGTAAACTATTGTATTTAGGTGTCCTATGTGGAGAATATGAATAGATAATGTGATAAATGAGCTTGGATAAGATAAATGTATAAGAGTATATGTGTAAGCATAGGGTGGTTGCTAAGTGTGTAAGAATGTGAGTATATGGTCATCAATCAAGGTGAAGTACTACAAAAATTAATTCCTTGAGTAACATGCAATTTTGATTTTTAATAATACAACATTAGATTATCCATCAAAATATAATGTGAAAGAGCGTAAATTAACAAATAATGATAAATAATTGATACTAAAATAATAACAATAATGAATAAATTGTCTCATATAATCATGTGTAACATATATAGAATTATAAAGTGTGAGATGATCATCTCAGAATTAGAGATAGGATATCAAGGCATTATGCTATTCCCAATGTGGGAAACATGAATTTTGATACAATCATCAATGAAACACAATTGAGTAGGTGTAAATGGCACTAGAGAAACATTTCCTTCTAATGTGGTAACTAAGAGCATGATCACATAATGGTATACAGGCAGAAAGACTATAGTGAATGTAGGTATGAATAAGGTAATGTGCAAGTGACCAATTAGTGCCCCCAATGTGTAAAGAACATATGATAAAATATGTCATGTGAGAAGCATGTTGTCCTTAATGGGGAGGGCATAGTGCTCCTAAATGTATGGATGTCACTATGAAGTTGAAATCTATATAGAGGAAATGAATAATTCTCTCTAATGTTAGGATTAATACCATGGATACAACAAGAGGAGTGCACATGGTATAAATGATATACTCTAGAAGCATGGTATAATAATGTAGGACCAATAAGTGACTATAAAAGTGAGATGTATAATTATCTAGGATAATTAGTATTCAAGACCTAGAAAGTGTGATGTAATAATACAAGATCAAAGCCAACAAATCAATCAACAATGGTAAGGTGCAAGCCTCATAGTAAAATGGGAAACACAAAATGTATAGCTAAAGAAAGGTATTTACATGAAGTGTAACAAGGAAATATAAGCAAACAAAGTGATAGTTTTTTGATAGCATAAAACCAAGAGTGGATATAAAAGTTAAAAAATAAAAATGTGTCAACCTATGTGGTGGAATAAAGGTTAAAGAGAAATGCAAATAAATAAAATATATGAAAAATAATGCGACAAGTAAAATCAAAGAAAATCTAGGCCAAAAATCCTCCCCCTTAGACTGAATCCAATGACCCAATCAATGTAGTTTTTTATGATACATGATGGATTATTAGTGAAATGTGATTTCTTAGTAAAACAACAACATGACATTAGCACTAGGTTGATTGATTACGAAAATTCCAACATAAAGATATGATATGAGAATATGTTCAAATGGAAGGAGAAAGGAACGCATGCTCACACACATGTGAGAAAGAAGTGGAATAAGGTAGCATACTCGCATGTAAAGCATGAGAGGAGAAGAGACACATGCTAGGTGGTCTAGAAAGTTTATATTTATATCCATATAGATATATTTAATGGCTAAAACTAAATAAAAAATAATCAATGATGATATGGATCTAAACTATAGAGAAAATTGTAGGAGAGATTAATTAGCCTTAATTAAATAATCATGAATTAACTTAATTAAGTTAGAGGAGCTAGGGATTAAGACTTATATTAGACTACTCTCTCTTCTGTTATCTTTTTATGGATGTCCATACCCTGCTCCAAATCTCTTATTCTAACACAAAGAGGAAAGATGTTGGTGACTGTGGTGGAATTTGGCTTTGAACCTACCAATTGCATTTTCTTGAAATTTTCTAAAGCATTTTTGAAAAATACACTCTCTTCATATGCAGCAATCATTGCAGTCCATGAGACCACATTTCCTTGAGGTGTTTTGTTAAATTATTTACATGCCTTTGTATGTTTCCACATTTTTCATACTTTTCTACCATGACATTTGCAACTAAAACATCTAAAAAAAAAAACCCTTCCATTATGCTTTGATGGAAGTCTATACCTTGTTCCAAAAATCACATTTTGGCATTTGTTCCTTTTGCTCTGGTCTAATATTTTGTCAGTTGTGACTTGTTTGGATGCTTGTAGTGTGGACCTTTGGTCCAATATGAAAGAAAAGAAGGGCATTTAATTTTAAATTCACGGTTGCACAAAATATATAATACTAAATTTAATTTTAGATGTATGGTTTTTTTTTTCTAGCAAATCAAAATAGATTAATATGATCTGAAATATTTGATGAAGGGAAAAAAATTGCATGATCAATTATAGAAATATTGCTAAACTCCATGATTAGCCAATAGACTATTGTGTGATGAAAATGTGTCACACTTCTATGAGTCATTCCATCCAAGGTTGCTCAAGAATGAGGCCTCAAATATCGACTCATAGCTCCCTAGTCATGGAGTGCAAAGGTGTGTGATGAAGGCCCTCAGATTGACCTAGTTGTGCCCCTGCAAGTACACCATGAAATGGGAGATTCAAAGAGAAAAAGCAAGGATGCTAGTCTTCATGATCATACAATATGCAATTAAATGAAAACTATTCTATATGATTGCAATGCATGAAAGGAAATTAATCTAAATGATAACAATGCATGATTATTGTATGAAAAGAAATACAAATGCAAGATTAATCTATGAAAGGAAACATGAATCTAATCTACATGAATAGCCATGGATGCAAGAAGAAGATAAGAAGAGAGAAGTTGCAATATCCAAGCCAAAGTGCTCAAATTCTCCTCCAAAATTGTTCTCCAAACCTGCAGCATAACAATACATAAAAATTCTATATGAGAATGAGAAGGAGAGATTTCCTTATATAGGAAAGTGAACGGTTTAGATTAAGAGGCAAAAAGAAATGAGCAATGGTGGAGATTAAATCTTGGTTGATCAATGTGCTTATTAAAAGAAAAAATCCCACCACTTAGAAAGATGTGAAGAAAAAAGATTTTTATTTAATTTTTATTTAATTTATTTCTTTTTTCATCAAAAGAAGAGCTTTAAGTGGGGATTTTTATTTATTTAATTAAAAGAGGGGTTTTCTTTATAATTAAATAAATTAGAAGAATTTTATTTAATTAAATGGGAGGAATTTAATTTAATTAAATAAGATGAATTTTATTTAATTAAAAGGGAGATTAAATCTTTTAATTAAATAAAAATGATCAAACCTTAGGAAATATTGAAATAATTGTTCATTAATTACGATTTGATCAAGGAAATTGATTTGATTTGAAAATGTTGCAAAGCATTGATTCAGGAATTTGATAAATTGATAATGGGGCCCATAGTCTAGGCGACCATTTTAGGGTGCATACATTTGCCCCTTTTTGACTAGTGTGTGATCATTGTGGGAACACATGTAGTCAAAGAATGCAGTTAAAGTGTGAGATCGATTCGGGATAACAAAATAACACAGACATCAACACCATTGTAAATAACTAATTGACATCAGAACAAAGATAAGATAATTTCAAAAAAGAAGAGAAAGTCAACACCGTTGAAAATAAGTAATTGACATGTCCGAGATAATAATCTCAAGCAAGGTTGCCGCAAGCGGAGCAAATGATAGGATTGATAAATCTGAATCAAGGATTGAAGTTTGATAGGTACTGCCCCCTCGTGATCAAAATCGAAATAAGATAGAAGAGAAACAACAAATTGATAAATTTGATCAAATCGAACTTAAGATAAGGTTCTTGATGTAAGATGAAAGATATAAGGATCAAAGAACCAAGGTAGATCATCAAGCATGAAATATTATACCCCAAGGTTGAAGAAGAAGAAGAAGAAGAAGAAGAAGTGGGGTGAAAGCGAGTGGAAGATAGAAGTTTGGAAGAGGTGGAAAGAAATGGAGAGAAGAAAGAGAATTTGCCTCAAAATCAATCAACTGTTTAAGATAGAAAATTTTGATTGAGATCATGAAAGAAGATAAGGAAATGAAGATCAGAATGTGATCACAGTTGATTAAAAGTCCACAAGAAAGATGAAGGAAAACCCTCACAAACTCATAATGTAGCCTAAAAATGCAAACTAACATGAGGTCTAACAATACAAGCTACATTAAAATGCAAAGGTGTACTTGCAATAGAGAAACTGTAACATAGGACTTTGTGTTCATCATTCATTAAAGAATGTTAAGGAACTTATTTTCATCATTAGGCCATTATTAACAGACATCAAAAAATCACACAATCATCACTAGTCACAAGCGCAACTATGAAGATATGAATGTGATTTATATCAGATTCGAATGTGGAAAGATTCTAACATAAGAATCAAAGACATAAAGGTCAAGATGACTGTCATGTTAGCTTACCCAATTTAATATAGCAAAACCACACTCGCATCAAGGCATAGAGGCCAGGATGACCAGCAGAATGGTTGTGCAAAAATAGTGAAGCATAAAGCAGGAAGCAAATAAAAACATGCCCCATGCCCCAAGTCCTCTAGCTATGCATCATGGAGAGACTTATTAGACAAGGAAACTCAACAAAAATCAATAACAGTCAGCACACAAAAAAAAGATCATGACATAGTTCAAGTATTAAGTGTTGCATTTAAAAATTTAAGTGTGTTAACTGATACTGAGTTCCGAGGATAAGGATCGAATGCTTGCAAGCAAGTAAGATCATATGACGAAACCAGGTAAGACCAAACTGATAAGTGTTGAAAAACACTCGATGTCAAGGATTGTACTAAAAAATATAGTTGAGGTGGTGTTGAAAAACACAGTTTGTTAGATGTCCTAAAGACTAACGCATCCAAGAGACCAAAGCTAACACAGTTATGCCCCCTAGACAAAGACAAAGACCAATTCCAGACCAAGGAAACAAGGACAAGGTATGATGGAGAGAGGCTAAGTGTCGAGGACACGCGCTAAGAAACAGGGGTGCAAAGGTCTCAAGTAGCACCCGTTTACAGGTTTTCACCACTTGGATTTTACTACAAATTTTTCATTTTTTCATTTTTTTCTTCTTTTTTCAGGACTTTTTATAAAAAAATTTGAATTTTTGCTACCAAGGCGCCTGTTTCCAGGTTTTCACCAAGGCACTTTTTTTTTTTTTTGAATTTTTAAATTTTCTGATTTTTTTGTATTTTTGTAATATATAATTTTTTTGAGATACATCAAAGCGCCTATTGCTAGGTTTTCACTAAGATGATCATTTTTTCAGGACATTTTCTAATTTTTAGCATTTTTGACAATATATCACATTTTTGAATTTTTCAGGATCAATAATTATGTACAAAGGATGCCCCCAGACAGAATGGGCATCAAACTCCCAAGTAAGATCACATTGTGCAGTCCCAATGTTTTAGAAAGGTGGAGAACAGGAGGAATTAGCAAGCTGGTGGAAGAGATGGAAGACAAGGGAAAGAAGGAGAATGAAGGGAAGAAATCCTCAAAGGCAAACTCCTCAAGAGTACCCAAGCTAGGGAAAAGAAAAGAAACATCATGTAAAACACATTTGGACAACAATGAAAGGCCAGCATAGGATAAGTCATAAAAGCG
This sequence comes from Thuja plicata, assembly GCA_018584345.1. Lineage (NCBI taxonomy): Eukaryota > Viridiplantae > Streptophyta > Pinopsida > Cupressales > Cupressaceae > Thuja > Thuja plicata. The sequence goes on along the minus strand of MU224192.1, from coordinate 2,309,914 downwards.
TAATGCAAGAGCAGGAAAGGATGCAGTCGAAAGGAGTAGACATGTCAAGAGGCTTCATAAGACCAAAGGGGAAAAGGATAGCGATAGGCAAAAATGAATAGAGGAAGATAGAGATGAAAACATGAAAGGAATGAAAGAAAGATCATCATAAGATAGCTCACAAGATATCCCAAATGTTCGTGTATAGATCAACATTGTCAAGATCAAAGAGAGAATACAGAATGGATGAAAGATGTAGAAGAACTACGCATGATTCCTGATTTCTAGGTTTTTATCATGGTACTTATCCAAGGTGCCACAAGGGAGTGGTTTTCACCATAGGATGAAATTATTTCTTTATTTTTTATTTTGAAAATTATTTTTTTATTATTTTTTTTATTTTTTTTGAAGAAGGCAAGATTTTTAGATAATGCTCCTTGAAAGGATAAACCATGATATGCCAAGGATTCAAAATGATATGCTCAAAGACGCTGATAGGAAGATGAAAGAGAAAAATGAAGGATAAAGTTTTATGCAAAGTGAGTGAGGTTGGAAGATAGGAGGAATAGACAAATGAGGAAAAAGGATAGAAGGTAGAAGGATAGTGAATTGAAGGATTGTGAAAGGGTAGATGAAAAGGAAGGCAAGATCAACGTCAAAATACACCTTGAAGGGTGGCAAGAGGATGGAGGAAATGTGAATGAAGGAATACGTGAAGGAATATGGTGAATGGATAACAGAGGTTGCGGTTTAGGCGCATGGAATGAAAGAATATTTTTGGAAGAAGATGAAATGGAAGCCTTTGGAAGCTTGAATGTCAACTTCACTTGTTTCTCAACATGAGACTCTTTCAAGAGAGACTTTGGAATCCATATAGTCGTAGTCTTTTCATTTCCTTTTTATGATTTAGAGAGAATATCTTCAATGATGGATTTTGGAACCCATACTTGTCTTATAGTTTTCTTCTTAGATATCTCTTTTGACTTTATGCCCCCATGTCGATTAAAGGAGACATGGTGATCTTATTTTTTAGATGGATTCTTGTATTGCTTCTTTTTCTTGTATTGAACATTCAATTTTCTTCCAAAAGACTTGGGACTTGTGGAGGAAGAAGAAGAATATGACTGGTTTAGATGGATGGATGGATGAAAAGGAATCAAAGGTATGCATCTATGTTGATCTTGAGGAAAGATAGGAGATGGAGGGACGTAAGGACCCAAGATGGATGACGAATTAGGAGAGTTAGGAGGGGAAAGTGAAGGGACATAAGGACCCAAGATGGAAGAAAAATGTGAAGCGCTTAGTATTGGTGGAGGAGGTCCAAGGATGGACGTGGAAGACGCAAAAGGATAATCAATAATTTTTATTAGCATGTATATGACAACCAAGGACATCAACATATTTAGAGTGAGCATTAGGATTTTCAATAGGATCATGAACATCTTGAATAGAAGCACCATCTTTGATAGGATTGTTTAAATCTTGGAAAGACTTAGGAAGAGTGGAAAGTGGAAGCAAACATGGAGTGGTAGAACAAGAAGATGGAAGACTTTGATCTTGACAAGGATCTCTGGATAGCATAAGAGCATAATGTTCCTCTTGATTGTTAATAGGCTTAATATTGGAAGTAACAACACCATTTTTAATAACCTTAATGGAAGTATCATCTTTGAAAAGCGTAAGTGGGGTAAGGTTATTTTGATTATCAATAAGCTCAACGGTGTAAGTAGTGACTTGATCTTGCTTAGGAGAAGACTTGAAACATGGTGGAATGAATGAGAAAGAGCGTGCAGGATCAAAAGAAGCATGAAATAGGTAAGAGACATCATGAAAAGGATTGGATGACATGGAGGTTTCTTGATCTTGATCTTTCTTTATGTTCTTTTCTTTATCATTTTTAGAGTCCTCTTGACATGGAGCCACTTCTAAGGACAAGGAAGCATGTTGGAATTGTATGGGAGGCTTGGGAAGAGATGAGGAAGGATTAGATGAAGTAGGCATTATAGCATATAAAGGCTTAGGCTCTTTAGGTTTAGCATTATTGAAAGTATTTGCAGCCAAGTGAAGGTTAGATTGAGTTTCTTTAAGAGGTATCCCTTGAGGGTAACTATAGGGAACTCCATGAAAAGCATTAGGGCTTCTGTCGGATGAAGGATTTGTGGAAGGTTTGGCAACTTTAGGAGATGTATGAGTATTGGAAGAAGTAGAGGATGGAAGGGAATCATCAAAAACAACGGTTCATCATTAACATGATCTTGCTTGAGAGTGCAATCTTTATTTTTAGCATGAGAATACTTAGAGGAGAAACTCTTATGATATTTCTGTTTAAAATCAGCACGGTGAAGGCTCTCTTCCTCAATAGAAGAATCAAAGAGGTATTGTTCACAAAACTCATCAAAGTCTTTTTCAAAATCAGAGTCATATGGATCACCATCACAATCTCTCAAATAGGAACACCCATTACCAGTAAGAACAAGTACACGGTGAGGACTCTTAGGAATAGAGGTGTCATAGGTATCACTACATTGTCCATCATCATAGTCATCATAGGAATTCGAGTCATAATAAATGGGATCGTCAGAGTCATCAAAGATGGGCATGTCATTCTTCATGGAAGAGGTATCATAAGGGTCATCATGTTTCTCATTATGGTATGTCTGGAAAAGAGAAGTATGACTCTTTGGAGAAGTAGAAGAAGAACGAGATCGTGAAGAAGAAGAAATTGAAGACTTAGTGGAAGAAGAAGAGTTGGATGATGAGGAAAGCTGAGCAGATTCAGAAGATGAAAGATGTTTGGAAGAAGGAGGTCGTGACATGATCATGTACATGATCCTAGCAAAGGAATCTGATTCAATCACTTTTTTCTGTATTTTCATCCTAAGTTCATCACCCATGCAATTTTTGGAGGAAAACCACTCTTTGAATTAAGCAACGAGTTCAAGATCATCTATTCTTAAGAGAGGTTCCATAACAAGATATTTGGAATTCATGGTTCTAGAAGAGGAGGATTCAAGCATTGGAGTGACAGAAGAGATAAATAGAAGAAGATATACTAGATAATAAGAGGAAAACAATCAAGAAAATGTCAAGAGTTAGGAAGAAGAGGAAGAAGCGTGAAGGAAAAAGAGAAATGATGGAAATGGGAGACTAGGAAGACACGGGAGATGCGGAGGAAAGAAGACCAAGAGTCATTTTGTGCAATTTGATACCATTTACATTCATTTGGATGTTGAGAAACATGTCATAACACTCTTTGGGGAAATCCATTGAAGTTTTTATCACTCGGGAACTCAGATTTGTTAGTTTTAATTGACCAACTAGATGCATTAACAGGTTTTATCATTAATCAGGCATGCAAGACAGCAATCAAGGAGTTCAAGAAATGAATTGTCTTCAAACAATGACCAAGGGACAAAGCAACCTTGCACATGAACATGGATAGTGTCATAGTATTTCTACTCCATAAGATTCTACTTGTGTATGTTCTCAAAATGTTTTGCAATCACGCACATAGTCCTAGAAAAGAAAAAATTTGGTTGCACAATGGTTCTTAGTAATGGTTTGACTCTGCAACTTTTGCAATCTCAAGTGGGTGAAATCCAATCCTGGTGCACCGAGGTTTTGACACAGTCTGATAATTTAATCAATCAGGAGCTGCTGAGGAGATCTGACAACCCACAAGAAACTACACCCGTGGAGATTTCTTCCACAAGGACATTTATATAGCGAAAATGGTGAAAATGGCTATTACCGCTTGAGGTTCCATCCACATGGTTTACCCAATAAAGGGATTTTCCACTATGGTTAACCCTCTCTAACAAGGAAGACTCACAATATGAACCACATGGGAACTTGGTTTGGATTCAAAGGTTCCAAGTTTTTGATTCTCCCAAAAGGGAAAAGAGCATAATCCTCTAGCCTCTTCACCTCACCCAAACATAGCAAACAAGATTAATTGACCCACTAGCTTGAAATCACCTCACCCAAGATAAAATCAACAACAATGACCACCAATCTCAATAGAGAAAGTAACAATCAAATTTGAAGACTAAACCAAGTGAGATAATAACAAATCCTTCCCTACCTACAACGGGATCTATCATCAAGAAGAGTTTCACATGTAAGACAAGCGAATAAAGCCCACTCTCTCAAGATCACCACAAATAGTGTTCATAGGGCCTAATTACTATGTGAAACATATATGCAAGAAAGCAAATCTAGGTCCATTTTTTGAGCACCAATTGAAAATGTGATCTATGAAAGCAAGAAAACACTCAAGCTAATCAAATGAGATGTTCATTTTATTTCCAAAATCTAGATGTTATAGATATGCAAAAAAATACCTCAAGTCCAAAGAAATGTGAGCATTTTTTTGTTTATCCACGCAAGTCCAAACAATCCCCACAAACTCTCCAACAAGCAAGACAAGCAAACAAGAAAATAAGATATGCAATGTATATTCAACTTATGCAAACCCTAGGGTTAGATCTGAAAATCAATTGTTATGAGTAGTAATAACCAGAAAATAATCTAAATTAAAACTCATATCATGCATTGAACCATGTGAAAAATAAGTGCAAGCTAATCATTAAATGCCCTTTTTTTTAATTTTGATTTTTGCCCTAGTCAACAAGATCTGATTTGTTTGCTATAATTTCGGCCCTAAAAAATAGAAATGCAAAGAAGAGACCCCTGTTAAAAAATAGAGAGCTTTCGAAAAATATAAATTTTTTAGCAATATTTTTAGATTTGTGCCCTAGGGAGCCATTTTTCCAAAATAGACTAGTTTTCATAAATCGATTAAATGAGCTATGATATTGCATCCAAGTTTTAAAAAAAAAGAATGAACCTCCTGTAGAATTTAAATACCTTTCCAAAAATGTAAATATTTCCAAAAAATATTCTGATTTGTGTCAAAAATTAAGGTTTTCTAAAAAATAAAGAAAAAATTATAAAAAATTCAAAATACCTTAGAAAAATCCAAATTCTTTACTGAATCTTCTCTGATATGTTGTCAACTTGTAAACACAAATTTAGACCAAAAATTCAAGCCATTTAGGATATATGATCAAATCTTTCAAAAAACCCTAGGTTTTATCTTCAACTCATCCTGCACAAGGGTTAGGCTTGAAAAACTTCAATAAAATAACCATGTAAAGATTAGAAAAGCTGAAAATCTAAATAAAATGAAGGAAAATCAGGATCATCATGCCCCACGGTGGGCGCCAAAAATGTGTGATGAAAATGTGTCACACTTCTATGAGTCATTCCATCCAAGGTTGCTCAAGAATGAGGCCTCAAATATCGACTCATAGCTCCCTAGTCATGAAGTGAAAAGGTGTGTGATGAAGGCCCTCAAATTGACCTAGTTATGCCCCTGCTAGTACACCATGAAATGGGAGATTCAAAGAGAAAAAGCAAGGATGCTAGTATCCATGATCATACAATATGCAATGAAATAAAAACTATTCTATATGATTGCAATGCATGAAAGGAAATTAATCTAAATGATAACAATGCATAATTATTCTATGAAAAGAAATACAAATGCAAGATTAA
>MU224192.1:2274347-2304326 GCA_018584345.1 Thuja plicata | reverse complement strand
GATGCAAGAAGAAGACAAGAAGAGAGAAGTTGCAATATCCAAGCCAAAGTGCTCAAATTCTCCTCCAAAATTGCTCTCCAAACCTGCAGCATAACAATACATAAAAATTCTATATGAGAATGAGAAGAAGAGATTTCCTTATATAGGAAAGTGAACGGTTGAAATTAAGAGGCGAAAATAAATGAGCAATGGTGGAGATTAAATCTTGGTTGATCCATGTGCTCATTAAAAGCAAAAATCCCACCACTTAAAAAGATGTGAAGAAAAAAGATTTTTATTTAATTTATTTCCTTTTTCATCAAAAGAAGAGCTTTAAGTGGGGATTTTTATTTATTTAATTAAAAGAGGGGTTTGCTTTATAATTAAATAAATTAGAAGAATTTTATTTAATTAAATGGGAGGAATTTAATTTAATTAAATAAGATGAATTATATTTAATTAAAAGGGAGATTAAATCTTTTAATTAAATAAAATGATCAAACCTTAGGAAATATTGAAATAATTGAATTAATTACGATTTGGTCAAGGAAATTGATTTGAATTGAAAATGTTGCAAAGCATTGATTCAGGAAATTGATAAATTAATAAATGGGGCCCATAGTCTAGGCGACCATTTAAGGGTGCATACAACTATATGTTAAAGTTTCACCAATTTAGTCATGTCAGATGCTGTAAAATCTATTGTGTTACATAAAAATCTACTATTGGTGTCCAAAATATGTACTACGCATGCTGAGGTAAGTAGGGAGTTATGTGACCAAGTATTATGATTCATGTGTGCGCTTTTTATGGACCGTGTATGAAAGAAAGAACAAGTGTTAAACTTTCAACTTATTTTTATACCCCTAAAACAAAAGTGATGCCCAATATCTCTATGCATTTTTTTCTCTTTATTTTAACCTAAAGTGTTGAACAAGGATGTCTATGTGCAGCAATAAAGGAAGAAGAAAGTGATAGAGATAGATGCATTTGAACCCTAACTACATCGTTGATGGCCAATGCAATCTATTTTTGTAGCTTCACAAGGCTATCATATATTAGAAAAGGGTTTTTTCTCACTGTGTTCTCTTGCATCCTGATGATGACTCATGTAGTGTGATTCAAAACATTGATGAAAATCATTATTCACACAATCTAATCCATAAACTCAACACTGCAAGGGTTGAATCCCTCGCCAAAAAGGTTTTGATGTCCAATGTCATGTTTTTTTAAGTTTTTAAAATTGTTTGATTTGGGTTTTTATATTTATTTAGGGTTTTTGTGTTCCAGACTCTAGCATTGCTGCTTGAAAATCTCACAATGAGATATTTCATTAAGAGCATCATCGCAAGCAAGTCGCAAGGTTTCATCCAGTGTAACCATGTTTGGAAGGTTTTCCACTATAATTCATACATCACGAGGAGAGAAAAAAATGTGTAAATGTATTCTTCCTTTTTGAACCATCTTTGTGTCTTAGTAGAGGAAGATTTCAGGCTTGTATGTTAAGGTTTCTAAAGCCAATTTGGGACTGTCAAACGACTTTTGAGTCATTTCATGGCATAGAAATTATCCTATTTTTAACTAGGGTTTTAGAACCCAATTTATATCCTTCAACTACTCATTATGATATGATTCTTTAAGTATAGATGTTTCTTGTACTTCTTATTATTGAAAGGAAGGAACTATGTCGATTAAAAATTGGGAATAAATTAAACGATTAAGTATGAAGAAATGGGATGAATGATAAATACTAGCTTCCATTGAATGATTGGATTTCTTAATATAGATTTATTAAATTAATGGTGATTTATTTTCTTTTCCTACTTTAGGAATCCCTTACCTCATAATTTTGTTCATAAAAACTTGTGTTCAATCTGTAAGAGTAGGTGAATCACAACTACCCTATCATTTCTTATTCACGATTATGGAAAAGTTGGAACAAATTTTTTATATGTATTGACAATCATAAATATTTATCTTTCTTATAAACTTGAAATTATAAACTTGAAATTTTAGAAGAATTAAGTATTCACTTTTAACATTTTTTATTAGGTTTTATTTTATTTTTGACTTATTAAATTTGTAACTTATCATGTAAGTGTTTAAATTATGGCTTATAGCAAATATTTAAATCTTAATAAAAAATTTGCTATTTCATTTTAAATTAAGACATCTATTTTTCCTTATTTTAAAAATATTTTTAAACTATCTATTTTTCAAAAGGAATGATTAACCTTTTATTTTAATAGTAGTATGTAGCTGTAGCAATTTATTTATAAGTTTTAATATATGTATATCTAGATTATCATAACTTTTCAATATACATTTGCAAAATAATTCTTATTTGACAAATTTAATTTATTTGCTTTGTTATCTTTAACATATTATATTTTTTATATTTTTATATAATAGTTTGAGAAATATAGTTTTCAAATCTTTTATGTAATTTTGACGAGCTTTTAAAATATTTTTTGTTCACAAATATTAAAAATATGGTTTGATTTTATATTTATCCTTTGATTTCCTATCGACGTACTCATGAACCTTCTATAGGTGCAAGTGCTAGTTTAATTAGCTGATATGTTCTTCTATGTGAGAAGCCATTGACCGGATAAGTGTTTCATGCACCCGGTAATTCTTTTTCCGTTGTCATAAATGGGTGTCGGAAGTGAGAAAACCACTTACACTGTGTGTCGCTCCCCATACTCCCTGATCGCTGCCCTGTTTTGTTTGCTAAGCAACAGTCAGTGGAAAAGGAACTCAAATATCAGATCTTGGAAAAATAGAGACTAAACCCTCGGTGAGCACCAATATGAATTCTTTGTCGGATGAGGGAAAAGAATCTCAAAAACCTCCTCTAGCATCTATGGCTGTCTATCCAAGCCCAAACTACCTTCATTTTTTTTCAGACTGAGTGGGTTAACTAGTAAAAAAATGTCTAATCTGATCTTATTGGTTAAAGTATGACAGGGCAACTCTTCAATCAGAATCTATTACTGGTAATTTTTTATAATTAGAAGTTGTGTGTATAGAAAAAGACGGCTCCAATAATGCAGCACAAGCTTCGTATTTTCCATGGCTCCTTCTTAAGGATTTTTTTGGGATGGAAACCAGTCCGTACAATTAGATATCTAATGAGAGACTAAATATTCAAACTTAGATTGACTATAATCATGTTTGAATTAAATTGCAAATAACGAGTTTGTAGAGAAGAAAGTCTTGGATTTGGATGTTTTGGAAAGGTTTACACACATTTAAAATACATGGGGGAATTCTCATCGTTTTCATTAGTATGTTCATTAAAATCATTCTTATGGATGCAATGATTGTAGAATATGCACAAAGGGGATTTCCTAAGGTGCCTCTAGAAAATTTCAAGAAAATGCAATCAGCAGGTGTACAATGACCTTTGTGTGGCCTCATCTTAGTAGAAAACTGAATTCATTTTAACTCCCATTAAACATAAATCTTTATTTCTATTTCTTAAAGTGAGTTTAGCTGTGAATTTTATTTATTTGCAACCAATTATAATGTATGGTCTTTGTATTTGAGTTGACTGAAAATACTCAAGAAACAAAAATGAGCATTGGGATTCACTTACTAGTATAGAATAATGGGAAATACAAGGTAAAAAGAAAAAAAAAGCTACATAATCAATATACAAATGTCACTCGTAATAATTAGTTTGACAATACTTATATGTAGGCTAGATTGAGAGAGAAAGAAATGTGTCCAAATTTGAATAAACATTTACTAGTTTAATTGTGATCGATCATGTTACTAGAAAGGAATCTAGGTAAAAGATAGGTTTAATCACATCATAAATAAAGTGAAATCTTTTTTGGTAGGGTTTAGAAGATCAAGGATGTGTTAAAAGGTTACAATTTTGAATTACAAAAGATCTTAATTTTCTTTCATAATTCCTCTTTATATTTTTTATTTTTTTCGTATTAAATAAAGGTTGTTACAATCAGCAACTTTTTAGAATTTTTCTGATAATTTGGTTGAAAGGTTTGTTACTTCATTTTATAGATTTTATAAAGTTTGTAATAATATTTTCATGTATGAAAATATTTGTGAACACTTATGGTGCTCACATTTTTTGTACAACAAAAGTTCATGAGGCTTATTAATTCATACATAGTTGTAATTGATTTTTGTATTTTTCCCTAATATTCAATATCTCAAAGTCAAAGTGTTCTCACCTTTTATTTTTATTACGATTTCATGCTCTTTACTTTGTATATGGAGATTATTGTCTCATGTATGTACATGGAACAAATTACTAAATTAATTTAAATTAAGGATAAACTAAGTTATATTTTGATGGATTACATAGTGGTTATAACTATAGAATGGAACTGAGCATGAAGATAAAAAACATATTAGCACAAAAGTTAAATTTTCCTACCAAATATAAGATTTAGTGATTCAATAAGATTAAAAAAAAAAGTCCACGTGCCTCAAAATTTGAGGAAGAAGATGGTACAACCTTAGAGACAAGGCTTTATCATTGATCATATAAAATATATCAACATAATGTGTCGTTAGTTATAAATATCCTCTAAATCTCTAGACTTAGCTATGAATTTAATATTTTATTTATTAAGAAATTTTCTAATTATATGAAATCAATGACTTTGAGATAGATTTTGCATGGTCCTCCCCAGCATAATCTCAAAGGACCATACACAATTCACAAGGGAATCCATAAAAATGAAAGATTCTATCATTGGTCATGGTGTGAAATATCTCTTTGAGATAAACAATAGAGAGTAATAAAATATTTTTGAGTGGAGGGAAGTTGACAATGAACAACCTTGAGGCACTCTTATATGACATCATCACGTTCAACAAAATTCTTCTACATCTTCAAAAATTTCTCACAATGATTAAAAAAATCTTAAAGAATATCATGAAGCTCCTTAAGAACATTATTTCCATCTTTAATCTATTTTATACCATGCAAAGCATAGAAAATTATAGAGATTGAAAAAATGTTTATAGGCTTAATCCCAATCCTTGAACCAATGCAATCTAGCTTTAATTTGAGCACAACAAGTTGAATGATTATCAATAATTTACATATGGTGACAACTTTCAAGCAAGCTAAATTATTATACGTGAGAGAAATGGTTGATTTCAAGAGCTATTATAGCCTAGAAAATATTTGACATGGTGAATTCATATGCATGACGTCAAAATATGGCTAGTTGAAATCCATAACCAACATTATTTTACTCAAGTTATTTTTTCAAATGGATTTTCTTTTCTCTTTCATAATAATTGTTGGAAACACATTTTCTCTATACCCTAAGAATAGAATGTTAGAGTAATAAGTTATTCCACTTATTAATTAAATCATTCTAATATAATTATTAAGTCACTTATTATCTCTAGTTCACTTAAGCTAAACTTAAGGCATATAATAATTAAATCTATTATTAATTTTTATCATGCAACCTCGAGTTTCCCTTTTTAGGGTTTTGATCACCTTTTATAAGGTTTGATCTCTTTGTATTTGTTAATTAATTTTGATTGATCTTGAATCATCTTGTATTTTGTATTCTATTATTGAATCAATTGAGGATGAACTTCATCTTCCATAGATCTTCTATTTTTGGCCTCCATAGCTTTTGCTTCTCTCTTTCTATGGCAGGTGCTTGCATGCAGGTGATTCTTGGGAGCTATAGGGTTGATAGTTTTCATCAACTCTAATATGGTATCAGAGCTCCAAATCTTCATGCACTTGTTCTCTTCATGAGAAATTTGATCTTGTTCTTCAGATCTGTGTTTTCACAAGGTTTTATATTTTTTATTTTTGTGGATCTAGAGGGATTTTGTTTTTGGAGCACTTTGGGCTCAAACAAACCTCACAGTTGTGCTCAAAAGGTGCAAAACCCCCTATTTTCATATATGGCACGTCCAATTTGGACATAGTTGCATTCAGAGGTAATTTTTTTCCTATAATGCCCTTTTTCTGGGCACATTTTTTGAGGTGGTGAAAAAGCAAAAAAAATTAATAAAAATTCTTGGTAAATCTACCAAATTTGGCCAAAAATATAGCAGTCTCACCAGATTTGGAGGCATTTCTAGATTTAGTGGAGCTCCGCCAGATTTAACAGACGTTTCTTGGAGTTCTTATTTTTGAGCCCTCTTTGGTTGTTCGCTCCTATCTTGAGCAAACAGAGGAATTTTTGGCAAAATGATATAGCGTTGGAAAGCTAGTTCTAAGTCTAATATGATTTTTTAGGTTTTATTTCCTAATTTTTCTATCTTTCAGATGTTTTTTCTAGTCAAAGTCTGGGTTCTTTTTTGCACTCCGAGAGCCATATCTTGCTCATCCAGACTTTTTTTTTCAACTTACGCATGTTGTTGGAAATATGGTTCAGTGCTCTATTTTATTTTATGGGTCTTACATCTACTACAATCTGGTCCATGTAAATTTTATGTTTTCCGTCCTAAGGTTTCATTAGTCTTCCAAACAGACTAGGTCCAACAACACAAGACATCACCTTCCAAGTCCTAGACCTAGATCTTGGTTACAACATGTTATTGGGATGACCATGGATCCATTCCATGCAAGCGATATTGTCTACTTATCATCAATTTTTTAAATTTCCTCATGATGGAGTTGAAATCACAGTGCATGGTGATAAAGATCCTTTTCTTTATTGTACAAATATGAGAGGACCTACTTCCAATCATGTACCTAAAAATTAGGAGGCATCTATGGCCTCTTCATCTCAACACATAGATTGTACAGACTTGGAAAAATAAATTGAACTACCTACACCATATCTCAAAATACAATTCAAAAAATAGATGTGGATAATACTCCTATGAAGACTTCTTCTGTGTGGGTAAGCTACCAATATCACCGCGTACATATGGAAAGCCTAAACACCCTCTCCAAAGGAAGAAAAATATAATACTTTTATTTCCACCAACAATTTTTATAAGCTGGGAAGACATTCACGAAGAAGTCATAGAAAATAACTTATCTTCCTGGTTGTATACAGATCAAGAACCTCCTAACGTCAACATTCCAGTACATGAATATGGATGGGAATATACCATTGTCCAAAATCAAGGGTATAATGGATACTCTGGATTAGAAAATAAGGAACAAGGAATTTTCAAGCCAATTGAACCCACCAAAAACAAAAAGCATCGCGGCCTAGGTTATAGACCACCGGCGAAAGCCATTTCGAATATCTCGTTACCATCTGATATTAATGCTTATTTTTATAACAAATTTGAGACATTTGAGGAACTCAATTCTGACATAGATTCCTAGGAATATGAGTGGGATTCCTCACATACCACCAGCACCTTACACCTTAACACTTACATTGTTTGACTATCTTTACAAGATAGGCCCACAAAGCACCGACCATGGATTAAAATTTTTTGGACCCAATCTCAACCTTCATCCTCGTCCTCCTCTGAAAATCATGAGTCAGTGTCTGATTCCTATGTCAATACCTTTACCAAAATCCCAATTCCATCCTTCCAAACCAAAGATAGCATAGCTTTGGTTTAACCCAACCTTATAGATTGGGAACAACAAAATCCGCTAAGCATGGACATTTTTTAGAATGATGAAGCTATTGTTGAATACTTTGGAATAAGACAAGGCATACCTTTGGGTGACCACAAGGCAGGTTTTGGCATTGAATTGGACAAAGAAACATACTTTGGGGAGCTATATCAATCCTCTAGTCATAAAATTGAAAGAGAAAAAATAAGGCTATTAGGTGAAAATTGAAAGGAACCTTCTAGCTCCAAAATAGTAAAAATAAAAGATGTATCCGAGGGTGAAAACCTCAATGAGGTGCCCGAGGATGGAGAGATTGATATACTTTCCCTTATAGAAGAATAGTCACCATTACTGACATAGAAAACAACAATCAACATTGGCACTAAAGAAACAAAAAGTACCTAGCAGAGTCATTAACACCATAAGAAAGAGAACAATTCATTTGATTCGTTAAAGATAAGCAAATCAACTTTGCTTGGTCATACTTTGACATGTCTAGATTAGATCCAAAATTAGTACTACATCATCTACCACTAAATCCAGGAGCAAAACCATACAAAGAGAAGCTCCGCAAAATGCATCCAAATATTGCTATATTGGTCTAAGACGAATAAAAAGAAACTACTGGACACATGCTTTGTTAGACCAATTGACTATGCAGATTGGATCTCTAATCTCGTACCTATATCAAAATCATGTGGAGCCATAAGAATTTTCACTAACTTTAGAGATCTAAATTTGGCTTTCCCAAAAGACAATTTCCCATTGCCAGACATAGACATGATCATTGATCCCACTTCAGGATATAAGATGTTGTCGCTCATGGATGGTTTCTCCAGATACAAGCACATAAATATTTCACTTGAAGACTTGTGCTTGGGGTACTTATTGTTGGTGTTTAATGCCCTTCGGTCTAAAAAATGTTGGAGCAACATATCAGAGAACAATGACATTATTCTAAAGAAATGTGATAGATCTAGTCGAATGACATTTCTATCATTGTTGTATTAACTATGAATTTCATTTGGTATCAAAACATGGCTAACTTGGTGTATGTATAACAGACACGAGTTTTGTTCAATCAAATTAATTTTAACTTTGGAGTTTTCAGATGGAGGAATTTTTTATTTATAAAGATATGATGGTAGAACCTTTTAAGTAGGAAATATTCGACATGAAATCTTAAGAGTAAATAGTTATGAATAGAGAGGAAATTTATTTTCTTTATGTTTTAATTTGATGCTCCTAAATTTATTAGAAGACTAGAATTGGGATCCCTAATAATAACTTAAGGAGGTTGTTTGAGACATATTCTCTTATTAAGAAGTTTTTTTTGAATGAAATAAATTGTACTCATTGTAAATGGAAGAAGTAGAGTTATAGTAGCTAGATGCATTGAACATTGTACGAATGAGACAATTTTGATTATAGTGGTTAATAAAGAAGTATGATTTGACCATTAGATAGAATTGTGAGGAGAAGGGGAAGACCAAAAACACCCAAGTAACATGTGATTTGAGCAAACAATAACTAAGTATCACTTAACGCATTCAATGAATAAATTATAAAGAGAATTAATTCTTGCATTTTTAAAAATGAATGAGGATTGCCCAATATGGTGAGTTAAGGATATGGACCAGTATATCTGAAAATCTCATTGACACTATTTTTAGAAGTATAGAGCATGTGCACAAATAATAAATAGTTTGTTGACAACTTGTCCAGTGGCATAAATATCCTCAAATGCCATATCTGGAAAGAAACCAAACCAATTAACTTAAGTTGTGTAGTTGGTAATGATAACTATATTTGTAAATTAGAAAAATTTAGATCTTTCTATTGGAAATATATTACAGGCTAGGTGACTGAGAGGGGGGTGAATTAGGAACCAATAAAAATTATTCTCTTTTATCCTTTATTATATTGGTTAATCTAATTGCATGCATGGAATAGAAAATCAATTAACATTTATAACACTTGACACAATATTTGGTTACCTAGAAACCTTCCAAATAGAAATTAAAACTGGGGTGGGGATG
Source organism: Thuja plicata (assembly GCA_018584345.1). NCBI lineage: Eukaryota > Viridiplantae > Streptophyta > Pinopsida > Cupressales > Cupressaceae > Thuja > Thuja plicata. Next base: position 2,294,765 of record MU224192.1, on the reverse strand, counting down.
GTGTTGAAGACAATTATTCAATTGTGTATTTTCATTGACGTTACACATGTATATACACTTATGTAGTGATGTTACACAAATGTCTACATTCAGACCGAGCACAGTTGGTGAATAGATTGAGATATTTCAGTTTTGACTGAGTTCAGTCGGGTATTGAAGAATTTCACTATTGACTGAGTCACTCGGGCATTTTAGTCATGGGCGGGCATTCAGTGGTAGCCGACTAACAGTGATTTACATTCTATAATTAATTGATTATATGAGGCTGACTTAATTATGTTTTATTATTTAGAAGTATATTTAAGACGACTTGATAGGGCTCATCATATATATGAAAGGTCAAGTTTGGATTGAATGTGTGTAAGAGAAAAAGGAAGTACAAAAGAAGAAGTGTGGAATTTTGTGACATTAAGAGTGAAGGAGAAATCAGATAGGATTCTGATTGAGTACAGATCACTTGGATCTGAAATAGAACATCTGATCAGCAAGGATCCAGTCATAATTAGAACATATATCTAAATCAGAAAAGACAGTTGCTTACACATACAGGATAATTCATTGTTACTCTCTAAAAATTGTAGCAGTGACCTCAAGTCTCTTAACAGAGTAGACTTAACAGTCTTTTTGTAAATCCTCTCACAAGGTAGCATTTCTATGTTGAAGTGTTGAAGATCTGTAACAAGGCCACTCCTCATAGGGTGATTAAACCATTTAATAGGGTCACACCTAACAGTGTGTTATTGTAACCTTTAATAGGTATGGCTCCTAATAGGGCTCACTTCAAAAGAGTGTTCAAAATAGTAACTATTTACATTGGTGGTTTTTCCCATATTGGGTTTCTACATTAAATCTTGGTGTCACCTGTGTATATGTTATTTTTTTCATGCTTTATGTTTCTGCACTTAATCACTAAAGTATAATTGCATTGGATATTATAAAGATTGCTTTGAAACCTGAGCTACAGAAGAATATCTTAATTGACTAAGTAACAGTGTTAAAGTATTTAAGACATCTAAGGGACAAAGGATTTGTTTTGAAGTAAATGATTCACCCCTCCCCTCTCAGTTACTTATCTCATTTCCAATAATTGGTATCAGAGCTTCAAGTGCTTTTAGAGAAGGTTTTAAGACCCAAGCTAAAGATTAGAGATGCCTTACAGAAGGGAGATCCCAAAGCTAAAAAAAGACAAATTCCTAGCATGGCAAGAGCTGATGAAGCTACATCTATCTACTATCGAAGATGTTGGTTTGAAATTTTTGGAAAGCAAATATGTGGAACCAATAGTGACTATAACTATGGAATAGATGATGGAACGGAAGCTTCATAACATAATGATGATTGATATAGCTTCTTCACTCAGCTGCTTGGAATTTGACAAAGTCAAGGACTTCCCTATAGCCTATGATATGTGGAAGAAATTATAGGACATTCATGGAGGAGATGCAAATGTAAAGAGAGCCAAAGAATAAAGTCTAAGAGGACAATTTGACCAGATGAAAATGAAAGAAGGAGAAGACATTACAAGATACAGTGAAAGAATCAAGAAGGTTGTGAGTGCCATTAGAGCTGTAGGTGGAATAATTGAAGATACAACAGTGGTCAGCAAGGTACTAAGAACTTTACTTCCTATCTATGCTATTAGATTTTTAGCTATTCAAGAGATGAGGTGCAATAAGGACATAACTATGGATACATTAGTGGGAAGGCTTACAAATTTTGAGCTGGACAACTTTGATAATTACTCTCCTAGCTCTAGCAATCTTGAGCCTACATTCAAAGCTAAATTAAACCTTGGTAAGAAGGATAGATACTCAAATTGGAAGTAGATTGAAAGTAACAGTGATGATGAATTTGATGATGAAGATCTTAACATCATTGAAGCATTACTTGCAAGAAGAGTCGTAAAAGGAAAATACAAAGGAAAGATACCATTGATTTGTTTTTCATGCAATAAGGTTGGTCATAGTGCTGCAAAGTGTCCGAACAAAGAAGACAAAGATGAGAAAAAGTTCAACAAATTCAAGGATTTAAAGACCTAAAAAAGCTACAAGGATAAAGGTAAGAAGTCTTGTTATATTGCTAAAGATTCTAACAGTGATGAAGAATAAGATGAAGTGGTTTATATTGCTATTATGGATGAGTCAGATGAAGAAGATGAAAATACAACACTTTTCTCACACATCAGTAAAAATGACACATGGATAATTGATAGTGGTTGTTCTCATCACATGACTGGTGATAAGAAAAAATTTGAACATCTTGAACACTATGATAGTGGGAGTGTTAGTTTTGGGAATGATGAACCTTTCCATGTAAAAAGAAAAGGTTGCATTATTCTGACAGAAGGAATCAAATGTGATAATGCTTATTGGGTTGAAGGATTAAGGAGAAATATACTCAGTGTAGCATAGTTGAACAACATTGGCTTCAAGGTAGAATTCATGAATAGTAAGGCCAAGCTCCTGGATGGTAAAGGGAACCTAGTCAGAACTGGCAGGCAAACAAAAGGTAATCTATTCTATCTTGATCTCACTGAAGGTTCATGCTTTATTGCACAAGTAGAAGAAAGTTGGTTATGGCATAAAAGGTTGTGTCATGTAAATTTTGATAATCTGGTAAACATAAGCAAGAACAAGAGATTTTGAGGTATTCCTATTTTGAAGAAACCCAAATTAGCAATATGCAAACAATGTCAAATTGGAAAGATGAGCAAGACAAGTTTCAAAAGCAAGAATTACAATACCGATGAAGTCTTGGAATTGGTACATACTGACCTATGTGGACCAATTGGAACAACAAGCTATACTAGAGAGAAGTATTTTATTCTATTTGTTGATGATCATTCCCGAATGATGATTGTCATGTTTATCAGAGAGAAATCAGAAGCTTTTCATAAATTCAAATGGTATCTTGCAAGAGTTGAAAAGGAAATAGGAAGAAACTAAAATTCCTAAGATCTAACAGAGGAGGTGAATTCATTTCTAATGAGTTCAATGAATTCTGTAATGAGAGAGGAATCAAAAGATAGGTATCTTCTCCTGGTACACCATAGAAAAATGGAATAGCAAAAAGAAGAAACATATCCATTATGGATTGTGCCAGAACCCTAATGATTGAAAAGAATGTTGCTACCAAATATTGGAAGGAGGCCATCAGCACTATAGTGTTCACCTTGAACCAAGTTCAACTGAAGAAAGGTAGTAACCAGACACCTTTTGAACTATTGTATGGCTATAAACCTAATGTTCATTATTTCAAAGTATTTGGAAGTAGATGCTACATCTTGAAGGAAGCAAGAAATGGAAAACTAGATGCAAAAAAGTGATGAAGGAATATTCCTAGGTTACTCGTGTAAAAGCAAAGCATACAAATGTCTGAATCTTACCACTCATAAAGTCATAGAAAGTGTACATGTCAAGATTGATGAGTTTGCAAAAAAATGTGAAGAGAAGAGCATTAAAGAGCATGAAGACTACATGAACTTTGTGTATCATGAACCTGATACTATACCTATGACTCAAGCAATGGTGATTGGGAAATAGAACTGTCGACCACTAAATATACTAGTACAAACTGTGCAACTCAAGTTGCAAACTATGCAACCTAAGCTGCTGGTAGAAGAAGCTGAGTCACAGACAAAGGGAACCGAATCTCAGACAGAGGAACCTGAGTCACAAAAAATGGAACCAAAGCATCAGATAGAAGAACAGGAAAGAATGTTTGAGAATGACAGACCTAGTGGATCAAGTCCAGAATCTAGACTGTAGGATCCAGTACTTTCAAAATATGTTAGAAGGCATCATGCACCTGAGAAAATAATTGGAGATCAAATAGAAGGTGTAATGACAAGGAACAAACTCAAAGGTACATGTTTACTAAGTGAATTTGAACCTAGAACTGTTAAAGATGCATTGAATGATGAAAGCTGGATAGAGGCAATGACTGCAAAAATTGAGCAGATTTAGAAGAACAAAACTTAGACCCTTATGCCTAGGCCAAAGGAAAATAATGTGATTGGAACCAAGTGGGTTTTTAGAAATAAGATGAATGAAAATGGTAAAGTTTCTAGAAACAAGACTAGACTAGTTTGTAAAGGATATGCTCAAGAAGAGGGTATTGATTATGGAGAAAAATTTTCTCTTGTTGCAAGAATTGAAGGAGTCAAAACTCTTCTGGCATATGCTGCACATAAAGGATACAAAGTATATCAAATGGATGTGAAATCTACATTTCTGAATGGAATCCTAGAAGAAGAAGTCTACATTGAACAACTTGAAGGATTTGTTGATCCTAGCAGAAAGAATATGGTTTGCAAGTTGCACAAAGCATTGTATGGACTGAAGCAAGCACCCAAAGCCTGGTATAAAAGACTGCATAGCTATCTACTAAGTATTAGATTTCAAAGAACCAATGATAACAGTAGCATGTACATCAAAGAAGGACCACAGAACAAAATACTGTTAGCAGAGATATTTTTTGATGACATATTATTCACTGGTTATGATGACGTATGCAAAGCATTCTATATAGCTATGAGTAAAGAATTTGAGATGTCTATGTTTGGTGAGATCAAATTATTTTTTGGATTAAAAGTACATCAAATGAAGGATGGTATCTACATTACTCAATCAAAATATATCAAGGAGATACTTAAGAAATTTGGTATGGAAGATTCCAAATCTATTGGAACACCCATGTGTACTGGACAGAAATTGTCTAAGGATGATGATTCAAAAGAGGTAGATCAAACCAACTACAGATCCATGATTGGAAAATTGCAATATGTTGTTCACACCAAACCTAGTATTGAATTGGCAGTTGGTATCAGTGATTTTTTTAGTGGCTAATATTTGCCAATTGGCTAATTTTTGAAATTTGGGAATCCAAATTTGGCTAATAATTCAGGATTTAAGGCAACCCAAATTGTCCAATTTTAAAAAAAAATTATTTTAAAAATATTTAAATCGCCAAATAATTTATTTTATTAAAAATTTTAACTCAAAGATTCGCCAAATATTTGATACATGGTTAGATTCAATTCACCTAAAATTTATAATTTATTATAGAAAACTAAGCTAATTCACCAATAATATATCATAACTATTAGTTACAATATGGCTGTGTCACCAATATGTAGTTGTCATTATGGACTTAAAAAATAATCTAGTGATCTTCATTATATTTCGTGAGGCAAAAATTTTACTATTTGATTTGTAACGCTTATAGGAGCTAAGATTTCCTTTGGCTTGTTGATATCTCAATGGCACTGAAGAAATTTTGGGTCCTATTATAATAATAAAAATATCGATACATTTATCTCACACAATACAATGAGTATTATAATATATTTTAAATAAATGGTAGAAGCCAGATACTATAGAGTTCACCCATCAAAGAATTTCATAGTTAGACTAATAATTTTCTTTAAGAAATCTTTTTTCTTTATTATTTTCCATGGTGATTAATGAAATTTTTGTTATTGTTTGAGATTCGCCAATATTTTCTACAAAAAAAATTGTGATTAAAAATAATAGCCAATAAAAAAAAAAATTCCCAAAAAATTGAGAGATTCGCCAATAGAAATTAATTTTTTCAAAAACAAAATGAAAGATTCGCCAAGATTTTATATATTTTTCTAGAGGGACGTTTCTTAAAGTTATCCCTGGTTGGTATTGTTTCAATATTTTCAGCTAATTCCAGAGACAATCACCTAATGGAAATCAAAATAATTATGAGATATCTAAAGGGTACTGAAGACTATGGTTTATGGTATAAGAAAGGTGGAAACTTTGATTTAAAGGCATTTACTAATGTTGATTGGGTTAGAAGTGTTGATGACAGGAAAATCACCAGTGGTGGAACTTTCTTTCTTGGAAAGAGGTTAGTATCTTGGACTAGCAAGAAACAGAATTGTATCTCTCAGTCTACAGCAAAGGTAGAATATGTTGTTGCAGCAATGAACTGTTCAAACATCATATAGATCAAGCAGTTGTTTTTCGGAATGAAGGAAGATGTAAAAGAACCAATTATTATCTATTGTGACAACACCAATGCCATTAACATTTCAAAGAATCTTGTGATGCACACCAAAACCAAGCATATAGCAATAAAGATCATTTTTTTAGGTAATTGGTACAGAATAAAGAAGTGAGGTTGGAATATGTGAATACCAAAGAACAAGTTGTAGACATATTCACCAAACCTTTACCTAATGGTGCATTCTTATATCTTAGAGGAAAGCTAGGGGTGGTTCCCCTAACTGAAGCTCACTAAAATACAGTTTAGTGATGCATCAACCCGAGCAAAAGTGAAGATCTATCAGTTGATGTAGGTACATCAGAGCTCATTGCAGATGAATTAGTACATTCAGGTACATTAAAATTACAAAGTGAAATAGTATTGACTATTTCTATTTAGTATATGAGAAGATGGAGTCTTACAGAATAAATACAAGCAACTTATGGAGTCTTTGGCATCTATTGTCAAAGAGGGAGAGTTTTCTATAATACATAAGAATAAGAAAAAAGAGGCAGAGTTTTCTACAACACAGAAGATAATATAGTAAGAGGGAGATTTTGATGTCAAAGGGAGTTTTTGGATAAGAATCAGAATGAAGCTAAGGACATTAAAGAAAATTTTATGTTTCTCTATAATTCTCTGTATTATGACATGTTGTGTTGCCATCAATGCCAAAGAGGGAGATTGTTGAAGACAATTATTCAATTGTGTATTGTCATTGATGTTACACATGTATATACACTTATGTAGTGATGTTACACAAATGTCTACATTCAGACCAAGCACATTTGATAAATAGAATGAGTTATTTCAGTGTTGACCGAGTTTGGTCAGGTATTAAAGAAGTTCAGTATTGACCGAGTCACTCGAGCGTTTCAATCATGGTCGAGCTTTGAGTGGCAGCCGACTAACAGTGATTTACATTCTATAATTAATTGATTATATGAGGCCGACTAAATTGTGTTTTATTATTTAGAAGTATATTCAAGCCGAATTGACAGGTCTCATCATATATATGAAAGGTCGAGTTTGGATTGAATGTACAGTGTAAGAGAAAAAGGAAGTACAAAAGAAGAAGTGTGGAATTCTGTGACATGAAGAGTGAAGGCAAAATCAGATAGGATTCTAATTGAGTACAGATCACTTGGAGCTACAATAGAACATCTGATCAACAAGGATCTAGTCATAATTAGAACAAAGATCTGAATTAGCAAAGACAGTTTCTTACACATATAGGTCAATTCATTGTTACTCTCTAACAATTGTAGCAGTGATCTCAAATCTCTTAATAGAGTAGACTTAACAGTCTTTTTGCAAATCCTCTCACAAGGTAGCATTTCTATGTTGAAGTTTTGAAGACCTCAAACAAGGCCACTCCTCACCGGGTGATTAAATCCTTTAATAGGGTTACACCTAACAGTGTGTTATTGTAACCTTTAATAGGGTTGGCTCCTAATAGGGATCACTTCAGAAGAGTGAAAAATAGTAACTAGTTACATTGGTGGTTTTTCCCATATTGGGTTTCCACTTTAAATCTTGGCCACCTATGTATATGATATTTGTTTCATGCTTTATGTTTATGCACTTAATCACTAAAGTATAATTGCATTGGATATTATAAAGATTGCTTTGACACCCGAGTTACAGAAGAATATCTTAATTAACCAAGTAACAGTGTTAAAGTATTTAATACATCTAAGGGAAAAAGGATTTTTTTTGAAGTAAATGATTCACCCCTCCCCTCTCAGTTACTTATCTCATTTCCAATAGATGGTACCCACAAGATTGAGAACTGCAATAATAAATTTGGTTGGTTAAGGCTTACAATTGACCAATCCTGATGGTCTACCCTATTAGGAGCAATAAGGACTGTTAGGTCCACCTTGTGAAAGGATTTATACAATACAATAATGTATGCACTCTTTTAGGAGATTTCATAAGCACTGTTAAGTCCACCCTATTAAAGGATTTCAAGACTGATACACCTATTAGGATAACCAAGTGAATGATCTGCTATGCAACTTTGATTTTTTGAATAAGATCCTTTGAAATAATATTGATCACCTAAATCTGATAGATGAGTCTCTGCACTATTCCTTTATACTGTTGTAGCCTTCTAATCAATTTTCCACTTCATATTCACATATGTAATTGATTCATATATTCATACTCTTACTTCTTACATAGTCATTTGGATAAACAAAGTATCTTACATATATATCTTATACAAATCAATTACCTCTACAAGTCGGCTACTTGTCATATTTTAATAGTATCAAAAAATATGAACTAAGTCGGCCCAATGCTGATACTCGGGTCCAATAATCCACTCAAGTGATATACTGACACTCGGGTGACACAATGAATTGGAAATTTTGGCACTTGGTTGACACTGGGTGCTCGGGCCACATTGATCACTCGAAGATGGTAACTTGGGTAACATTGGTGACTCAGGTGATATTGTTTTAAACTAACTTCTTGGTTGACACTGCAACTTCTTATCTTAGGTAACACTTCAAGTTGTTGGCTCGGTTAACACTGTAACCATATAAATGACTAAGTGTTTTGGCACTAATTGACAGCATGTCTTTCCATAAGGTCAACAATCTCCCCCTTTAGAATTAGTAACAAAAACACTTATCATACCAAAATATTTTGATCAAACTGCTAAGTCAAAAATCCCCCTTACCATGTGCATGGGTACTTTCTCAGTTTGACAACTGCTCTGCAACTCAGTTACAACTGACTCTATTTTTTATTTTCCAAAATTGTTTTTGTAACTCTTCTATATATATCTTCCTCTTCTCTGTACATGTATTTCCTCATATATATACATATATATCCTATCTTTCCCCCTTGTTTTTGACACAAATGCCAAAAATCATATCTATAAGGTAATTCCAAAACATGAAATGAAATCACTATGTACCTTCAAAATTTGAGACAAAGGCTTGTCCCAATCGTCTTGCAACACCTTCAGGATGTGCAACTCAATCTAAATTTCTGCAGATAACTCCATCATAAGCTCTACAACTGAAAATTTGTTATCATGGATGAGTGTCTTTGCATGAGCAATATGTGTTTGCATAACATCCATATGAGGAAGGAGTTGGCTATGTATAGCTGATAGGGATTCCCTTTTTCTTCCTTCTTCCCTCAGTAGCTCTGCCTATAGATCAATGAGATACTTGATCTTTACAAAATGTGTTGAACTTGAACTAGGATTAAGTGCCAACTAGTTTGCACTTGCCTTCAAATCAGTGTCAATCTTTTTCAGCTTGTTCTTTATTTCCATGGTAAAGTTAGATGTGTCACTCAACTTTACAAATAATGCCACAACATTATTCACAGTGGTTTATAGAGAGTTGATGATAGTGGTTAGCTTCACTTGATCTATTGCAATCTTACCTGCAACATTCTCTAGAACTTTACTCTAAAATTTTGTCTCAGCCTTCTGTAGTAATTTCTCCTGACCACTAAGATCATGATTAAACTTGTGGACTATGTCAACAAGTTGGTCCATTATAGAGTCTTCCTCATTGACTTCAATCTCTAGTGTATCAAGGAAAATACCTTTGATGTCATATAGAACTCTATTTCTTTTCTTCTTAGCTCGGAGCTTCTGTTGTTTTGTTCTTTTCTTCCATAGCTCCCCAAGGATGTCCATCTTCTCGGCTGTCAGGCTGGAAAGATCCCAATTTGGAATCACAATGTCTTCCTCAAGGTCAAATTCATCATTTATTGTTTCCTTTTATTTATCCTTGACCTTGGGATTAGGTGAAGGAATAATTTCCTTACCTTTCCCATCCTCATCCTTGTCCTTAGTGTTCAGTTGGAGTAAGTCAGTAATTTTTAATGCACCAACTACATAATTAGTGTTAACTATAGAAACATTCACAGTGTCCTTCTGTGACTCAATCTGGCTTGGCCCAGTAGTAGGTAGATTCTGATGCTTGGTTCCTACTAGTCCTGATGTATAATTTTTGGTACTTTCTATGCTCATAGATAAGATACTCTGAATAGGTGATTGAAGCAGGGATGTCATCACTTCTACTGCTATCTGTTTAGCATTAGATTCTTCAATAGTTTTTACCTCATGTAATTCTTCATATTTAACCTGTACATGAGGGTCTATACTCTGTTCCTTTGTCTTATCATTTCCCTTGTCAACAAAAATTGACTTCCACACCTTTTTTGCAGTCTGCACAACATCCTATATTTTCTTGCTCAAGATTTGAAAAGTCCTAAACCTTGGAGTGTGATTACTCTCATATTTAGTCATAGCATCTTTTACCTCTTTATCAGTCATAGAAGGCATGACTTGTTTCAAGGTTTGTTTTCTGATGTCCTTTTCAATCTGAACTGCATTGTGCCAGTGAATGGTGATTTCCTTGAGAAGGTCTTTAGTCATATGGCTTTTCAATTCAAATGGATCATACTTCCATCTCGCCATCTTCTCTATTAATGCATCCTCAATCATCTTCTACTCATCCTTGGTTCTGGAAGCATACTTCAGTGATTTGAGAGATCCCATACTAGTACCTCCTTTCAATTCTTCAATCTTCTTCTCAAAGGTAGGTGGTGGCTTCTTGAATGTAACTGTATCTTCTTCATCTTCTTTAGGAAATATAAGTTTTCTTCTAGATCTTCTGGGTTTTCTTTCGGTGAAGACAAGGGTAAAGATCTTTGGTTTTTTTTTAGGGGCTAGCCTCTTCTTCGTAGGAGGCTCTACTTCTACCTCTTCCTCTTCTTTCTCAGGTTCACCTTCTTCTTGTGTGCTATAATTTTGACACACTTCTATGAGTCAGTATATCCAAGATTTCTCAAGAATGAGATCTCAAATGGCGACTCATAGCTCTCTATTCATGGAGTGCAAGGGTTATAATAGAGGCCCTCAGTTTAGACCTGGTTTGTGCCCATACAAGTACACCATAAAATAAGAGATTCAAAGAGGAAAAGAAAGAGTGCTAGTCTCCATGATCATCAAGTATGCATGAAAATGAAAATGGAATCTATTCTATATGATAACAATGCATGAAAGTAAACTAATCTATGAAAGGAGATATGCATGCAAGATTATTCTATAAAATGAAATATGAATCTAATCTAACATGTAATTGCAATAGTAATCTAAATAGATTTTCATGGATGCATGAGAGAAGAAGACAAGAAAAGAGAAGTTGCAATGTTCAAGCTCAAGTGCTCAAACTCTCCTCCAAAATCGCTCTCCAAAACCTGCAGCATAACAATAACATAAAACCTTGGATTCCTAAATGAGAAGGAGAGGGCTCCTTATAATGGAAAGTGTGGAGAGGAATGCATCCTCAAGAGCAATGTGGGATAAATACCTAAAAAGGCAAGTAAGAGGAAAAATCCCACCACTTAGGAATATGTGTAGAGAAAAAGGAATTTTTATTTATTTTTATTTGATTTATTTAATTTATTTCCCTTTTTATCAAAAAAAGAGCTTTAAGTGGGGATTTTATTTTATTAAAAGAGGGATTTTCTTTTAATTAAATAAGATTATTTTATTTAATTAAAAGAGAGATTTTAATTAAATAAGATAAAAATATTTAATTAAAAGAGAGATTTTAATTAAATAAGATAAGATTATTTAATTAAAATAGATATTTTAATTAAATAAGATAAGATTATTTAATTAAAAGAAAAATTTTAATTAAATAAGATTATTGATGAAATGATCAAACCTTAGAAAATATTGAAATAATTGAATTAATTATGATTTGATCAAGGAAATTGATTTGAATTGAAAATGTTGCAAAGCATTGATTCAGGAATTTGATAAATTGATTCTGTCATTTGATAAATTGAAGAATGGGGGCCCATAGTCTAGGCGACCATTTTAGGGTGCATACATTTGCCCCTATATGACTAATGTGTGATCTTTATGGGAACACATGTAGTCAAAGAATGCAGTTGAAGTGTGAGATCGATTTGGAATCATGAAACAACCCAGACGTGTGATCGACGGATGAGAACACATCAGGACAAAGATAAGCTGATTGAAAAAGACAAAGTCAACACCCTTGTAAATAGGTAATTGACATGTCCCAGATAAGAAGCTCAAGAAAGGTTTCCCCAAGAAGATAAATTGATAGGATTGATAAAGTTGATTCAAGAATTGAAGTTTGATAGGTACTGCCCCCTCGTGATCAAAATCGAAATGAGATAGAGGAGAAGCAACAAATTGATAAATTTGATCAAATCAAACTAAAGATAAGGTTCTTGATGTAAGATGAAATATATAAGGATCACAGAACCAAGGTAGATCATCAAGCATGAAAGATTATGCCCCAAGGTTGAATTAGAAGAAATGATGTGGGGTGAAAGCGAATGGAAGATAGAAGTTTGGAAGAGGTGGAAAGAAATGGAGAGAAGAAAGGGAATTTGCCTTAAGAAAGAGAATGCCCCAAAATCAATCAACTATTTAAGATAGAAAATTTTGATTGAGATCACGAAAGAAGATAAGGAAATGAAGATCAAAACATGACCACAATTGATTAAAAAGCAAAAAGAAAGATGAAGGAAAACCCCTCTCAAACTCATAATACAACCTAAAAAATGCAAATTAACATGAAGACTAACAATGCAAGCTACATGAAAATGTAAAGGTGTACTTGAAATAGAGAAACTGTAACATAGGATTTTGTGTTCATCATTCATTAGAGAATGTTAAGGAACTTATTTTCATCATTGGGCGATTATTAACAAACATCAAAAAATCACACAATCATCACTAGTCACAAGCGCAACTATGAAGGTATGAATGTGATTTATATCAGATTGAAATGTGGAAAGATTCTAACATAAGCATCAAAGACATAAAGATCAAGATGACTTCTATGTTAGCTTACCCAATTTAATATAGCAAAACCACGCTTGCATCAAGGCATAGATGTCGGGATGACCATAAGAACGATTGTGCAAAAAATAGTCAAGGATGATGCCTCAAATCTCCTAAGTGTTTCAAGGGGATAACAAGAGACACTCTAGAGTTTCAAGACCATGCCCACAAGAAGAAAGAAAATAGAAACATGCCCCATGCCCCAAGTCCTCTAGCTATGCATACCGAAGAGACTTATTAGACAAGGACACTCAACGAAATTCATTAACAGTCAACACACAAGAAAAGATTATGAGATAGCTCAAGCATTAAGTATTGTGTTTAAAAATTAAGTGTGTTAACCGATACTGAGTTCTGAGTATAAGGATCAAATTCTTGCAAGTATGTAAGATCACATGAAAAAACAAGGTAAGACCAAACTGATAAGTGTTGAAAAACACTCGATGTCAGAGATTGTGTTGAAAAACACAATTGGGGTGGTGCTGAAAAACACCATTTGTGAGGTGTCTAAAGAATAACACATCCAAAAGACCAAAGCTAATGCAGTTATGCCCCCTAGACAAAGATAAAGACCAATTCCAAACCAAAGCAACAAGGACAAGGCATGATGGAGAAAGGCTAAGTGTCAAGGACACACACTAAGAAATAGTGGTGCAAAGTCCTCAAGTAGTGCCTATTTCCAGGTTTTCACCACTTGGATTTTATTGCAATTTTTTGCTACCAAGGCACCTGTTTCTAGGTTTTCACCAAGGCACTTTTTTTTTCTTTTTTTTTGAAATTTTTAATTTTTTTTGTATTTTTGGAATATATAATTTATTTGGAGATACATCAAAGCTCCTATTTCTAGGTTTTCACTAAGATGACCATTTTTTTAGGACATTTTCTGATTTTTAGAATTTTTGACAATATATCATTTTTTTGGATTTTTTCAAGATCAATAAGTATGTAGAAAGGGTGCCCCCAGATAGAATGGGCATCATGGATAGAACTTCTTCAGGTGCAAGACATTGATAGGATCAGGGAGCTGCTCTCCCTATGTTGTAGACAATAAATAAGAAACTGACCCAAAATTTGTTGTAATGATGTAAGGTCCAAGCTAATTAGGTTCAAATTTGCCCTTTTGATCTCTATGTTGTTGATTCTTAGGGTTTTCACGTAGGACAAGATCTCCCACTTGGAATTATCTAGGGAAAACCTTTTTGTTGAAGGTTTTGGACATGCACTTTTGATAAACCCTCATATGGTCAAACGACGCTTGACGTTTCTCATCTAGAAGTTCTAACTCTTGAAGTCTCATGGCGCGGTAGTCTTCATCTGTAACTAGACCTTTGAGGGAAACTCTAAGTGAAGGACTCTCAACCTCTAAAGGTAACACTGCTTCAGTTCCATACGTAAGGGAAAAAGGAGTAGCCCCAATAGGAGTACAAATACTCATTCGATAGGCCCACAAAGCTAGATTTATCTATAAGTGCCAATCTCTACCATTCTTATAAATTGTTCTATGTAGGATTTTAAGAATGGTTTTGTTTGATGCCTCTACTTGACCATTTCTTTTTGGGAATTAAATGGAGGACCAATGTTGTTTAATCTTCAATTTCTTACAGAGGTGTTTAAGGTCTTTATTTTTGAACTGGCCTCTGTTATCAGTGATAATCTTGGAAGGCACTTCATATCGACAGATGATAGAGTTCAGAATGAATAGAGAGACTGTCTTGGCCGAGGCAACAGAAAGTGGGACAGCTTCTACCCATTTTGTGAAGTAATCAGTCGCAGTGATAATAAACTTGTGTCCACCTAATGAGTTGGGATGAATCTACCCAACAAGATCAAAGGCCCAGCACTGAAACAGCCAATGAGATATAGAAGGAATGAGCTCCCTGCCTGGAGCATGTATTAGGTTACCATGTTTTTGACACTTTTCACATGACTTTGCAAAATCTACTACATCAATCTACATCATAGGCCAATAGTACCCCACCCTAATAAACCTTCGGGCCATGGAAAGACCATTGGAATGTCCCCCACAGATGCCCTCATGGATGTAAACTAATGCTTGGTCAGATTCTTTCTTTTCTAAGCATCTAAGAAGTGTTACATCTAGACCCCTCCTATACAAATCACCAAAGATAAGGGAATGGTGAGAGGCATTTTAGGTAAGGTTTCTACATTTAGATCGGTTAAAGGTTTCAGGTATAATGCCATCATGAAGGTATGAGTAAATGGAACCATAACAGGATGACTCATGACCAACAAGGGTAAAAATGGCATGAATTTCTTGGGAGTCAAAGATAGGGTGATGTAGCTCTTCCACCAGGAATTCAAATCTAGATTCATGTTTCCCTAACTGAAGGAGTGAAGCAAGTGTATCCATAGCATCAGCTGCTTTGTTTTATGCTCTAGTGATTTGCTGAAACATGACAAATGTGAAGTATCATTTCAAGGAATCAACCATTTGCTTGTAAGGTACCAGTTTCTCATTTTTTGTTTTATATTCATCATTGAATTGGTTGATTATCAGGTGTGAATCCCCATAGATGTGTGACTCTTTGATTCTCCATTGTATGGTCATCTTAAGTATATTTTTTAAAGCTTCATACTCAACAATGTTGTTTGTACATGGGAACAATAACTTGTATGACTTAGGAATCATGTACCCATGAGGAGAAAGAAACAACACACCAGCTCTTGAACCATTTTGCATAAAGGATCCATCAAAGAACATCTTCCATGTTCTTTCAGTCATATACATGAGGTGTTCATATGGGAAGTCAACTTGAATAGGTGCATTATCTTGTATTGGTAAATTAGACAATTGATCTCCTATGGCTTGTCCTTTGATTGCTTTACACTCAATGTACTCTATGTCAAACTATGAAAGGATCATCATCCATTTAGCAAGTCTACCTATGAGGGAAGCCTTACCTAGTAAATACTTGAGTGGATCTATTTTTTCTATGAGGTGTATAGTGTATGCAAGCATGTAATGTCACAAATTTTGGGAAGCAAACACAACTGCAAGGAAATCTTTCTCAATGTTGGTGTAGTTAACCTCATATGAAACAAGAGTGCGGCTAATGTAATATATTGCTCTTTCTTTCCCATTTTCATCAAGTTGAGCTAGTAATGCCCCCAAGGAAGATTATGTTCCTAAAATGTATAGAATAAGTGGTTTCCCTAGGATAGGAGGCATTAAAATGGGAGGATTTGCCAAGTATTTCTTGATTTGATCTATGCTATTTTGACAATCCTCATTCCAAACACATTTGACTCCTTTGTGTAAGTTTTTGTTGAAAGGTTGAGCTATGTCTCCCAAATATGAAATGAATCTCCTTATGGATTGAAGACGTCCTTGAAGACTCCTCATTTGACTAATGTTTCTAGGAGGTGGAATATCTATGATTGCTTGGAATTTTTTAGGGTCTACCTCTATTCCTCTTGCTGAAATGATGAATCCTAGTAGTTTTCCAGAGGTGACTCCAAAAGCACACTTTTTAGGATTTAACCTCAGTTGAAATTGTTCCATGCAATCTAGAATGACTTCTAAATCATCTAAGTGTGTGTCGCACTTCTTAGACTTGGCCAAGGTGTCATCCACAGAATCTTCCATGTTTTTATTCATCATATCATGAAAAATGGTTGTCATAGCTCATTGATAGGTGGCTCCTACATTTTTTAATCCAAAAGGCATAACTTTCCAACAATAGGTACCCCATGCACAAGTGAATGTGGTCTTTTCTTGATCTTCAGGAGCTATCTTAATCTGATTGTATCCATAAAAACCATCCATAAAGGAATAAATCTCATAACCCACAGTCATATCCACTATCATGTCTATATTGGGAAGTGGAAAGTCATCCTTTGGGCATACACTATTGACATCTCTAAAATCTGTGCAAACTCAAATGGATTTTTCATGTTTGAAAATTGGTACAATGTTTGATATCCATTCAGCATAGGCAATAGCTCTTATGAATCTTGCACCAAGGAGTTTCCCTAATTCTTCTTTGACTAGGAGAGCTATGTGAGGATGCATCTTTCTCAATTTTTGTTTAACCGGTTTGACACCTAGAGTTATGGACAAGTGATGCATGATAAGATTAGTTTCCAACCCTGGCATATCTGAATAAGTCCATGCAAAGTTGATCTTCTTTTTCTGAAAGAACTTAGTGTAGGCTTCTTTTTCTTGTGGTGACAAGGACTCAGCCAAGTGTACCATCTGTGGAGCCTCATCTGCACCCAAATTGACTGCTTGTGTTGGTTCAATAAGCACTGAAGATCTATCTGATAACATGTAACTGATTGAATATTTAAAGATGTTAAGTTGATGATCATACAAGGCATTAAATCAGTTAATGTATTATATTTTCATTGATGTCAACTTTATATAATCTATATGGTCATGGAAACACTACCTAAAGACTTCAAAGAACTGATGAATCAAGATTATGCTATCAATAATGCATACAAGTCAAGTATTCACTAAGTGACTGCATACACCAACAGAGTGCACACTGATGGTTAGAGTAAAAGAGAAAAGTCACAGTGTTACCCAATGAGCTAATGCACAGCATTACCGACGAGCAGAGTTATAGTGTTGCCCAATGAGAAAAACACGGAGTAACCCGACGGAAAGAATTTTAGTGTTGCTTGACGGAGAAGACAAGGACGGAGATCCCGATGACAACTGAAGTCACACTGATGGAATATTCAGTTATCACCGATGACTAACTGAAGTGTTGACCGACAGAATAGAGATTTCATAAAATGACAAAATGCTTAGTTGTCAAGAAGCTAAAGATAGAATTAAAGGATACTTATCATTTTTTTAATCATTCAAATAAAGCAGGAGATAAGTAAGTGATTTAAAGCTGATTTATTCAGTTGGAAAGAAGATGTCTTTGAGATAAATCATGAGTTTTCTTTAAATCTATTGGCGAGAATTGTGAAACATCCCAAGAATCAAAAAAGCCAAGAAAAGAGGAAATCATGTCTATATAGAGACAAACCTAATTCATTACGAATTATGGGGTGAACAAGAGAAGAGGAAATATTCTAAAGAAAATTTGAAGGAGAAAGAAAGTCTTCATTCAGTCCTAATCGATGAGCTAAGGAAGGGCTAGATTCTACAGATACCGATGAAATAGTGAGACAAGCATCATAGAGCAAAACAAGTGTGGAGCAAAGGTATATAATTGATTATATTGATCAGTGAAGTAATGGACCTACAATAGATTTGAAAATCTACAATTGAGTTGTATGTATGAACAGATCATTAGTGTTTCATTTTAACCATTGAAGCATATAAGCCTCTTAACTGAGCAGGACTTAAAATTCTTTTATAATTGAGATACATTCCAAGGAGTATCAAAAAGTTTGATCAAAAAAGTAGCATTGGATATGCGCGATACCTATTGACAAGCCAAGTGAGTGTTTGATCAAGGATAATAGCATTAGATTCTAGATACTAGTTGACAAACTAATTCTAAATCCTCTAACAAGGTCACACCTAATAGTCTGTTTGTAACCGTCAAAAGGGTTGGCTCTTAACAGGGCTCACTTCAGAAGAGTGAAAATTTGGGGTATCGGTCCCAGTGGTTTTTCCTTTAACAGAGTTTCCATGTTAAAAATATATGTGTTATGTGTGTATGATTCATTTCTTTACTGTTTTGTATCTTACATAGTTAATCTAGATTGATCGGTATAACTCTGCATATTTAATGTGTTTTGGTAAATACTTAACTGCTTATCAGTAATCATACATAAGAGAGTTTAGAAAAGAAACCCAACAAGTAGAAAATTGGTTAAAGTGTTTCAAGGCATACATCTTGTAGGACAGAAGATAATCTGAGACATAATTAGTGGTTATAAGTTTTAAGGGTTGATTTAAGGATTGATTTTTGAGGCCACTACTTCACCCCCCTCTTAGTTATTACTAACAATTGGTATCAGAGCTTGTGTTCTTAGAAGGAAGGTTTCAAGACCTAAGCTAAAGATCACAAGATGAACAGACGAGATATGCCCAAGTTGAACAAAGATAATTTTTCTTCATGGGTGAGAAGAATAAGACTCCACTTATGAGGTATTGGTATGATGTTACTCAATACTTAGATACTGAATATGTTTTTCCCACAGGAGCACCAACTATCAAAAAA
Source organism: Thuja plicata (assembly GCA_018584345.1). Lineage (NCBI taxonomy): Eukaryota > Viridiplantae > Streptophyta > Pinopsida > Cupressales > Cupressaceae > Thuja > Thuja plicata. Next base: position 2,275,730 of record MU224192.1, on the reverse strand, counting down.
TTGAGAGAGAAGCATGAGTGCAATTGCATGATGATAGAGATTTCTTCCTCACTCTCTGATGCTGAATTTGAAGATGTCAAAACCTGCAAGACTGCAAAGTAGATGTGGGACAAATTGATGCTTGTACATGGTGGTGACAAAAATATTTTGAGAGCCAAGATAGAAAGCCTTAGAGGGAAGTTTGATGATCTCAAAATGAAAGAAGGTGAAAACATCACTCAGTACAGCGCAAGAATCAAAGAGGTAGTCAATGCTATCTGAGGAGTTGGAGGTATACTAGAAGAAGATATAGTAGTAAGTAAAACTCTAAGAACCTTAATTCCTACTTATGCTATTAGAGTATCTGACATTCAAGAAATGAGAACAGTAGAAATTAGCAATGTTACTCTAGACAGTTTGATTGGAAGACTGATTTTATTTGAGATGAACAACTTTGATAATAGTGTCTTACCAAACATAGAGTCTGCATTCAAAACTTATATGAGAATAAGTAAATCAAGTCATAAAAACATTATGAGAAAATATAGTGATAGTGAAAGTCAAGAAGATGATCTTGATGAAATTAAATCACTTATGGCTAGAAGAATGCAGAGAGACAAAGGTAAATTACCACTTGTTTGTTTTAATTGAAAAGAGATTGGACACTTTTCTGCAAGATGTACTAACAGAAGAAAAGATAACAGAAGTAATGACAAATCATTTTAAAAGAAGTATGATAGAGGTGATTACAGAAGCTACTGACAATCAGAAAGAAGAGATACCCTAGACTATAAGGACAAAGAAAAGAAGGCAAGTTACCTAGCAAAATACAAAGATGAAGACACTGACACTGAATCTGATGAAGACATCGAGATGGTGTTTGTAGTAGTAAAAGATGATTCAGATGATGATGAAGAAAGGTATGTAGAAATTTCACTCATATCTAAGGTTAGTAAAAATAATGTCTGGATCATAGATAGTGGCTGCACTCACCATATGACTGATGATAAGCAAAATTTTGAGACTTTTGAATACTATAAAGGTGGTTCAGTAAGAATGGGTAATGATACACCTTGTCTAGTTGAAGGTAGAGGAACTATAATGTTGAATAACCAGATAAAATGTGAAAATATTTATTGGGTAAATGGATTGAAATATAATCTATTGAGTGTTTCTTAGCTGAATAATTTAGGTCACAGCGTAGCATTTGAAAATAAGAAGGCAAAGATCTTCAATTAAATCAGGAAATCTGATTGGTTCCGATGAGCAGACAAAATGTAACTTATTCTATCTGAATGATACTGACACCACTTGTTTGATTGCTACAAATGAAGACATATGGTTGTGGCACAAAATATTGTGTCATGTGAACTTTGACAACATGATAAAGATTAGCAAAAAGAG
>MU224192.1:2260359-2274297 GCA_018584345.1 Thuja plicata | reverse complement strand
TCATGTGTAAGAATTGTCAAAAAGGTAAGATGACAAAGTCTAGTTTCAAAAGCAAAACCCATACATCTGATGCAATTCTAGAATTAGTCCATACTGATTTATGTGGACCTATGAGGACAAAGAGTTATTGTGGAGATAGATATTTTATTCTCTTTGTTGATGATTACTTTAGAATGATGACAGACATATTTCTAAAGATAAATCAGAAGCATTTAAAATGTTTAAATGGTATAAGGCAATGGTTGAGAAGCAAAGTGGTAAGGAGTTAAAATGCTTAAGGTTAGATAGAGGAGGGGAATTTACTTCAAATGAATTCACTAAATTTTGTAATGAGAATGGAATCAAAAGACAGGTCTCTGCACCAAGAACACCACAGCAGAATGGAATTGCTGAAAGAAGGAACAAATCCATAGTTGATTGTGTAAGGAAACTGATGATAGAGAAAGGGATCACCCTTCTGGAGGGAAGTTGTTAGTACTATTGTTTACACATTAAACAGAGTACAATGGAAGAAAGACACCAAAAAGACACCTTATGAGCTATAGTATGGACACACATCAAATATAAGTTATTTTAAAAATTTTGGTAGTCAATGTTATATCTTAAAAGATGATAGAAATGGAAAACTTGACTCCAAGAGTGATGAAGGAATCTTTGTAGGGTATTCTACCAAGAGAAAGGCATATAAATGTCTAAACAAAGCCTCTAACAAAATTGTTGAAAGTGCAAATGTAAAGATAGATGAATTTGTAGAGAAAAATGAAAAGGAAAGCACTAAAGAACCAGAGGACTACATTAGGTTCACTTACAATGAGGAACCTGAAACTCTACCTGATCAACAATGTAGAGCTCCCAAGAAATAGATCATTGCACTTGAGCATCAAGCTCCAAATATCGACGATCAAAATATTGCTCAAAATGATGCACAAAGTGATGGAGAACAAAATGAAGAATAAAATGATGATCAAGCTGATAGACAAAGAGTTGAACCTATACTTGCAAGATATGTCAGAAGGAACCATCCACAGAACCATATCATAGGAGATAAAAAGGCTGGTATGAGAACCAGAAGTAAGTCTCTAAATACAAGATGTCTTATTTGTGATTATGATCCCAAATCTGTTAATGCTGCACTAGATAATGATGAATGGATAAGTGCTATGAATGAATAGATTGAACAGATAGAGAAAAATAAGACATGGACACTTGTACCAAGACCAGATGACAAGAATGTCATCGGTACAAAATGGATATTCAGGAATAAGTTCAATGAGAATGGAGAAGTCACAAGAAATAAAGCAAGACTAGTATGCAAGGGGTATGCACAAGAAGAAGGAATTGACCATGGAGAGACCTATGCACTCATTGTTAGGATAGAAGGAGTAAGAATATTACTTGCTTATGTTGTATATAAATGATTCAAGGTATATCAAATGGATGTCAAGTCTGCATTCCTAAATGGAATACTTGAAGAAGAGGTATACATTGAACAACTAGAAGGGTTTGTTGATCCAAACAAGAGGGACATGGTATGTAGACTTCACAAACCCCTATATGGATTGAAACAAGCACCCCAAACCTAGTATGAAAGACTTCATTCCTATCTTATAAGTATTGGATTTGTAAGGACTAGTGAAAATAGTCATCTTTATTTGAAGGAAGATATTGATGCTAACATTTTGATTGTTGAGATATTTGTTGATGACATCATATTTGGAGGCAATGATATGCTATGCAAATCATTTGCAAATGAAATGAGCAAAGAGTTTGAGATGTCTATGTTTGGAGAGATCAAGTTCTTTCTTGGTCTGCAGATCATGCAATAAGATTAAGGTATTTTCATTACACAATCCAAGTACATCAAAGAAGTACTAAAAATATTCAAGATGGAAGAGTCCGAACCAGTTGGAACACCGATGGCAACAGGATGTAAGCTGACAAAGGAGGACAAGTCATCAGAGGTAAATCAGACTTTGTACAAATCAATGATTGGAAAACTCATGTATGTTGTACATACTAGACCAGCTATTGCACATGCAATAGAAATAGTTGCTATATTTTTTACTAATCCCAGAGAATCACATATGGCTACTATGAAAATAATTCTAAGATATCTGAAGAATACCGAGGAATATGGCTTATGGTATAGAAGAGAACGCAAATTTAAAATTAAGGTCTTTACCGACGTTGATTGGGCTAGAAATATTGATGACCAGAAGAGCACAACTGGGGGAGCATTCTTCATGGGTGACAAACTTGTCACATGGATCAGCAAGAAACAAGGATGCATCTCACAATTTACTACAAAGGAAGAGTATGTTGTTGTTGCTGCAAATTGCTCAAATATTGCATGGATCAAATAGTTACTTGAAGGTATGCATATGAAAATTTTAGAACTAGTAATTATCTATTGTGACAATATGAGTGCAATAAACATTTCCAAAAATCCAGTCATGCATGCTAAAACAAAGCATATTTCCATCAAGTATCATTATTTGAGAGAACAAGTTCAGGCAAAAGAGGTGATACTTGAGTATGTGCAATCAAAGGAATAATTGGCCGATATCTTTACTAAGCCACTACCCAAGGATGGATTTGAATACTTGAGAAAGAGACTAGGGGTCAGACCCTTGTCTACTGGTCAGTAAGCTAACTAGAAGGCTGCATCAGCCTACATATTATCAAAATATTATTCATGTTGATGCAAGCAGAGTTATGGACTTCAAACCTAAATCTATACACAGAAAGGTATATATCTACACCAAGCACCAGAGTTGTTACCAATGGAATTGGAAATTCAAGGAACATATTATGGATAGAAAGAATCCATTTGGGATCACTATCAAATAATTGCTTGAAAAAGATGTTTGGCATTGCTGTCAAAGGGAGAGAGATATCTCATTATCATACATATAGAGATTATATCTAGTATCAAATCAGGGAAAGATCATATTCATCACAGTATCCATAGGGAGAGAAGAATGTAACAAGAAAGGGAGAGTACACACAAAGGAAGAAAATTACTGACAAAAGACATCACAAGAAAGTAGAATAGTCAGAGGGAGAGAGTTTGACATAGAAGGAGAACACATCACATCAGAGAAAGAAAGATTCTACATCCATCTAGTAAAGGGATTGAAGACAAAATAAAATCTGGAAGAATCAAATCAAAGCTATTTGAGCTTACCAAAAGCCATACATTTGTATTAGTTACATTAGGAAAGATTGATGAAACTGTATATTTCATATTGTATTAGTAATAATATAGTATGATAATGTAGTATGTTTCCAGCAATGCCAAAGGGAGAAATTGATGACATGTAACTGATTGAATGTTTAAAGATGTTAAGTTGATGATCATACAATGCATTAAATCAGTTAATGTATTGTATTGTCATTGATGTCAACTTGATATAATCCGTATGGTCATGGAAACACTGCCTAAAGACTTCAAAGAACTAATGAATCAAGACTATGCTATCAGTAATGCATACAAGTCAAGTATTCACTAAGTGACTGCATACACCAATGGAGTGCACACCTATGGTCAGATTAAAAGAGAAAAGTCACAGTGTTACCCAACGAGCTAATGCATAGCATTACCGATGAGCAAAGTTATGGTGTTTCTCGACGAGAAAAACACAAAGTAACCTGACAGAAAGAATTTTAGTGTTGCCCGACAGAGAAGACAAGGAAGGAGATCCCAATGACAACTGAAGTCACACCGACGAAACAATTAGTTATACTGATGACTAACTAAAGTGTTGACTGACAGAATAGAGAGTTCATAAAATGACAAAATGCTTAGCTGTCAAGAAGCTAAAGATATAATTTAAGGATACTTATCATTGTTTTAATCATCCAGATAAAGCTGAAGATAAGTAAGTGATTTAAAGCTGATTTGTCCAATTGGCAATAAGATCTCTTTGAGATAAATCATGAGTTTTCTTTAAATCTATTGGCGAGAATTTTGAAACACTCCAAGAATCAAGAAAGCCAAGAAAAGAGGAAATCATGTCTATATAGAGACAAACCCAATTCATTATGAATTGTGGGGTGAACAAGAGAAGAGGAAAGATGCTAAAGAAAATATGAAGGAGAAAGAAATTCTTCATTCATTCCTGATCAACAAGCTAAAGGAAGAGCTAGATTCTATAGACACCGACGAACAGTGAGACAAGCATCATAGAGAAGAAGTGTGGAGAAAAGGTATATATTTGATTATATTGATCAGTGAAGTAATGGAACTACAATAGATGTGAAAATCTACAATTGAGTTGTATGTATGAATAGATCACTAGTGTTTTAGTTTAACCATTGAAGCATATAATCCTCTTAACCAATCAGGACTTAAAAAAAATTTACAATTGAGATACATCCCAAGGAGTATCAAAAATTTTGATCACAAAAGTAGCATTGGATATGCCCGATACTTATTGACAGGCCAAGTGAGTGTTTGATCAAGGATGGTATCATTAGATGCCAGATACTAGTTGACAAACTATTTCTAAATCCTTAACAAGGTCACACCTAACAGTGTTTTTGTAACTGTTAATAGGGTTGGCCCTTAACAAGGCTCACTTCAGAAGAGTGAAAATTTGGGGTACCGGTCCCAGTGGTTTTTCCCTTAACAAGGTTTCCATGTTAAAAATCCATGTGTTATGTGTGTATGATTCATTTATTTATTGTTTTGTAGCTTACATAGTTAATTCTGGATTGATCGGTATAACTCTGCATATTTACTGTGTTTCGGTAAATAGTTAACTACTTATCAGTAATCATACAGATGAGAGATTAGCAAAGCAATCCAACAAGTAGAAAATTGGTTAAAGTATTTCAAGGCATAAATCTTGTAGGACAGAAGATAACTTGAGACATAATTAGTGGTTATAAGTTTTAAGGGTTGATTTAAGGATTGATTTTTGAGGCCACTAATTCACACCCCCCCCCCTCTTAGTTATTACTAACACTATCTTGAAAGTAGCTAGGGAGATGATCAAGTACCTCAACCCTAGGCACCTCAGAGAGGTTTTCACCCTTGGATACATCATTTCTTTTTACTTTTTTTGGTTCTGACAGTGCCACACAGTGGTTTTCACCATCAGAACTCCTATTCTTTTGATGTTCTTTTCTTTTTATTTTTTGACTAAGGTACTTGATGTCTGGCTCTATCATGCTGGTAGTCAGTTCACTGGTGGAAGAGACTACATGTTCAATGGCATTCAAGTAACATGTTATCTCATAATCATTTTGAAATGTTAAGAGCTTGGGTTCTTGATAGCGTTGGGACAAATCAATGAGGTTAGGATGAACATGAGGTAAGTCAATGACCAGTTCAAGGTTGTAAATGTGAATGATATCATCTCTGGTGACGGAAGAGTCAGAGTCCACCAAGTATCCTTCTAAGCTACCCAAATCAGGATTTTACTAGGAATAAGTGAAGAATTGTCCACTAAGGCAACATGTGGGTTCAAATCCTCTAATCCTACATGTGACTCATTGGCTACCTTGGGTTGATAACTATAAGTGTGGATGACATCAACATCCATGTCAAATATGGAAGGCTCTGAGAAGGAGTACCATTCATACTCATGTGAACTTGTTTCTAAACTTTGACTAGGATGTTTACACCATGAAGGTTTGGGACATCTTGATGTGGAAGTTCTAGTGTCATCAAGGGTAACACCTTCTCTTTCCATTAAATGATAAAGATTCTTTCATTGACGTTCTCTGAAAGGATCTTCTACATCTGATTCATCTTGTTCTAAGGTTGCAACTATCTCATGAGTGACTAGAATATCTGAATCTCCCCAAAGGAGATTCGTGGAAGAGACCCAATATTCATACATGTCTTGTTGATTTTTCAAATTAGGTATGTATTCTAGTTCATCTTCACTATCCAACTCATCAAGGATAGGAGTAGTGTTCTAGTTGTGATTCGCAAATCCTAGGCCAACCGTCTTCTTAGACTTGCATCCAAAAATATTATGATCTAGGGGTTTGGCTCTAACATCCAATCTGTGACTAAGAGGGCCATGTCCAGGATATCCCATTATTTTGACAAAATTATACCATCTTTCATAAGCCTTAGGAGAGGGAGAGAAGTTCTCATTGTGCATGCATTTCTCTTCTCTATAAATCCAGTCTCTAACAATCGTCTCTTCTTTCTCATCTTGAATAGGAACTAAGGACTCTACAAACGTGCCAAATAAAGTCATAGTTGAAGAGGAAGGTCTCATTTCTTGTGAAGGCTTTCCATAAGACCGAGGTGAAACTAGTAGTGTTGTGAGGGAGTTGAGTTGATACCCCCCCATGCCAAGGTCTACTGACTTGAACTTGTCTTTACATTTAGCTAAGGTTGCATCGAAGTCTTCTACTTCTCTATTGAGGGGAACATGAGCACCTGTTGAAACTAAGTTAATAGATAAAGTGTTATCCCCAGGTATACAAATCTCTATTCTATTGTAAGGGAACTTAACACACTGATGATAGGTAGATGACACTGCTTGCATATCATGAATCCATGGTCTGTCGAGTAAGATATTGTATGCAAGGGGGCCAGCGTCAACTATTTGGAATAAAATATCTTTTTCAATAGGGCCAATCCTAACAGGAAGGACGGCCACCCCCTTGGAACTTCTTTCTTCCTCATCATAGGCTTTGATGGTGATCTTTTTCCTGGTATCTATGACTTGCTCAGAATAACCCAACTTTTTCAAAAGACTCAAGGAACAAGTATTAAGCCTAGCTCCCCCATCTATCAACATGCACCTAACATGGGTTTTTTGTATCATGACCTCAATATGAAGAGCGAGATTGTGTGGGTGGCTCAAATCTTTATCACCATCCTCTGAAAAAGTAAGATAATGATGGCTAGCAATATGGTTAACCATGTTCTGGAATTGATCAACGTCTAAGTTTTTGGGGATGTTCACTATGCACAAAGCATCTTGAAGGACTTGCTTGTGTCTTAGGGAAACCTCTAAGAGCTCAAAGATCAAAATCTGAGCTAGGGTTCTTTGCAACTAATCAAAAAGATTATAGCTTGACTTAGGATTGACTGTTGGTTTTGATGTGACATTCTTGGATGCCACTTGCTTTGGTTTACTTGGTTGACTTGAATTGGTTCCTCTAATGACAAGGGGACCTTGACTTTGTGTGACAACATTAAGAACTTAAGATGACACTCTAGAGTTAGGACCCCTTAGCACCACGACGGGTTCTTCATCAAAGATAAGAGGAGATTCCATGTCTAGATCATAACCATAGGGATCTTTATCCCTCATCATGTTGACATTCTCTTCTACAACTTCAATCATGTCAACAACATTATCTGCATCTGTGTAAGTGTAATTGATCTCAGCCTTTCCATTCTTAGGTTTAGAGGTTTCCCCCTTCTCATACTTTGGAAAAGGTTCTTTGAATGCCTTATGATCGGCATTGGTGTTCAATCCATCTGCCCTAAGTTTTCCATTCTCAATGAGATCTTGGATGATATGTTTGAGTTTCCAACAATTTTCAATATCATGTCCAATTCCATTGTGAAACTTGCAAAAGGATTTCTCATCCCACCAATGTGGCTTAACATCAGGTATATAATGCTTTACAGGATCTTGAGGATGCACAAGGTTGTTGGCAATGAGTGTTTTCAAGACATCCTCATATGAATCACCAAGTTTTGAAAATTGACGTCTCTCTTTCTTAGGCTTATATTGGTATCTAGGCTTGTTATCTTGTTGATTAGATACATTGAGTTTCATGGCTTGAACAACACTAGACAAGTGGAGAACAGTTTGATATTTGGGTTAGGAGGAGTCTACAACTCCATCATTGACCAATTTTTTGTTCCTGTTCCAATGTGAGTTCTTTCCTTTATCCTTGTTAGGGTTGTTGTTATTTTGACCATTTTTGTTGTTGTTGTTTCCATGTTTGGTCAAAATTCCTTGTTCTTTCAAAACATCCTCAATCCTACATGCAGTTTCAACCATGGTGTCAAAGGAATCAAAAACCATCTTCCTAAATTCATACCGCATTTAGGGAACCAAGTTGCTAACAAGGATGTCAATCTTCTCATTTTTAGGGATGGTCCTAGAGTAGCAAGAGCATTGACATCTCCACCTTTGCAAGAAAGTAACAAAGGATTCCCCTTCATTTTTCTTTAAGTTGCATAAGTCCAACATGGTGACAAATCTTGAAAGGTTGTATGCAAATTTTTGGATGAATCTATGCACGAGCTCTTTGAAAGTCTTAATGGGAGGAGTTATGTTGGTGAACTATTCCATCGCTTGACCCTTAAGACTCCTTGGGAACAATCTCATGAGGTACAAGTCATCTTGATGGAGCTCAAAACTTTTCGTATAGAATTGATGCATGTGATCATGTGGATCTCCATTCCCATCATACTTGTCAGATTAAGGGAGATCAACCTTTCTAGGGAAGTCTTTCTTGTTAACACTTTTGTCAAAAGGATTAGGACAAATTGAATCGAGTGAGAATGAAATATTGGGTGCCAACATCTTTTCCATCATACTCTTAATTTTTTTGATCTCTTCTTCTTGAGATGGACCTTGCTTCTTAATCTTCTTGTGCACGTCAAAGTTGTAGGGGTCCCTAGCGCCCTTGTTGATTAAACTCTCTAGGAACTTGTCTTTTTTTTTCTCTAAGTATCTCTCCACATACTGCTGGAAGAGTGGTTCTTTTTGTATCTTCATAAAGTCAAAACTTGAGCTACTACCTCCATATTGTGAACCATGGTGAGCACGTTGGGAAGGTTGTCTTGAGTTCCTAAGAGGTGTTCATCTCCTATGATGATCATGTCTTGAAGCCCTTATTCTTCTAAGGCTAGGATATTGTGAAGGCATTCTTGAACATCTTCTACTTCATGGAGTCTTAGGAGGGGTGGATGGAGGAGAGATATTTCCACGCCAACACGCATGTTGTTAAATCGATCATCAAGTTGTTGAGCCAAGAGTCTATCTTTTTCTTCTTGGAAGGCTTTCCTTTCTATCTCCAACAAGGTTTGTCTCTCCAACTCTAGGAGCCTAAATTGCTCTTCCTTTTCATCTTGCTCGTCTAGGAAGGCTTTCTTTTCATGCTCAATTTTTTGAAGTCTTTCACTCATGTATCTTGAAGGTGTTTTGGGCATTGAACTTGGTCTTGAATGTCTAAACAAGCCATTGGTATATGTTGCATTCACACGAGTGTCATAAGGTTCATCATCTTGGATTTCATGTTGTGATTCTCTTACCTCTTTCATCCCTTTGGTATGCATCCAGAAATCTAGTTGAGATAAGGGGTGAGACTGGTTGATTTTCACAATAGGAACTGCCAAATGAAATGGTATCTCTATGTTTTTCAAATATGTCATCAAGGCATTTATCGATTTCTTCCCTCTCTCATCGATTCATTGTGTAACTCATATCCGTATCAAAGTGATAAGATGCTAAGGGTGTACTCAACTCACTAAGGTTACTCTTGGGATCAAACCAAACTTCTAAGTTGTTCCTGGGTGATTGATCAAATACGGGTTATTTTCCCTTACATTTTTGGCAAGTTTTAACTAAGGGTAATTGGTTAAAGACTACTTGAGGTTGCTTTCCTTGATCTACTTGATATATTTTTGTAATCGGCATGAAAGAAAAGGTACTAGGTGATACGATAAACCTAAGAAATGTTGGTACCAAACTAGGATAGTAAAAGTACTCACTTGTCCAAAAGAGAGGTGATAAGATAGAATTTTGCAACAGGCATAAACCAACACTGCCACAGAGGTGCCCACTAAACGAGTGAATACCCTAACACATATGGATCAAGAGGATAATTTATCCAAGTTATATTGATTGAATATGAAATTGTATGGAAGTGAATGGACAAGAGATTACTAAAACTCTCCAAGCATGTTACCAAAGGATCCAAAGTTTTATCTTCTCAACAAAGATGATTTCTAGCTCACCAACTCCAAGCAAGCTCACTCGTGAAATCAAATATTACTAATGCAAGAATCCAAAGTGCAAATAAGCTTCTAATAGTGAGGTAAGTGACCTAACCTAACTCAGATCAACTATTTCTAAAAATTTGGGACAGTTTCACGCAAAGAAGTGTTCTCTCACGCAAAGAAACAGATAGGCTCGCACAAAAATTGGCAAAATAGGAGGCGACAGGTGCTGACAGCAAGTTGTAAAAAGGTGGTTTTCGACTCAGGAACTAAATTTTTCTTATTTTTAATTGACCAACTAGATGCATTAACATATTTTTATCATTAATCAGGCATGCAAGATAGCAATCAAGGAGTTCAAGCAAAAAAATGTCTTCAAACAATGAGCAAGGGATAAAGAAACCTTGTGCATGAACAAGAATAGTGTCATAGTATTCTACTCCCTAAGAACTCTACTTGTGTATGTTCTCAAAAAAAAATTCAGCCATGCACCTAGTCCTAGAAAAGAAAAATTTGGTTGCACTATGGTTCATAGTAATGGGCAACTCTATAAATCTTGCAATCTCAAGTGGGTGAACTCCAATCTAGGCGCACCGGGGTTTTGAAACCATCCGAGAATTTAATCAATCAGGAGCTGCTGAGGAGATCTGACAACCCAACAAGAGACCACACCTGTGGAGATTTATTCCACATAGAAATTTATATAGCGATTGTTGCTCCATGGTAGGAGTGGCTAATATCACTTGAGGTTCTATCCACATGGTTTACCCAATAAAGGGAGCGTCCCCTACGGTTAACCCTCTCTAACAAGGAAGACTCACAACATGGACCACATGGGGACTTAGTTCGGATTCAAGGGTTCCAAGTTTACGATGCTCCCAAAGGGAACAGAGCATAATCCTCTAGCCTCTTCACCTCACCCAAACACAACAAATAGATTAATTGACTCGCTAAATCACTGATACCAACTCAACAAAGTTTGTCTACTGACAATGATTTTTGTTTCTCTCAAGAGAGAACATACTGCCAGTTGCCAAAGACTCGACAATATTTGAACCTAGAGTTGATCAACACCTTCCCTACGTACAAGTGGTTCAGTCATCAAGAAGAGCTTGAAGCCCACTCTCTCAAGATCCACAAATAGTGTTCATAGGGCCTAATTACTATGTGTAACAAATATGCAGGAAAAATAAATCTATGTTTGTTCTTTTAGAGCAGAAATTGAAATGTGATCTATGAAAGTAGAAAATCACCCAAGTAAGACACACGAGAGGTTCGTTTTAATGAAAGGAAACCAAATTTTATAGAGATTTAAACAAAACACGTGGTAATCCATGCAATGCGCTTAGTAGATTTTACCTTATTTTCATTTTTGTTGAGATTTTTCGCGCAAGCAAGCCACAAACTCTCCAACAAGCAAGACAAGAAAACAAACAAACAAGATATGCAATGTATACTCAACTTATGCAAACCCTAGGGTAAGATCTGAAAATCAATTGTTAGGAGCAATAATAACTAGAAAATAATCCAAGTGATAACTCATATCATGCATTGAACCATGTGAAAAATAAGTGCAAGCTAATCATTAAATGCCCTTTTTTAAATTTTGATTTTTTACCTAGTCAACAAGATTGGACCTATATGACATGAATTTGGATCCCAAACCCTAAATGCAGAAAAGAGACCCCTGTTAAAATATAGAGAGATTTCCAAAAAATTAGAAGTTTACAAAGATCTTTTCATTTGTGCCCTAGGGAGCCATTTTTCGAAAATAGACTAGTTTTCATAAATTGACCAAATGAGCTATGATATTTCATCCAAATTTAAAACTCAAAGAATGGACCCCCTGTAGAATTTAAAGACCTTTCCAAAAATGTCAAAATTTCCAAAAAATATGCTGATTTGCACTGAAAATTAATGTTTTATGAAAAATAAAGGAAAAAACATAAAACATTCACAATATCTCAGAAAATTTTGAATTTTTTACTGAAGCTAGACTGATTTGTCGCCAACCTACAAAAACAAATTCAGACCAAAACTCCAAGGCATTTGGTAGATACAATCAAATCTTGGAAATCTAGGGTTTTCATCTCTAAGCAAATCTGCACAAGGGGGTTAGCTCCAAAATAACTAAAACCAGCATGTAAAGGTGGGTTGCCCCACGGTGGGCGCCAAAAATGTGTGCTAAAATAAATTGACACACTTCTATGAGTCATTATATCCAAGATTACTCAAGAATGAGATCTCAAATGGTGACTCATAGCTCTCTATTCATGGAGTGCAAGGGTTTATAATGGAGGCCCTTAGTTTAGACCTAGTTTGTGCCTATGCAAGTACACCATAAAATGAGAGATTCAAAGAGGAAAAGAACAAGTGCTAGCCTCCATGATCATCAAGTATGCATGCAAATGAAAATGGAAGCTATTCTATATGATAAAAATGCATGAAAGAAAACTAATCTATGAAAGGAAATATGCATGCAAGATTATTCTATGAAATGAAATATGAATCTAATCTAACATGTAATTGCAATAGTAATCTAAATGAATTGCCATGGATGCATGAGAGAAGAAGAAAATAAAAGAGAAGTTGCAATATTGAAGCTCAAGTGTTCAAAATATCCTCCAAAATCGCTCTTCAAAACCTGTAGCATAACAATAACATAAAACCTTGGATTCCTAAATGAGAAGAAGAGGGCTCCTTATAAAGGAAAGTGTGGAGGGGAATGCATCCTCAATAACAATGTGGGATAAATCCCTAAAAAGGCAAGTAAGAGGAAAAAGCCCACCACTTAGGAATATGTGTAGAGAAAAAGAATTTTTATTTATTTTTATTTGATTTATTTAATTTATTTCCCTTTTTTTATCAAAAAGAGAGCTTTAGGTGAGGATTTTATTTTCTTAAAAGAGGGATTTTCTTTTAATTAAATAAGATAAGATTATTTAATTAAAAGAGAAATTTTAATTAAATAAGATAAGATTATTTAATTAAAAGAGAGATTTTCTTTTAATTAAATAAGATTATTTTATTTAATTAAAATGGACGTTTTCTTTTAATTAAATAAGATTATTTTATTTAATTAAAAGGGATGTTTTCTTTTCATTAAATAATATTATTGATGAAATGATCAAACCTTAGGAAATATTGAAATAATTGAATTAATTATGATTTGATCAAGGAAATTGATTTGAATTGAAAATGTTGCAAAGCATTGATTCAGGATTTTGATAAATTGATTATGTCATTTGATAAATTGAAGAATGGGGGCACATAGTCTGGGCGACCATTTTAGGGTGCATACACTTCTATCTTTATGTCATCTCCTTTTCTTTCAGTGATCAAAGGAGGAGAGTCCGATAGCTTCCCATATTTCTTTTCAAACTTCTCAATTCTCTTCCTTCCTCTTTTCAAGATTTTGGGAATCTCAATCTCCAATGATATTCTTCCCTTAGCTTCTTCATAAGTACCCAAATATGGTGCTTTAGGATCAAAAAGCTCATTTACAAGAGCTTCAATGATGTCTCTGGTCTCATCTATGTTAACCTCATATGCAAGAGGTTTCACCCATGCAACCCTAGGCTTGACTTCTTGAATGTATAATTTGTCACAATCAACTAAGAAGCATATGTCATCCTTATAGTTCTCTACCAATTGTTTTGGAATTCTGAATCTATTCTGCATTTTCTCTCTAAAACTTTCAAAGTAAGCATCTACGATTCTTTCAAAATTATCTCCCAATTCTGCTATAAACTCATTTATTTGGTAAACTATAGGTTTTTCCTTTTTGAGGGATCTGAGAAATACGGATTTGATTACACCCAAGAACAACTGCATGCAAAATACATGTTACAGGAAGAAAGCATAAAGAAGGAAAAAGATGAAGAACTCAGAAGTTACTCAAAATGTGAGAGTGAAATTATAATCTGAATTAATGAAAAAAGAATTACAAGGTTCAACCTATAAAGGTGAACAAAACCCTAAAAGGTAAAAGCTAGGTTTGCACA
>MU224192.1:2245461-2260169 GCA_018584345.1 Thuja plicata | reverse complement strand
CCAAAAAGAGATGAACTAGATGAAGGAAACAAAGCCTCCAGTCTAGGGAAAGTCCCAAAGAAAGGAACAAGAAAGAGCAAGAAGCATCTCCGAAGCATGAAGCTGCAAACACTGTCAGAAGTAACTGTTGGAACCCCCACTGAAATAGTGCATGACCAGGTAGAAAAGACAAAGTCTGAAGAGCTGATCAATCGAAGAGGTGACCTCCAAAAGTAGGAATGAATGAGGGTCTATATAGTAGATGATCCATCTTACCAGAATGCATAGGTTCCTAGCCACTACATCCGCCTAGTACATAGGAACAAAAATAGAATACGTAGATCACTCAACTGAACCAAGGAAGTAATAGAACCAACAAGAGAACCCCCCATAATGTTGAATAGGGAGAGAGGAGACAGGAACATTGAAATGCAATGCCAGAAACATCTGCAGGAAGAAGAATCAGGAACACCAACATTGCAACAAAAGTAGAAGCATAGGATAAAGGGCGGTGTCATAGACACACATCATGGGCTAATGTCATGGAAGGTATGCTCACTTGACAAAGGTGGATGATCATAAAAGGCAAAACATCATAACCCCCCATGGCACTTTATAATTGAGTGCGAGTACAAACAAACACAAGGTGCTCAAAATCCTAGATATGCAAAAGCAGGCACTTTATCTTAGTGTGTTTACAGAAAAGAGAATGCTACAGAAAAGAAGCATATAATTCTCAGAAGTCAGAAAGAAGAGTGAGCTAGAAGACTAGAAGAAGAGATCCCAGGACCTGTAGAACCCAAGTAATTTGCCAGAGTGCGAAATAAAAAAACTCAGAGGAGAAAGAACCTAGAGTAGAATCTAGATAAAAGCCCCCTGCAACTAAAAAACTCACTGAACCATCTTTCCAACGATGTCTGGTTTGCCAAAAACAGAGTCCGGATGAGCAAGATATGGCTCCCAGAAGGCAAAACCAAACATTGGACTTTGAAAGAAAAAAGCACTATTAAAATGGTAGAACCCAAAACCCCAACCTCCATCATCGGAAAGAGCTTTCCAACGATATAAAGAATTCAGAAAAATACCTTTGTATGCTCCAGATAGAGCGAAAACAGCGTCAGTAGGTCAAAAACCAAATGAACCAGAAGAAACCTTAGCCAAAAATGGCGAAGCCCGGCTAAACTGGCGAAGCACTCCAAATATGGACTGCCTCCAAAATTCCCACCAAATTTGGCAGAAAAAAAATATCATTTTTTTAATGAAAAAATAATAAAAAACAGTAATTGTTTTTTTATGAAAAAAAACAATTAAAAAAAATAGCAATTTTTCAATTATTTTTTTGAAAAAAATAATTAAAAAAATATGTATATTTTTTTATATATAAAAAAACACACAAAAAAACATTTTTTTTTTTAATTAAAGAAAAAAACATTAAAAAAACTTATATTTTTTTAAAAAATATTATAAAAAAATGGCAGTCATTTTCTCTCTTCTCCATGCACGAAAATCAAGGCGGCATGGAAATCGAGACAGCACAGAAATCAAGATGGCATGAAAAATAAGGCAGCATGGAAAATGAGGCAGTAGAGAAGTCACGATGGCATGGAAACTGACGTGGATTTTTGCCTTGAAAAATGTGCCAAGAGCTTTGAATACAAAAATAGGGCCCAAATTTCAACTGTCCAAAATGGACAAAATTTATATGAAATTTTACTTTCCTGGGCCTTCTGGATGCAATGGTGAGGTCCGTTTGGGCCGAAAATGCTTCAAAAAAAAGTCACCCACGGATTGAAGACAAAAAACTCGAGAAAGTTGAGATTTTCTCCTTCGAAAAACACACTTTAAACACTCTAAAATAGGCAGCAGCAGAGGGGCTCTGATACCATGAAGGATCTGAGAAATACTAATATGATTACACCCAAGAACAACTGCACGCAAAATGCCTGTTACAGGAAGAAAGCATAAAGAAGGAAAAAGATGAAGAACTCAGAAGTTACTCAAAATGTGAGAGCGAAATTATAATCTAAATTAATGAAAAAAGAATTACAAGGTTCAACTTATAAAGGTGAACAAAACCCTAAAAGGTAAAAGCTAGGTTTGCACATTAATAATTAATTATTAATGCACCTAAGAGAAAGCTTAAGCACTAAAGAGTAATAAAACAACTTAACTAATTAAATCAACATGATTTAATTAATAAGTGATTACTCTAACACTTTTTCCATACAATTGTGCCTTTTGAAGAGAAAAAGTTCTGAACATAAAAGAATATGCAGACCAAGATTGAACCAAACTTAGACGGATTGGTCTTGGATGCCCATATGCTCTCCATGTTTTTTCTTAGTTGGATGAGCTACAACTCGGCAAGGTCAAATGATAGATTGTTCTTCACCACTTTGCATGCCAAGTCCATAGCCTCACATGGTACACTATTTGGTCAGCTTGAACTATATATCTTGTGTGCAATCACTTGAATTTCAAAGTTCAGATCCATATTAGTGACTCCATTCAACTTCATGCCTCTTTCATCCCACTCGGCAAGAGTCTTCTTGGCTAGGTCATCTCGAGATAGAGTTTTAGTTTCTTTAGTTTTGTCGAGCATTAGGTACCCTTTCACTCGGTGTACCATCATCTTAGTGATCTTCACCAGTTGCTCCAACCAGAGATGCATGTCATGAACACGGCTCAGAACAAACCTAATCCACTTTATCTAGAATTTTTTTGGTGTATGTAAGATGTGTGTTAAACCCTTGACTTCAAGGTGCTTGTGTTCCGGCTTCAGGTTTCCACCCACACAAAGTGCTTCATATACTTTGTTTAGCTCCAATGTGCCTAGTTGTTGAATGTTGCAATGATAGAAAGTTCAAAAGTCATGAGTCAATAGTACCTTAGCAGGAATTTGGGAATGGGCTCCCATTGGATTTGTCTCCTTTGTAATCATTGGATGAATTTTAAACTTTGGCGCTTCGCAAACAACATTCCTCACTAACATCTTGGATCCCTACTTGACCTTACTGCTAGATGAAGACACCATAATGCTTAGAGGATTGATGAAAATTTTCTGCAACTAAAGCTTTCAAACACAAATTCGCTCTGAAATCTCTATAATCTCTTAATCACTCTGCAAACTATAAACAATAACCTTTTGATTTCACCATTTATGAGAAATTTCATCATAAAGTTTTCATTAAATGCTCTGTACATGGTAGTTGTCACAGCTCGGGTAGTTCTCACAGGCTTACTTAGAAGCTCGGCAAAAACTAACTTGCATCTTCGAAACCACACAACCTGACTTAACTCGGTTAAGCCTAAGTAACTTGGTTGTAACTAAGATCCTGACTCGGTTAGAATTATAATGTGTCCTAGTGCATCAATATGCATATCTAGACTTGGTAGTATATCTTGAACTGATGTTTGATGGCTTGTAAGGACAGTTCCAGTTGTCTCCTTGCATATTTATTTTAAGATGGTGGATCCACCCAATTCACTATTTTGGGTTCTATTTGATCCTTCATTGTTTTGGTCTGAATTATCAGGAGACTTCCTTACCCACTGATGACTCATCTAAGTTTTGATTTTAGAAAAAATTTCTTTACCTTTCTCAAAACCAGTATCCACTTTTCCTCTATTCATACAATTCTTTCTTAGATGACCAATTTATTTGCACACATAACATCTCTTAGTAGGATTCTTTTTTCTGGGGTGAGTCTTTGCACAATTTGCACCAATGTGCCCATATTCACCACAATGACAACATCTTCTCCATGTGTTGTAATCCCAACCAAAAGTTTCTTTAGCTAATTGTTCAGCGGGTTTCCATTTCTTAGTTCTACACTCGGAAGACTTATGCCCTTGTTTGTTACAATTGAAACATTTTCCTTCAAACTTTGGTTTCTCATTGCATTCACTTGCCCTATGTCCATGTTTTTGCACCTGTAGCATTTACCATTAAAATTTGACTTTCCATTGCTCCAGCAATTATTTGATGTATGCCCTATCTTACCACAATGACTACATGTAGGTTTCTTGTTCTTTTGAGCTCCTTTCTATGAGGATTCACCTTGTTCAATATAACCTAATCCATTATGCCCAGGATGTCTAAATTGAGTTTTCTCTATCAACTGATCCATGCTTACTTGTGAATTCATTATACTCTCATTGGTTTACTTTTCAGTATTGAGATCATTTTGCAGTCTTTCATTTTTAGTCCTTAGATTGATAACTTCTTGATTTGCACTATTGAGTTGATTTATCATATCTTCTTTCTGAAGTGACAAATGATGGATTTCTTTTTATTTTTCCTCTAATCTTGTACTTAGCAATCTTTTTTCGTCTTATGCCATTTCCCTGTCATTTTCTACTTTGTTCTTTTGTTCCATGACTTCACATATTCTAACTGAATGAATTTCTTGTTCTCTCTTCAACTTTCTAACTTCTTCATGTAAATTGAGATTCTTTACAAGTAGATCTTAAATGGCTACATCAGCTTCTTTAGAACTTCTTTCTTTGCATAAATCTTCAATTATTTATTCTATGTAACCTTTGTCATTCATTTGCATTGCTAAATCTTTTCTTCTTTTTAGGGAATGAGAGAGTTGCTCCTTGAGTTTTCTGATTTGATCCATGGCCACTTGTAGATCTATCTTTTCATTTTCAATGGCTTTCTCTAGTTTGTATATTTCCATTGTCTCTGATCTTTTCTTAAGATGTTAAACTTTTGATAAGAGAACCACAACTCTAATACCAATTGTTGGAAATACATTATAGGCTAGGTGACTAAGAGGGGGGGAGAATCAGGAACCAATAAAACTTATTCTCTTTTATCCTTTATTAGATTGGTTAATCTAATTGCATGCATAGAATAGAAAAGAAATTAACTTTCATAACACTTGACATGATATTTGGTTAAGCAAAAACCTTCCAAATAGAAAATAAAACTAGGGTGGGGGTGGTACCCACAAGATTTAGTACTGCAGTAATAAATTTGGCTGGTTAAGGCTTACAATTGAACACTTTTGATGGTCTTCCCTATTAGGAGCAATAAGGACTGTTAGGTCCACCCTGTGAAAGGATTTATACAATACAATAAAGTATGCACTTTGTTAGTATATTTGATAAGGACTGTTAAGTCCACCCTGTTAAAAGATTTTGACTGATACACCTCTTAGGATGAACCAGTGAATGATCTGCTATGCAACTCTGATTTTTCTGAATAATATCCTTTGAAATAAAATTGATCCCCTAAATGTGATAGATGAGTATTTTTTGTTCCTTTATACTATTGTAGCCTTCTAATCAATCTGCCACTTCATATTCACATCTGTAATTGATTCATATATCCATACTCTTACTTATTACATACGCATTTGGATAAAAAAAGTATCTTACAGATATATCTTACCCAAATTAATTACCTCTACAAGTCAGCTACTTTTCATATTTAAATAGTATCAAACAATATGAACTAAGTCAGCCCAATGCTAATACTCGGGTCTAGTAATCCACTCGGGTGATATACTGACACTTAGGTGACATAGTGAATTGGAAACTCTGGCACTCGGTTGACATTGGGTGCTCGGGCCACATTGATCGCTCAGAGATGGTAACTTAGGTAACACGGGTGACTTGGGTGATACTATTTTGAACTAACTGCTCGGTCGACACTGCAACTTATTAGCTCGGGTAACACTTAAAGTTGCTGGTTCGATCAACACTATAACCATATAAATGACTAAGTGTTTTGGCACTAATTGACAACATGTATTTCCATAAGGTCAACACTTTCATCTTTATATTATCAATGTGAACAAGATGACCAATTTGTTATTTACAAGTTCTTTTTGTATGAAATAAATTGTATTCTTTGCAGATGGAAAAGGTGCAAACTTTGTAACATACCAGGTAGATACATTCAACATTGTAGTGATGAGACAAATTGTATTCTAGTGGTTAATATAAAGGTATGCTTTGACCTTTAGATAAAATTCTAAGGAGAAGGGGAAAACTTAAAATACCCAAGTAAAATTTGATATCAGCAAAAAATAACTATCTATTATTTCATTCACTGAATAAATTGTAAAGAGAAATAATGGTTGCATACTTCTCTAAAATTCTGACAAATAAAATTTAAAACAATTATCATTAGAAACACTTGATTTGGCATGAAAGGGGACTTCAACATATGAAATCAAGAATTTAAACTAAGTTGAACAAGTCTTTAATGTCATTTGATTGAATTCAATATACATATTCAAAAAGATGGAGATGAAGGACAGTGGCCCAATATGTTGAATATACATATGGAATAGTATCTTAAGTTACATGATGGAATTTATTTTCAAATCCAACATACAATTACATAGTTTATTGCAACTATCATTATGCCCCATAAAATTAAGGTATGTAGTTGGCAATGATACCTATATTTTTAAACCATAGCAATTTAGACCTTGTGTCTCTCTATCATCAATACGAAGAAGAGGACAAAATTGTTGGAAAGCACATCAAACCCTCATACAAATTTTTTTTTTAAATGACATAAAAATAATTCTTAAAAGAAACATTAGTGAGAGAAGTATAATAAAATTGAAACTATTTTTCCAATTAAATTAAAGATAATATTTTTCCACAATCCATAGAATTTTATGTGGCTACTTTTGGAAATGATTGTGTGTCTTTTTTGCATCAACATTTCGGATCACACTCAGTGGTCCATCATTAGGATGAGAGATGAAGGAGAAATGGATAATTTGAAAACCAAGGTAGAGATATAAAGGGGGAGTGAGGAGAAATAGAGCGCATAGATCAAAGTAGGAGAAAACAAAAGGAAGAGACAAAAAACTGAGAAAAGGGTCAAATTCAATATAAATGATGATACATGTATTTAAATATACTTGTTTATGTATGTATATACAAACTCGTGCATAAATATAAAATAATGTCAAACTATACACTCATAACACAAAAGAAAAATAAAAATTAAAAAAGTCATCAAAACAAATAAATAACATAAGATTAAAAATAAGAAAATAAAAATAAAATAATAAATTAAAAAAAATAGAAAAACAAGTCAATAAAATAATAAAATAAGTAGGAACAAGACTAAGTATTGAAAAATCAACAATAACTATTAAGAAAAGATAATGAAAAGAAATGAAACCAACCTATAAATTAAAATATATACAATAAAGAAAGAAAGACTAAATACATGTTGAAGAAATTAGCTTATATAATTATAAAAAATACTAATAAATACACAATACAAAATTTTATATATATATATAGACAATTTTGTACTTCTCCCTGCTAAAAGATATACAAACATAAGCAAACACAAAGAAAATAACGAGAACAAAAATACACAATTTCTTCAACCTTCTGGGCCTGACATGTTGTCCAATTCTAACCGCCAGAATTAGACAACTTTCCAGCGACATGAAATAATTTTCTAGCATTGGAAAAAATTTCAGGAACAAAAGTTTAAACAAATAGCCTCTTAGCTAAATTATCTTGATTTTTTGGGTTTATTTGTTGTATTTAAGGACACTTGTTCACTCATTGATAAGTAGGATATATTTTCCACAACAAGTCAAATGGTGGTATTGGTATCAGGATTGGATTGTGTAGTTTTTTTAGTCAAACTCATTGACCCGTGTTTCATGAGTAGTGGTTCGCAAGAACCCATCTCTCATTAGAATGATTGGAACACTTAGCACTCATTGTGTCTAGGTGATGCTCATAGAGGTGAAGCACTAAGACTTCTCGGGAGGTCACCATCTCAATACTACTCCAGCTTGAGCACGATTAACTACAGATTTTCCTCCATTGTTAAACCCAGTCTGCTTACAATCTCATTTACAAAACCTTCAGGTAGTGTTGTGCCTTATGAACAATCCATTAGAAAGCCCCTTAAGCTCATCAATTGATAAGTAGAACATATATTCCACAGCAAGTCAAATAATAGTAAAAAGTAAAAATGGCATCATTTCAAATAATAGTAAAAAGTGGAAATGTCATCTATAACTAAGAGTGAGAAATACAATCTATTTTAAATTTCTTTCTTGTAAACTTATTATAGGATCACAAGACACTTTTTTCTATCTTCAAATATTTGTTTAGGGTTGTAAATTTGGTCCACCAGAGGTTCGATTGAGGAGAATTTTGCCCTTGTAATTTGACAAATTCTTAAAGATGTTTGTAAATACTAAGCTAACAAGCATTTAAATATCAAAGATTGAGTTAAGTAAGATAGCATGGTTTATGAAGTGCTATATTAATCCCATGACGTGGTCACTTTCACACAAAAGATTATTTCTAAATGTGTGAAGATAATTCAATAGATGTAGATTTGAATCAAAGTGACACAAAATAATTTTAAAAATGTTATAATCTTTATTTTAAATACTTAAAAATATATATTATTAATAAATCATTTCTTAACATCTTGTATAAGATTTCATTTTTATAAAAGATCTAACTAGATATTATTTTTTATTTAAAAAATAACTAACCTAAACTTTTATTTATTCCATTTTAATTATATTTACCACTTACATTTATATAAAAAGAGATTTTTATTTCTTTACTAAACTATTAAAAAAAGCACACCAAAAAGTGAACGAATGATCACTATTTTGCTTTTATATAGAAAAAAAGGTCATTTTATAGAGACTAAAATTTTGAAATCCATTAAACGACAAGAAGAAGTCGACTAAAGAAAGGCTCAAAATACCTTAGATGGAAGCACAACGAACATATTCTAAAACATTAACTCGGGCTATACGTTTTTCCGTTACTCGCGCTCACTTGCGTATCTCCATATTCCATTCTTGGGCCATTCTCTCTTACTTGCCTAACAAGACAGCACGTTGACGGAAAGTGAAAAAACATCGACGCAAGCACTGAATCTTTTCCCTTTGAAGGGAATGCTGTATTTATGTGCTCCATTTGGTTCTCTTGGTAACAAAGCTCCCTCACTAATTTTACAGCTATTATCATTTCTACAAATATTCATTAGCTCGTCCTTATTGTGTTTAACTGCGAGTGCTCTCTAAGTGTTACAAACTGCAATGGAGTCGAATTTGGCATTGGGATCTCAACGCAGTAGTTGTAGACATGGTCGGCCTCAACTTGAAGGATTTTATGGCGACGTTAGATTGAGAGAGACTCGCTGCTCCTACTTTCTCAACCTCATTCTTAGAGGTATTTCATTTATCATACATGATTATACATTGCTACTTTCATATTCTTTTGATAAGCGTACTATAAAATAGATGCATATTGTTTATTGTTTATGTTGTGTAGGTTTAAGAACAGATGAAATAGAGGTCGATATGGATAAGGAGCGGGGTGTGGTATTACGTGGAGAAAGTTATTGCAAAGAGGTGGGAATGCTTAAGTGGAGATGCCACCTCATGTCTAAGACAAGAACACCTTTCAAAATTCCAGAGGACGTGAACGTGGGCGCCACCAGAGGTAGCTTTAAGCGGCACATTTTGCATGTTTTCATGCCCAAATTGAGGCACAGCAGATTCAGTCAATACCATGCCATTCGCATTCACTCCTCTCGTCGTCATTGTCATGCCCACCAATTGAAATCAGAAGCTGCTTCATCTCCGGCTGCTGTGAAAGTAAACCAGTCGTCGTCGTGTTCTCACACAAGTGAAATCATCGACAGTGACATTGTCTATTATTCTACCAGCTCTGTGTCAAATGCCCAGGAAAAGAATCGACAACATCGCAGGAGTAGAAGGAGAAGTCGGCGAACAGCCAAAAGGTAGAATAGTAAATGAATTTCTTATTCGTAGATCCGAACCATTCTTTGTAAATGAAATACTCAAACTCACCTTGGCAATCATAATTCCAAGGATGTCTCGAGCATGGGATAGTCCATGCCTGCATTGTAATTTGATCACTGTACAAGTAGAAAACAATTTGTTTGTTTCCGAAGCCCGGGAAGAAAAAAGTTAAGTGTATTCTTATCTTTGTATAAACATGTAAAAAAGGTTGTGTTGTTTATAAAACTAGTTTCTATTTAATTAGTCGATAAGCTTTCATTGGGGAGAAACCTCAGATCGGGAAGTTGTCTCACGCTGAATTTCAGGTTGCCGGAATTTTCTGAGGATCGAGAAAGTAGCGCCGAAAATGTTTAATTTTACCTAATGTTGTCGCCTTCGCAGCCTTACATATTGCAACTACCCGTTGGTTTTGTACAAGAAGAGATGAATCGTATAATGAAGGCTGTAAATACTTTGATAGCATGATTAACATTATTTCATACCAATGATGGCTGCTTTGAAACGCCACATACAATATTTTTAAGATACCAATTGAACCTGAGATGGTTGCGTGGCATATTTTCTTGTTGATGGAAACTAAAAGAAAAATCACAAATAAATAGCAGCAGTGATGGTGTGATCTTTGGGTGCCCATATTTTTTTCTGCGAGTTTGCATAGCAATCAATCGCCCTCAATGTTGAAATAGAAAGGAGGGACAAATAAAATTTTTAGAAGTATTGAAGAAGCTTTAAGTTTTGAAGCAGTCACATGGGAAATGAAGTGAATGAGTGTTTTTATAAAGTATGAGAGGGAATTTTCAGCGTATAGTAGTGATGGTTGAAGAATAAACGTTACGACCATTAACAATGGCAAGTATGGTAGAAAATCACTGATAATGCCTCTAACAGATCTACTTATAGATGAAGGTAAGATATTAGCGTATGATGGAATAATATTGCATCTCCAAGCAATGAAGCCATATATTTCAATACTACCAGGCGTGTGAAAGATTTGGGCAAATGTTATGTTTATTTGTACAAATGGTGACGACTATTAATATATCAATGTGGAAATACTTGACAAGTGCTCCAATGGAAATTTTTGATGGGCAAATTATAGTGTACAAAGAGAAAAGGGGAATTTTAATAAAAGGAGCCAAATAGAAAAGAGTATAAATGGAAAAATGCAATTGTCATCTCTTGTTTCTATAGGTATAAGTGAAGATATAAGTTGTTTTTTCACATAGTAAAGATAAATGCAGTTGTGAAATTATTGGCACGGAAAAAATATTGTAACTTTTCTTAGAATGTGAAATGATACTATACAAGATGACAAATTGATGGAAAAGAAAAATATATTTTTTGTAAGAGGCAAATGTCTCTAGGAAGAGTGAAATGTTTTCACTCATAGGTAAAAGTGTTTTGCAAAATATGCTAATGAGATAAAAGTGCAAGTGAAAATCATGTGGAAACTTTTGTTAGAAAAAGGAAGGTAAAATTTGTAAAGTGGATGAAGTCATTTTAGGAATGACCTTTCTAATACATTGTCTCAAATGAAGGCAAAGAGAAAATGATAAAAGCAATTTTGGGGTTTCTTATGTAGGGAAAAAGGGTCCAAGATGACTTTAATCCGTTATCTCAATTACTATGATGTCTCTCACTGGGTGACTTGACAAAGAATAGACGGCTACTCTTACACATAATGTATACAAAGGATCTTATACAAAATTATGAGCCAGAGGAAGATGGAGGTGGATCTGATAATGTGCACATTTGAAGGCTATAAGAAGTATACAAAATTATGAGAAATTATGAGCGGAAGGAAGATGGAGGTGGACTTGATAATGTGCACATTTGAACTTCAATGTGAACTTCGCAAAACAACAAAAACTGTCAGGCCAGTAGGTTTAAACCAGCCTTTCGATAACTATCACTTCGGCTTGAAGATTATATTTTTTTTTTGTTTTGAATGAGGTGCTTTTAATTGAAAATTTGTAGGCTTCTCTAGTTTAGTACCTACCTCAGTGAATAAGGTTAGCTAAAACTTGGTGATAGGAAGAAAGTGAAATTGACAGTTTCAATATGAGACCTATTTTTTTAGTTATATAAGAGTAAGTCATGTGATATTACATGAGTTCGCCAATAAAACATAATTAGTGGATAACTATTATTTTCAATTTTTTTGGCATTGTAAACAACTATCATTCTTTTTTCTTTTTCTTTTTGTATTTTTGGATGCCTTGACAAAAAACATGCTAATGTGACCCTCAAACCCTAGCTATAAACAAGACTTCTAAAGTAAGCTACTAAAAAATTTTGAAACTAATTTTAAATTTTTATATAAAATTTTGAGAAACTCATAAATAAAACATTAAAAAACATAAAAATACAGTTGTTGGTCTCTATTGCTATTATACAACCTTTAAAAAAATGTCTTTTAACTTTATTTATTATTTGAGTGTTTTTCAATACTAGTTCTGTTTAATGGCTCAACCCTATTCTATAAGTTGGTGTTCATATTCATAAGGAGTGGAAAGATTAGAACTGGGCACCTATGGCATGGCAGTTTATTCCACTACACTATAAGAAATGATGAACAATAAAATGATGTAAACACAGTTACTTTTCTTATATTAAATGTTTAAAAATTTACATTATTCATATTTGGGCAGTCATTTAAACTTTATTTTTACTTTATATTTATTTTGTTTAAATTAATTAGAACTTTTTCAGCCTGCACTATAATCACTTTATTCTTCAAACCAGAAAAAAAAGCACACCATTAGAGAAAAGTATAGCATAAAAAATGAAAACATGAGTTAGCACACCATTAGAGAAAAGTATAGCATAAAAAATGAAAACATGAGTTTATTAATTTATATATACACATACACTGCCCTTCCATGCCTCTAAACTACGCCATAAATAAGTTATGGTTTTATAGTGCACTATGCTGGAGGGATTAGGGGAGGGTTTGGACATCCCTGTTTTTATTACATAGTCATATATCATGCAATTTTTTGTCACCGACCACAACTTCTTCTGATAAATATTATCAATAGATTTATACACATAATTATATATTTTTAAAGCGTATAAAAAATATTATTTTTGATATAAAATTTTGTATATTAAACTAATATATGTTATATGCACATATCAAATTATTTTTTCAAATATATGAAATTACATATATTGTCTATCGGCTAACCCTTGCACCTCTTTTGGTGCAAGCGCTAGTTTATTTTCTTTAAAATAAGTGACATCATTTTTCATATCACATTATTTTATTTATGAATTTAAAAGTATATGGATGATTTTTAATGGATTCATGATTGTAAAGGGAGAAATGTAAAGAGGTAATGAGAACAAGAGACTTGCACATCTAAAATATACCCTTTACATATAAAAAAAAGTTGGGGAAGGTAAAATTCTTCTCTTAGCCTCAAATTCACAAAGGAAATATCCAAATTGATTAACCACAAGAAAATGGTCAATGCACAAATGAATCAATCGATCATAAATAAGAAGAAAGAGGAAAACCTTACATTCCATTTTGGAGAAGAGTGTGTAATCGATTTGAAAAGATTAAAATCTTAATTGAAACGAATTGAAGACAAATACTAACCTCAAAGTATAGAAGATCTGGAAATTGTTGTTTTCTGGTGTATGTATTGAGTTTTTAGAAATTCTACAACCTACTCTGGCCTAGAAATACAAAGACAGAGAAAACCTAGAAATCATTTTATTTTCTGAGAAAGGTCGACCTTGACCCAAATACGAGGGCACAATTTTACCCCTTTATGTCAACCTTGGCCTACACTGATCCGATGAAATATCTGTTCACGGATCCTAAAAATTTGCCAAAAAGTGTATCTGAATCTGCTCTATAATTTGTTGTTTTGTACCTATACCTGCAAGAAAAAAGGGTTTTTTTTTGTTTGGATGGGGGGTTTGCCTTGGTCAAACCCCAGTTTTGGAATTAACCTTGAAATAGAATTGAATTTGCAGTAATAAACAAAGTAAATAGAACAATTCACCTTGCTTATGTTGAACACCTTATGGAGGATTCGAATCGTTGAATCCACAAGTATGGATGCTCCAAATGGATGTAGAATGTAGGATGTAGGATGTCTCAAATCAATTTCCTTTAGATCTTCAACACCAATCTTGAATGGATCTTGGAATAGGGAGAAGCTTAAATGGATATGGATGGAGAAATATTCAATAAGAGGGCTCCATAGAGTTTGAATCCTTCAATGGCTACTAATGGATCTCCTTGATGAATTGAATCTTGAATGCTTTAAAGCTTGAAGGCTTGAAAGTAGACAATCACTTCGATAGATTATGCATAGGTCATCCTTCTTTTTCTTTCTTAGAAAACGAGAGGAGAAGACTTCCTTATATACTAGTGTAGGGTACAAACTTCTAGAGAGGCCGACATATGAGAATTAAATTCTAATTAGGATAATACCCCTAGAAGTGGACCTATATTAAATATCTTTTTTTTAAGAGTCGCCACTTCGGAGCCTGAAATAGTCAACCCGAAAGAGGAAAATAATTCTTTCCAAACCCCAACATATGGAAATCTCTGAAATTTGAAATTTAGACCCTGTGTCAGGGTCAAGGTCGACCTTGACCCTGAAGGTCGACCTTGATCCTGAGGTCGAGAACCTCAAAATCCCATAGCAGGATACCAAAAATAGGTAGGAGAGAAGTGGAAAATAGGGTAGGACAAGGGAAAAAACCAGATCCAAGTCAAAGACCCATTCAAGGTGTTTGACATGACCCCAAACCACTTACTCAGAAGGCTAAACCAGTCCTAAATGGAAGTGCTTCCATTTTTTGATGATACATTTAGCCCCCACTTTAGCAAGAGTATGGACTTGATGCAAACTCTTGGTAAAGGAGATCACAAAGAAAAGATAATCTTATTGAAATCAAAGGGACAAA
>MU224192.1:2233278-2243330 GCA_018584345.1 Thuja plicata | reverse complement strand
TAGAACTACAATCAAAATGGAGGAAACAAAATGCAAGAGTTACGAAGAAGAGTCTTTTCATACCTCATGGAGACCAAAAAGAATCAGTTCTGCCATGTCGCAAATCCAAGCATACTACACAAGGGAAACATTTATGAACAATAGCATAGGTACAACATAACATGAAAACAATATATAGAAGAATAGAGATACATATAGAGGAATAGTACAACATGTTTGATTCCTTTATCACCTTGCACCAACAAACTAACATGGATCGTATAAAAGAATCTAACAAATATTTAGCAAACACATTACGGGAGAAGCACAATACAACAGAAAAAAACATAAAAGGCTACCATGAATGACAAGCCAATCAAACGCATCGCCTACTCTCCCTATCTCAGTCTATATCATTTAGTGAACGTGGGTAACTTGCAAGAGGGACTATATCCAACACAGTAGGAATAATAGCCAGTTCCAAACAAGGATCCTCTTAAGAATCGTGATGTTTGATACTAGGTGTAATTATCAATTATGTTGAAAGTATATTAGGTAAATTGGTATCAATATCAATAGTCTCATATTCATCATTAGCATCAATATGATCATCAAGAGTATCTTCTTCATCAAGATTAATTGAAATAGAATCTAAGATACGAACAGAATCATCATAATCATTCATCTTAACATCATTATTAAAATTAACTTCTTCCAATACATCAGGCATAGGCTGGTCAAAAGAAGGTAAAGAACTTTGAAGAACATAGGCACGAGCCTTAGCTTGAGCCCAACACTTCTTATGACGTTCATTGGCAGATTGGTTACGTTTTGTCTTGTTTGAAATATGTAGAGAACTAGGAGGAACAACAATCGGTTCCTTCACAGGTTCTATAGGAGGATTAGTAGGATTCTTAGTAGGCTAAAAAGAAACACTAGGAGCTTGATTAACAAAACTAGAAGCAATGGATAAAGGAGGTATGGAAGGTGTAGGCAAAAGACCACGGTTAAGATCCATCTGAGGCATGCTTAGCTCAACAATCTTGTGATGTTTATAGGCTTGATATGAGATAAAAAGGTTATCAGTTCGAGAAGAGTTACATGAATTAGGTAATGAAGTCCCAAAGAAGTCAAGGGTAGCACAATCCCTAGGCCTAGAATATTGATATAAACTATGATTAATTGTTTTCACTTCTTCATCATGAATGAACTTAATACACTTATGGAAAGGAGAAGCAACGGCATGCATGGTAGTCAACAAAGGCAAACCAAGCTTAACTTGAAACTGATCAGAAGTAGGGACAACAATGAAGGTAGTGTCCACAAATTTACCACAAAGTTCAACAGGCAAGTTAATAGAACCAAATGATGGATAGAGAAAACCATTACAAGTTTGGATCCACACATTAGATGTATTATAACAATCACGTTATAAGTTCTTCAAAAAAAGGTTTTCTTCAGTAATGACATTGACTAAGGATGTAGGATCAAGAAGAAAACCACATGTAGGTATCTTAGAAATCATAGCATAAATGAAGAGGGGACCATCAGGAGCTTTAATAGTCTCATAATCATCAAAGGTGATCGAGATTTCCCTAGTTCTTTTATTCTTAGGTTGTTTTCGATGTTTAGATTGAGGTTTCGGTTTAGGCTTAGGTTGAGGTGGAACTTAAAGTTGAGGTTGAGGTGGAGGAACTTGAACAGGAGGTTGAGATTGAGGCTGGGGTGGAGATACAGATTGAGACAAAACAACATGCTACACATGGTTAACAATATGATTGAGATCATCCATCTTTGAATTATAAATAATATCCATAGAAGATGGCTGAACAATGGTATTGGTATCATATGTAGGTAAATGATTCGTATATATTTGGAGGTTTTGATTAGGAGGAGAGATAGATTTGTTCCCACTACCATCAAAATTATCAACAGATAAAGCATTAGAATCAATTAAGTCTTGAACCTTATGTTTTAGAGAATATTATGGCCATTCTGACGATGATATTGACAAAAGGCTTTCGGATCAAAGGATTTGGATGTCATCATAGTAGGAAGAACAGGTCAAATAGGAGGCAAAGTAATCATATTAACATTCAACAATTTACTCATAATAGAATGTAAATATCATACGAAAAGCAGTGGATGCAAAAGTGGCATTTTTGGATGCAACAACAACTGCATTTTCTTGCTTATTTATCTTGACATAGTTGTTATGTTTCTGAAACTTGTTGGGATTAGGAGCAGCATCACCCTTATCAACTGGAACAGGATCCATTGGAGTGTTTCTCTCAAATTGACTCACTCGTAATTGATAATGATGAAGTGTTGCACAAAGTTGTTGAAAAAAGGTAAATTCAGTAAGCAAAATCTTATCTCTAATATCCTTTTGCAAATTTGAAATAAACATATGCAAAATATCAATATTTGTAATAGGATAAGAAATTTGAGCATACAAATGCTTAAATCTACCAATAAATTCAGTCAATTTTTCTTTAGTATTTTGTTTACAATACATCAAATCTGTTAAGGATACTTGCAAACCAATGTTATTTTGAAACTATTGGATAAAGGCATTAGCAAGTTTTGTAAAAGAATCAATAGAATAAGAAGGCAAGGAACAATACCATTGCAAGGCCTTATCACAAAAAGTTCTAGAAAACAACTTGGCTAAAAACCTATGGTCATGAGCATAGTCACTACCAAGGATTTGAAATGTTTTAACATGAGTGACATGATCTTTCTTACCATTGTAATTCTCAAGATGAGGCATATCAAATTTCTGAGGGACAGGAGCACGAATAATGTATAGGGATAAAGGACTACCCATGTCACATGTAGGAATACTAAACTTGGATTGAGTTAAGGATGAAATTTGTTTTTGTAAAGAGGACATAGTTTGAGCCAGACTAATGATTGTGGAATCATTAGAAGAAATAGGAGGCATAGAAACATTAAAAACATTAGGAAAAGTGTAGGAAGTGGTGGGAATGGAAAACAAACTGGTGGAACACTCACAAGAAGAGATGGAAGTGGAAGATTTGAATTTAGAGGATTGGAATATGGAAGAGATTTAGTCACTAAAGGAGGAGTGTAAGTAGGAATGCTAGGTAAAGGAATGGAAGAAGGTTCCACACTAGTGACAGGAGGAGTTAGTCCTAGATCTTGAGCTTCTTGAACTAAAGGTTTGACATTTAAATGCACAAGATGAGTGATACCACGCAAGAGATTAGCACCTTGATTACTATCACGAAGGACTTTCTTAAGGGCCTCTATAGCTTGAATAGAGTCTTGATTATGGTTTTCTTGAATAAGCTAATTTCCCATTTTATCAAGTTTAGTTGAAAGTTTTTGGACTTGTTCAGGAGGAACTCTTAAAGCATCATCATCATCATGAGATGAGTGAGAAGATTTTTTCTTTGTAGAAGGATTGGAATCATGACTGGTCAGATTTTCATTCGGGATCCTAAGGAAAGGAGAGAAAGACTCGGGAGCAAAGGAACCCATAAGTCTGCAACTTCTTCTAACTGGGATATTATAAGTAGGACTAGAGGTAGTAAATCTCATGCACCAATGCAATGTCAATGAACTAAATTAGGAAAACACAAGGCATGAGCAAATAAATGTTTTTGTATTTTTGCTTTATATGATTTTTTAATTTTTGAAATGTAAATGCAAGAACATAAAACAAGGCTAATCTAATATGCATGTAAGATCTAACATGAAATATAAATCTAACACCAGAAAAGAAAGAATTTTTGTAAGCAGGTTGGCCAAAAATTTAAAGGGGAAAATTTAAAGAGGTAATGGGAATAAGAGACTTGCATATCTAAACAATACCCTTTACATATAAAAAGTTGGGGAAGGTAAGATTCTCCTCTTAGCTCCAAAATCACAAAGGAAAGATCCAAACTGATTAACCACAAGAAAATGGTCAATGCACAAATGAATCAATCGATCATAAATAAGAAGAAAGAGGAAAAACTTACATTCTGTTTTGGAGAAGAGTGTGTAATAGATATGAAAAGATTAAAATATTAATTGAAATGAATTGAAGACAAATACTAACCTCAAAGTATAGCAGATCTGGAAATTGCTATTTTCTCATGTTTGTACTGAGTTTCTGGAAATTGTGCATCCTGCCCTGGCCTAGAAACACAGAGATGGAGAAAACCCAGAAATCATTTTATTTTCTGAAAAAGGTTGACCTTGACTCAAATACGGGGGCACAATTGTACCCCTTTATGTCGACCTTGACCTGCACTGCTCCAACAGAAAATCTATTCGCAGTTCCTGAAAGTTGCCAAAAAAGGTATCTAAATCTGCTCTGTAATTCATTTTTTTTACCTCTACCTGCAAGAAAAAAGGGTTTTTTGTTGTTTCAATGGGGGGTTTGCCTTGGTTAAACCCTGGTTTTGGAATTAACCTTCAAATAGAATTGAAATTGAAGTAATAAACAAAGTAAATAGAACAATCCACCTTACTTATGTTGAAACCCTTGAGGAGGATTTGAATCTTTGAATCCATAAGTATGGATGCTCCAAATGGATGTAGAATGTAGGATGTAGGATGTCTCAAATAAATTTCCTTTAGATCTTCAACGCCAATCTTGAATGGATCTTCGAATAGGAAGAAGCTTGAATGGATATGGATGGAGAAATCTTCAACAAGAGGGCTCCATAGAGTTTGAATCCTTCAATGGCTACTAATGGATCTCCTTGATGAATTGAATCTTGAATGATTGAATGCTTGAAAGCTTGAAGGCTTGAAAGTAGATGATCGCTTCGATAGATTATGCGTGGGTCATACTTCTTTTTCTTTCTTAGAAAATGAGAGGAGAAGGCTTCCTTATATACTAGTCTAGGGCACAAACTTCTAGAGAGGCTGACATATGAGTATTAAATTCTAATTAGGCTCATACGCCTAGAATTGGACCTATATTAAATATCTTTTTTTTAAGAGTCGCCACTTTGGAGCCCAAAACAGCCGACCCGGAAGTAGGAAATAATTATTTCCAAACCCTGACATCCAAAAATCTTTGAAATTTGAAATTTAGACCCTAGGTGAGGGTCGAGGTCAACCCTGATCTAGGTCAGGGTTGAGGTCAACCTTGACCCTAAGGTCAAGAACCTCAAAATCTCATAGCAAGATATCAGAAACAGGTAGGAGAGAAGTGGAAAACAGGGTAGGACATGGGAAAAACTAGATCCAAGTCAAAGACTCATTCAAGGTGTTTGACATGACCCCAAACCACTTACTCAGAGGGCTAAACCAATCCTAAATGGAAGTGCTTCCATTTTCTGACGATACAATGATGAAAACTTTTAAGGGTCATTTAATTTATAACATTCTAAAGGTTAAAAAAAAAATTACACAGGAGATAACAACATAATAGAGGAGGAGAGGCTTAAAGGAATGTGAAGAATCGCGAGGAAAATAGGATAAAGGTAATATTAATCTTGTATATTTGGACATAGAAGTGATAATCATAATGTTAGTATGATGATGGAATAATTTCAATTATTAGATAGATATGAATACGAGACTTCGTATGATTGGTAATAGGCTCGATAACTATAGGTGGAGTCATGAGAGAACTAAATGTGTGAGAAGCATCTATCATGAATTTTGTGGATTTATATCAAATAATTTCTATCACCAATTGAAGAATGGGAAGGTGCATAATGAATAGAAACAATATGGCACCTACATTGATATGGTCTTGTAGTGCTTGCAATTTATTAGTAGAAAGCTTATACTCTCTATAGTATGTACAAAAGAAATGCTAAATGACTACTAGAAAATGTTCAAGCATGATAGGTAGGATATGCTTCGAAGGACCATAAAGTTGTGTGCAAGCTTATTCATTGGATGAAATAGGATATGATTGATGATGTGAAATATGCTTAGAAGAAGTGGATGGTAATGGGTTTGGGCAAGGGCTCAATGAATAATTACTAGTAGGTAAATAACATGATGAAATATATTGGGAGGGGTTCATCTCTAGCTAAGGTCATTCAAGTATAGGTAAATAAATAGGGGATAAGGGATCAGGCAAAGAATTCTCAATGTCCAATATTGAAAAATGATAAACGGCCAATATTATGTTGATGAATTGGGAGGGGTTCATCTCTAGCTAAGGTCATTCAAGTATAGGTAAATAAATAGGGGACAAATAGGGATCAGGCGAAGAATTCTCAATGTCCAATATTGAAAAATGATAAACGGCCAATATTATGTTGATGAATTGGTTAATGATTCTATCATGTTTTATATTGTAATTAAGAAGAGTAATAAAAAATAATTAGGTAATGGATGAGAAAGAGGTATATCTGTGTATATGAAAATTATACTTCATGAAATTAGTTTGCTATCTAATCAATTCAAAAAAATTCAACAATTATAAGCTAATTGAATTGAAAATAAAGCAATGAACATCTCATGGCTCTTTATCTAGGAAAGAAAATAGTGTTCTCGCAGCTTAAGCATCCATTAAAGATAGTCCTAGGACAAGAATTGAAGTTATTTGATTATGATTATGCTTATTTAGCTCAAATTATCCTACAATGCTTCATGATGGATCACTATTTGAAAATTTAAAACAAGTTGAATGCTATGAAATCCAAATCAAAATGCCTATAGTGATGATGCTTAGCTCATGAATGTGTGTTATATGTTTTTCACTCAAAATGGCCTTTATTTAAAGGATTTCTCAATGCTAGGGGGTAGAGTTGATTAAACCTTGATTAAGGTTGGGTTGAGTTAATTGTCTAAAAGGTTAAGCCAATTTAAATGATATTTATAAATAAGGAGATAAATTGAGTGGTCAAGATGAACTTCCAAGATGTGTGATAGAGGATCAATTTGGGTTTGATCCATGTGAGCTCATTCTCTAATTCCCAATAGTTGAAATTGATTTGCCCATGTGATGGGTGAGAAATATTAGGAATTAATTAAATTATTTAATTGAATTGTTTTAGCCATGTGCATCCTTGAATGGGTTGGAATTAATTTGGATTTAACTATACAATTAATTAATTAAAATCAATTGCACAATTATTTGATTATTTGATTTAATTAGTCCAAAGGCCTTTGATAATTCAATTAATTTCTTATTTTGCTTTATTTTCTCATTTCACTCTTTGTTTGATTTTCGTGAACAAATTTAGGTGTCTACAAATGCCTCTCTTTGAATCAATGTGTGAAGCACATTGGTTCAAAGAATGTCTGATGTTTGATTAACTGATGTCTAATTGGATTTTGATGACTGACTCGCTGATGCAACTGATTTGATGAAAACCCTGATGTGAAAAAATAACCTGATTCAGATGCCCCACTAATAATGATGAAATTTGATGCCCCAGATTTGATTGATTGATCTCACGCCCTGATGATATCTTTCCCCCTCGAAAATGAAAGCAAAATTGATGTGAAATTTTTTTTGAAAATGTGCGTGATTGGTGAATTATGATTTCATTTTCGATAAAAACCAATGTTTGAAAAAGTGCCTCGGTGATGAATTCTCAATTTTTTGATTAGGTTAGCGCCAAATATACCCTTTAATTAGGTCAAAAATGTATAAAAGGGGGTAAAAATGTCATTTTCAATTTTTACCTCCACTTTTGCTCTGAGAGACTAGAAGAGTGATAGCAATGGTTGTACCGATTCGAGAGCATAGGTTCGAGCGAGGGCACAAATTCCAGCAACCTACAGAGTATGGACCTTTGGTGAGTACTCCAATCCTTCTTGTTTTGATTAATTTCAAATTTTACCGCTCTTTTTTAGGATTTACATGCATTATTACATTAGGTTTTTTATTTTTTTGCAAAGTAACCTGTACAATAGTTAAATTAGTGCATATACTAGTCAAGTAACGCATCCATGGCTAGAAGTAGTGCATAGCATAGAGAGAAATAGCGCTTAGCAATGTGTTTCCCCATAGATTTTTAGCACATATGATAGGTTAAGTAGTGCGTAGAAAACCCTAGCTTAGAAACCCAATTCTTCTAGCGTGTATGATAGATGAAGTAGCACCTACTAGAAGAACTAACGCGTACACCTTGATGTGACGCTCCCGAAGAATGAAATAGCACATAGACAATCTGGTGTGTAGGATGATATAAAAATACGTGTACACCCACCTAAAGTAATAGGTAGCCTCATTTGAAAAATTGAATCCTAATTTGAACATCCTCTGATTTGACTAAGTGTTTGATTGATTGATTGCTTGATTTGGCCTGATATGTGATCAAAAACAAGTTCTTGTGATGTTAGTTCTAACATTTTTATGAATTTTTGTGATGTCAATCTTAATAGGTTGATATGATAATTGATTCTTTTTACCTTCTCACAATGGGTGTGTGCACCAAGTTGTGGGCCAAAAAGGAGGGTATAAGTGGACACATTTTTTTCTGAAATCGGGTAAACCTGAACTTGGAACAGGAGTGTGAGGGTCATGCACTCAAAATAAGAAGATGTATAAAACATTGAAAATGTATTACTCTGAATCTAGTTTCTAGAACAATAATTTTTTTTAAACCCGATAAGATTAAGAGGGTCAAACCTCACGCGCACGAAAACATGTTCCTAATTTTTTTGGAAAAACATAACATAGTTGTTTCCATGAGCGATACAAAAGGTATAGTTATATTCAATATTTTTTAAATCCCTTTGGTAGGATGATAGGTAAGAGTGAGATCTATAATTTTTGTATTTTTTGTAATTTTCTTATGAGTATTTTTTTCTGTGATTTTTTGAATTGATCGCATCCTAAAAATTTGGTATCTGTTCATGCGCTGGGCATAACTTGCATCAAAATAATTGAAAATTAAAAAAAAATTTAAAAAAGTGTATAGAATCAAGTGTAGAACAATAATATGTAATTTATTTGTAATTTTATTAAGTATTTAAAAATTTATTAAAAAAATGGTAGACATATGTCTGTGAGTACAATCAAGACACTAGTAAAGAAAATTAAAGTTTACTATGCTAATGTTGTCCAAAAATAGAAAAATTTATATGGTTAGAAAGCTAAGAAGATGTACGAGATTATGGTGAAAATTATAAAGCTACCCATTTGACAAATTGTAAACCTGATGAGGATAAAGTCAAGAATTCATCTTACAAGATGAAAAAATGTCTAAAAGAACAAAAATGGAGGAAAAATGAGCCTCCAAGCCTTTGGGTCATTTTTCAAGCCTCTTCCCGAGCCATAACCCGATCAGGTTCTGAAAAGAAAAAAGTACTTCAAAACCCGATCGGGTTCTGAAAAGAAAAAAGTACTTCAAAACTCAATCGGGTTTTGAAGAAGTAAAAACTATTTATTTTATTCTCCATAACCCGAGAGAGAGAGAGAGAGAGAGAGAGCTTGAAATTTTGAACCATCAAAAGCATAGAGCATGACATCTGGATTAGCCAATGCTTTGCTTGAGATTTTCTGAAGTAACCCAATCTCCTCTTCTGCACTCTCACTTTGTTTCGCTTCCTCTACACACAATATTTCAATCTCTTTTTGCATTCTTTGAATTGTTCCCAATTGGTTCTCTCTCTCTACATGCAATGATGAAATTTTCTATCTTAGGGCTTGGATAATTTGACCAAGTTGATTTTCCCCATCTTCTCACAATAATCTCATCTCTTCTCGCAGATTTTTAGAAATTTCAAATTGTTTCTCACCCTCTGTCGTAAGTATTTCATTTTCTTTCTTCACCCTGTGAAGTTTGTATAAAAGACATGTATGGTAATATTCATAGTATTTA
Organism: Thuja plicata; assembly: GCA_018584345.1. NCBI lineage: Eukaryota > Viridiplantae > Streptophyta > Pinopsida > Cupressales > Cupressaceae > Thuja > Thuja plicata. The sequence goes on along the minus strand of MU224192.1, from coordinate 2,233,593 downwards.
GGAGGCACAAATTGGTAAAAATTCAAGCAGTAGGAATCAGAAAATGCACACCCTTCTTCACTAAACTGTATAGATGGGCAACCTGAAATACATCTGGAAGTAGAGTTTCTCCCTTCGCTTTGGGCCATTGCAAATTAGTGAAAGTTTTCTGCTCTTCCCTCCAGAAAAATAGCTTATTTCAATGGTCTCCCATGAATTTTTTTAAATGGTTGATTGGTTGCCTTTGCTTCTTTCAATGGCCATCCATGATTTTTTCTGCAATCTTCCAACCTTTCGTACATAGTTATTACAATTTAATACCCTCCTAGTACATAG
>MU224192.1:2201907-2220423 GCA_018584345.1 Thuja plicata | reverse complement strand
ATGTTGCAAAATGTTGCTATTAGGACCTCTAGACCTATTGAAAGGACTTAGAAGACCCTTAGATCCTATAGTAGGAGCTTTATTAGACCAAAAACATCAAACCTACTTATCCTATCATAGTTCATGATTCTAATCAGCCTTAGGTTTATAAAGACACCTTAGATGGATTGACTTTACAATGAGACCAATCTACTCAAAATGAATGGTTAATCTGTAGGATCTAACCATGATTTAAAATATGTGAAGATGAACCAATGAAGACTCCTATCCATTCCTGGTGTTTCTTGGGTGCCCTGCACCAAAGACCCCTATAATTTCCTAGGTGTACCCAACGAACATTATATAGAGCATGAAAGATACACCTACAAACATAAATTCACTTAAGTAATGGAGTGCATACATATAGAGCATGAAAGATACATCTAAATACAATGTAGCACATCAAGCATTAATTCACTTAAATCATAAAATTTCTTATGTCTTGGAGCAAACATGTAGTACATACATTATGAAGCATAGACATAAATTCACTTAAGTCATTCACGTAGGTCATACACATGAATTTAGGTTATGATTCATATACATGAATATACATGAAGTAAACACACAAGTACATTAATTTATCAAAACACACATGCATACACGCAAGTCATGTGAACCAAGAATACACTTAAGACATAAACATCCAACCAACAAATTCAAGGATCAAATTTGAAGTTTCATATATAACAAAATGAATAATAATAGAGTACATATCAATACATGGTGTACATGCCAAATCCATAATAGAGTTACAAAAAATGACATCAACTATGTCTAGGTTGATATATATAATGTACAAATGTCACATGTATGTATATATATATATATATATATATATATACAAAATTTGGTCATTCAATGACCACAACTAGATCTATACAATGTCTCGATATATCTATGACTGTGGTCGATCATCAAAATTTAGCTTCTTCGCAGCAACACTTAGTTCACTAATTCTCTACACAAGAACAATTCAAATGTTAAGCCATATATATTGTCTCAAAATAATATAAAAATACATAAATATTGGGCTGTAATTTGCATACTGAAGCCTCGGCAGGATCACTTATGCTTGGGCTGACTTATAAATGAAATGGGCTCCATAGTGGGTGAGAGGGAATCCTATAAAAATGGCCAAGAAAAGGAATGACGAGCAGTGGTGAAGGGTCCTACAATAGAAAAAATAATACAAAATATATGTTATAAATAAGAAATACTAAAAAATAAAAAATGCATGGACTAAAAATAAAAGCATATCGCAACTGTATCTCCTGTACTAGGCAAGGGATCCATAGGAAGTGGAGAAGGGTTCACCTCATCTGAGGCAGCTATGACCAATTCCTGTATGAAAAGTCATAGAAAATGACATACTAATAGAGGAACATGATTTCTAAAATATTTTGAACAAACAAGAATGCAATTGAAAGTATATATGAAAACGTGTTACCTCCTCCCTCTCCTGAACATCAGCAATGTCTAGGGCATTCATCAGTTCAGTGAAACCCAATTGATTCTACATGTATACAATAAACAATTCAAGTGCATTCATCAATATAGAGTACATTCAAATGTTCATAATACATTTCAACAAATATACTTAAATTGGACTTAATTACCTTTTTTTGTTTCAATATCCCCGATGACTTCTTCCTCTTTCCTAATGACCTCGAGCTTGGTGGGGTAGGCTAACAAAAACAAAATTAACATAAGAGAAATAATATGATACCGCATGCATTCAATTAAAACTATAAACAAGAGGTGTGTGAAAAATGATACCACATATATCTCTAAGCCAAATTCAATGGTAGAAAGGGTGACATCCTCAATCTCAGAAATCTAAGCCCCTGACAAGCCCTATAAAACACCAAATAAATATATAAGCAATAGTTTACAATGAAGATTATGATTCACTTGAATTCCACAAGTGATTATGCTCCACAACTCTATTATCACAAGTTTATAATCAAATTTTACGAACCATTATTACAATATAAAATTTTGAACTCTTCTTTCACACACAAGACTATTCTTTAACAAATTTGTAGGCACAGTTAGAGAAGGATGGTCCAGATTATATTCATGGGGGTCAAAGGTTAGGACTAAGAGTGCCAAAAGTCATAGTTTTCCCGTGTTGGCAATTTAGGCCTAGTAAGGCTTGTAAGGGGATATAAGAGTTTTTAGGAGTTTCATAGGGTTATGAACCTTTAGAAAGGTTAATACAATGTTGTGAAGACTAAATGGTTGTAAGTTGTCAAAGTTGACACTTTAGTGTCAACTAGACAACAAATCTCAACAAATTTTAAAATATAACTAATCTGTAATAGTCATGTAACTGACTGTTATGGTTAGGCAGGGAGATAATTGGCCTTGTAAGTCTTTGTAGAGAAAGCGTAGGCATGAGGAGGTAGTGTGTGGAGATAGTGGAGTATTGACAAGCAATGTAGAAGTTTTTAATCAATAAAACAAAACTATTTTCTGCAAATTTCTTCATTGTTTCATGGGTACAATCTAAACAGTGAGTTGAAATGGTAGTTTGAAGTGTGATCTCAGTATAGGAATGATATAGTACATTTAATTCATTGTGTTTTCACTTTCCCTTGCATTCTTTTTATCAGTCATCATGATTAGTTGAAGAATATTGGACTGGTGTCTTCAAACCAGTAACTGGTTAAACACAGTCAACATTTCCTTGTTTTGAAGATTCAGCATGTTGAATCTCTCCCACCCTCTGTATTCACTGTGATTGGTGGTAGAGAGTGAAGATGTAACATATTTCTTTTTCCATACTTATCTTATGCAGGAGATGGAAGAATGTGTTTGAAGAACCAAGGATGGTTGTGGTTGCTGACAAAGAACATGCCCTAATTTGACACCAGTCAGTTATAAGGTGGATTTCTTCAAGGATAAATGGGTTCTATGATGGATTCTACATGTAAGGGTCTATAGTGAAGTGTGTATGCAGTTGGTTTGGCTTGGAGTGGATTGGAGAGGTCCTTTTGATCATACCTTAGGTGTGTGATCCTAGAAGTGAAGGTTTAGTGGCTAAGGCCATAGATAAAAGATAGAACCTTGGAGAGTTGAAAATATGTTGTTTCCTAACCCCTATAAGGACTGCTTCAGCCTTTGGAGTCATGAGATTAAGTGGAGTTAGGGGTTTCTTTGTAAATGAGGAGAATTAGGCTTAGTTTGGAGGTTACATGAGTATTGGATCTTGGGTATGGTCCAAAGGAGTATATAATAAATCTTGGGGAGGATTTAAAGTTCCCAAAAGGGTATCCAAATCATGTTTTAGTTTCCTTAGTTATTTGGGGAGTGTTGGAGAAAAGGACAAAATAGTGACTGGTGTGGGCTACTAGCTTTAAGGGCTGAATGTGAGAGTTGGGTAAGGGATTGGTTATCCAGACTTAATGGGTTGATGGAACATGGTAGATAGGCCATAAGGAGATTATTTATGGATTTTAAATGAAGGTAAAAATCATGAGTTAAGATATGGTGTTTGGGAAGCACTAGGAGCACTTGGGGTAGCCTAGAAGGTGAGTCCTTGAGAGGACTTTGGAAGTGAGAAGTTGTTACAAATAGGAGATGGATTATTGTCAAACAAGATCAATGAGGCCACCAACCACCACCTCTGCATCATATATGTTGGGAGTCTTCAGAAGGCCATGGAGGTGTATTCAAGGATTAAAGAAATCATAATCAATGAACAATCAGAGACTGTATTCATGATTTTGAACAAGAAATAAGAGTAAAAGAACGATGGTTGGATGTTTCAAATGATGTTCAAGGTTTATTCAGAATCCAATAAGTGATTGGTTGGGGTATGAGTCTATGTATGAGTTCAGCATTGGTTGAATTGAGTCCAAGGATGGAGTGCGGGAGTTCAAATCAATTTGAGTCATGATTGCTAGACAAGGAAGTGAATTCCTTGAATTGAATTACATTAGAAAAAATTCTTTGACCATAAAGCAATAGAAAAAAAACATACACTAAGTTACCACCATACAAATTATTAAGATATGGTATTTTCAAAATAACGTAGTATTCTATTTTAGGAATATTTATAAAACATTACCTCAGGTGTTTGAGCTACCCATCTACGTGTACTATAACGAGCACTCCTTGGTGTGCTTGTACCACTAGTTGCACCCTACAATGCATATTATTCATGTATCAATTTAAATTCTTCTATACATAAAATTTTGTTTACTTTTAACAGATTTAGGTAATTAATTAAAATAACATGTCAAAACACAAATTTAAACAAACCTTTGTCAGCTCTGAACAATACACCATCGACAACAGATCATCTGTGAAGGCCACATCCTCAGTAGTGGATGCCTGACATATTTTGCCACAATGTACACATGAATGGGATGTTGAACCATCTGCACTCACCTATATATCTACCCCATCACATATACCATTAAACTGATGCTGATATGCTCAATGGGCTGGGCTGACCCTGTAAATGTATCTGATGATAATGGAGCTCGCATGGGATGAGATGATCCTAATGGTGCATCTGATGGCGATGGAGTTGGCGCAGGATGGGATGATCCTAATGGTGCATATGATGATTATGGAGCTGACACAGGCACTGATTCATCCTCTCCAACTAACTGAGTGCCATGCTGGATAATGACATCAGTCAATGATAAACTGCATGAAGAGTCTGTATATCCATAGACTCCTTCACCACTACTGGGACAACAACATGAATGAGGGGTTTTCTCGCAATATTCCTTCTCTCTTGTGGTCAGGTAATCCTATGTGCCCCAAGTCTATCCTTCATAGAGCCTCTCCCTCTACCCTGGAACTCACGAAAGTCAAAGTAATTCAGCTTCTCGCCAATTATAAACTCACAGTATAGCTTCCTCAAAAAATATAAAGGAACCTCATTATTATTACAAGGTGGTTGTTGAAATACCATGTACTACCTATCCCAAAAAGTTGATTTCATCCCCCTATGAACACACCAATGTATAGGAAATCATTTTGTATTAACTTCTAGGGAATTGCTAGTATTAGGATCGATAAAAAGGGCCCATATGTCACATATTTCTATGCCTTTTCTTTTCACATCCTCATAGGATAAACCATTAGCATAAAATGTATGACACCTATCCCTCCATGAACCCCATTTTTTCACCTCTTGAGACACCTCATTTGCACTATTAGATATTTTTCTAATGTAGTGACGAGGGTAGAGTGATGCTGAAGACCAGAAGCCTTCAACCTATTGACCAATATATTAATTTGTGAACTATTTTGGTTAAGGCATTGCACAAGGTCCTCTTATGTTGCATTTACATGATCTAATAGTACATGTGGAGGGTTTACGGGTGGCGGTGGCTGTGGACGAGGAGAATTTTGAGGAGGGTTTATGGGTGGCGATGGTGGTGGAGAATTTTGAGGAGGGTTTACGGGTGGCGATGGTGGTGGACAAGGAGAATTTGGAGGAGGGTTTACGGGGGGTGTTCTTTCATTTCTTTTTCTTCTTCTGGGGTTGTTTGATGAATCTATTATGAAATTAATTTAAAAGGAAAAAAAAAATCAATATCATAACCTAATTTGATAAAAAAAATGCAAAAAAACAACAAAACAACCAAAAATTAATACATACCTTTCTTACGGGGTGCCATTGCTTGGAAATGTGCAAATTGTTGAATATTTATTGTTTTCTTCAAAGCTTGATTAGGTTGTGTGGCGTATTTGGTCTTCTAGGGTCTGTTACTCTACGGTTTAGGCATTAGAAATGGCCTAAGCTACAAGTTGTCCAAAACTAATATGTTTCTAATAACCCGATTAGGTTATTAGGAACATCTAATAACCCAATCGGGTTCTTAGAAAGTTTAGATTTTTTAATAATATTGTCTAGGCTTGGTTACCAAGCCTAGTACAATTTCAAAATTTCAATAACCCGATCGGTTTATTCAATAACATGATCAGGTTATAGGAAATTTGAATTTTTTTTAAATATGTGTCCACTTTTTTGGTCCACAACTTGGTGCACACACCCATATACAGTTACAAAAAAAATTGATGTGCTCAAAAAGAGCGATAATATGATAGGATAACTAATGATTGACTTGTGATGATCCATAAAAATGATGATACTAATATGATTCCACTTGATTGCAAAACAGGTTCGATTATGGAAGCTATACATCCGAGGCTTACCACCATGGCCTCTAGATAAGGTAGATTAGCTAGCGGTGCAGGAGAGGCTCATCATAGGTCATTATGGTTTATCATTTTTGTTAGATATGCCTCAGTTCCAGATGAACCAAGGTTTACTTACATCTATGGCAGATCGATGGCACTCTGACCATAATACCTTCCACTTGCTACTTGCAGAGATGATGATCATGCCAAAGGATGTGTACAGATAGTTGAGGATTCCTACTTGAGGAGAGTTGGTATATTATGATTAGGTCTATGATGGCACAGTGTGTAGACGAGTGTTCTCATATCCTACTATTGGTGATGAGAGCATACTTTGGGCTCATTTTATCTCATTCCCGATACTTCCAGCAGTTTTAGGTTCTCTAATCATAGGTTTCTTGCTTCTTGACCGTCGAGGTCATGGATTTTATATTGGTTGGGGTCAGATCTTGGAGGACATGATTGTATATCCCCGATGATTTTATTTGGGCTCCTGTGTGTTGGCCCAGTTGTATCATGAATTACACCCATGTAGTGTACAGAGGCGGTGTTGCACTATCAGTGGATGCAGTTTTTCTATAGCTCTAGACATGGGAGCATATTTCAGTCACCTGGCCGATCGTTGCTAGGCATAGAGATCTAGGATGGCCTTATAGTTACTTGTATGAGGGTATGATTGTCTAGCCCCATCTAGGAGAGTTGTAGTTGTGGCGATGGATGCTCGATGACATAGATTAGGTCGTATGCTGACCTTACTTGGGATGTGAGGCATGGTATGAGGATGACATAGAGCTACCATATATGTATGCACATTATTGGATGATAAGCCGATCTCCATTAATTATCGAGTGATTCTATTTTTATAGAGTGATGAGGCAGTATGACCAGACACGGGACCTCCGACAGGGTTTAGCTTTGTATGGTCGGGTTCAAGCAGAGAGATCGATATGTGATTTATAGGTGGACCATAAATATACATGTGATGAGATATATCAGATGGTTCATATGGTTTGGGACATGCTAGATCACATATTTGATATACCAGACGGTTCGTATGGTCCAAACTTTAATTAATGGAGTCCTAGCAAGGTTGGAAGTGAATGGGGTTAGATTGGAAAGCTTTGAGTTGACTAGATCCATAAGGAAATGATGCCCACTTTCCCCTTCCCTCTTTGTGATAGTCGTTGAAGCAGTGGGGCACCTGATTTCAGATAACTCAATTATACCAAGAGTAAGGGGTATCCAAATACCTAAAGATAAGGAGATATCCAACATACAATTTGCAGATGATACAACCTTACTATTAAGACTGGAGGCATAAGTTCTTACATACTTTATGGACAAAATCATCCTATTCTGCACAGCTTCAGGAAGTAGAACCTCAATGGAAAAATCCATCTTCCTACGATGGACAAGGAACCCCGCAATTGGCTTTCTCAATGGAACTTTAGATGGGAAGGACTAAACTAATAGGTCAAATACCTTGGCATTCCATGTTATCTTAACCCAAATCTAAAGACTATGTGGGAATGGGTTAAGAATAAAGTGGAAAAGAAGCTAGGAAAGTGGGATATAACCAGTTCCTCTCCTTGGTAGGCAAAGTTCAAGTATGCCAAAAAATAATGTCAAGTCCTATTCTATCTACTACTCCCCAGCTTGGCATTTTTGCCAATATCAGTATAACCACCTCCAGAAAATCATTAGGGATTATCTTTGGTATGATGGCAAAGGAAATAATAAAGGCCATGCGGTGAAGTGGGAATGGTGTACTACAGGTAAGAAACAGGGTGGTCTAGGACTTAAGGATCTCATAATACAATGGATCTCTTTGGCTACTAAGTGGATCACAAAAGCTTTGGATGGAGAAGAGCCATGGATAGCTCTTATTAGAAGCAACATTTTGATGGGTCATTCCAAGAAAGGTAAAAATTGGAAGAACCTAACAATGAACGATATCATAGCAAGGGAGATTGAGATTAATGTCTAAGGATATGCAGTCTTTAAATCAATCTGGAAAGCATGGAATTATGTCAAAAATCTTATAACAGAAAATAAGGTTACTTGTCATCATGATAAATTATGTGGTAATAGGTCTATTTGGTGGAACCTTAAAATCACAAAGAAGCATCTAGCATTACTTCAAGAATTCTCAGCTAGGAAGTGGAATGACAAAGGATTTTCCTACCTAGCTGACATTTTCCAGAATGACTTGATCCTAGAATGGGAGTAAATGAGAAACGGATTTACCCTACCCAACTCCCAATTTAGAACTTACTCTCTTGTTAGAGAGGATTTTTTAGATCTCTCCCTTACTAAAGAAATATATGTTGACAGTTATTGCCACCTCCATTTTAGATAGACTGATGGTACCCTGCTTATTAAATCTAGATCTAAGTAGCTGTATGAACTCCTGACTTGAGACTGTTGAATCTTCCCCCATTTGAACTCCTACTGGAATCTCAAACTTGAACCTGAGAAGTAGTCTAAAATTTTCTGCAACCTATGGGCTTCCCTTGCACCCTAAGATCAAATGTTTCCTTTGGCATTTCCTCTTAAATAGGTTACCTCTTAATCTCCCTAATGGTGAACCCAGTATCTGCTCCTTCTGCAATCTTCTTGAGTCAGTCAGTCATGTTTTCCTTACCTATCCCTTTGCCATTGAAATATGGAAGTAATTTGGTTTACCGTAGCTTTTTGAGGCAATTGTCTTAGAGATTATTTCAGGTCTAATTGATGGATTGAAGCGGTCATTTAATAGTTTTTTTTCTCTTCTTTCTACCTTAATTATGTGGAATATATGGAAATGGAGAAATGATTTTATTATTGGTGGTGCTTCCAAAAACCTTATTGAGTCTTTCAAGAGACTCATATTTCATAGAATTGTTGTGCAGGTCACAATAGTTATAAAGATCAAAAGAAAGAAACTGGAGGAACTCTTCAAGAAAGGCATGGTCAAACTGGGCTCATGGGAGGTCTCTCATGGATACACTTGGAAAAGGGACAACCAGGAGCTCACCCCCTTAAGCAATGCACCCCACAACTTCATGACTGAGGTTAAGAACCTCAACAAGGATGATAGGAGGGTGACCAATGCAGTCCTTATCAATGTTATATCAAGAACTGATGTTCCAGTTGCTGAGCCCCTGACACATCCCTGTGAGAAGCACATCAGACATGATCAATTACTCAGATGGATGGAAGGACAGAAAGGATGGGTGACATGGGTACCATATCAAGATGGTGACAATATATGATTTCCTCTGATAGACAGACTCTCTTATATACTCTTTTCGTAATTGTCTATAATTAGACATTTATCCTATGATGATTAAGCTTCTATTTTAGATATAGACACTCAGGTGTAGTTAGATATGTATATAGGATTGATATGAGCAAGACACTTGGCTGTAATAGCTTTTTATGAATATCATTTATCTTGAATAGAAAAAAAGAATCAAATTATCGCTAAATGATCAATTCCATTTGAAGGAGGTAGGTTGATGATATGAAGTCATCTCAGGTACTGCATTGAAGATGACCCTATGTATCATTCCTATTGTGTTCAGAACATGTCATATACATTGGTACATAATGCAAAAAAAAATAGAACTTGAAAAGTTTGAACTTTTGAAGGAATTGAGTTCAAATAAATGATCTTCATGCTACTATGTCAAATGTAGCTACTTTCCATGCTACTTTCCTTTCCTACACAAAATGGGCTTTAGAATAGGCTATCGGCATTCATCAAAACATATTGGTGGAAGTATATTTGTAAAATATCCCAATCAAAGAAGTTATGATTGGCAGGCATGCAGAATTGGAGTCATAGACAGTGTGTGAACTATTAGAAAATACCTCAAAGATAATATCATTTCAAGGAACGAAGTGAAATGATTGCGAGCATTGAAATTAACAAAATTGTTAATGGTGAATAAGGGAATTCAAAGAAAATGTGAGTTGCATACATATATGAGAGCTTTGTAATAGGTTCTAGACATCCAACACACAAAGGAAGACAGTAGGTTTATATTTGAAATACACAAGTCAACATGCATGCAAGATGTGGAAACGTAGACCATACACCTGAACCATTTCATAGAGAAAGATACCTCAAAGATATTTGATCATGATAATATGAAATTCCAACCTCACTTATTTCCCCTTTTTGGTCTTGATGATATGTCAACCTTGGAACAGGTTATCGTCATCGACCAAAGCATGATGATTGAGGTTTTTTATTAAAAATTATTGTTTAGTTGTCATGGTAGATAGGTGTGTCATTTCATACTCTCATCCTTTTTCATATCACATGTTTGGAGATAATTTGTTTAGGGATGAGATGACAGATGATCAGAGGACAATGAGGTAGAATCTTTTTGAAGATCAACAATAACAGTTGGAAAATGTAGTAGAGTGCCTCTCTAAGTTTATTAAAGGACCTTTCAATGAGAAAGACCAAAGTGGTGTTATGATTCTTCACGGTCCATCCAAAATGTGAAGAAGAATTGAATGGGAAGGAAAGTCATTGGTTACACTCAAATTTCCTTTGGAACAAAGAATTTGGTATCTTCATCAAGAATTGGCACATTTTCTATGTGCATAGATAAAGACTTGTTGAATGGAAAAGATGGACCTTCTCACTCATTTGGATATCTGAACTTATGAATTTATTCCAAGAATGTTAAGCAAATGGGAATTTGCACGTTTATCAAGAAAAGACAACCAACCCTTCTTATTTCATACAATGTCAAAAGGATTCCAAGGAAATATGAGTGATATTCTAAATAGTTTACAATGGAAAAATATTTCCAAAGACATTTGATAGAGATGATAACTGGTAATAAAGGATGTTTGCTAATTCAATTCAAATTTTTATCCTTGAAGGAAAGTTGTTGGTGAATGTCTACTTAATAATTGAGATACCAAGATACACACTAGATGATGAGGTGATTACGGATAAATGAAGTAGGCGAAGATGGATAAGTACTTCGACAAAATTAATAACTCAAGGGGTTACAGGTTTTAATTTATCATTTTTTAAAAGTGATTTATGTCACTTATTGTAACTAATGATACATTTTAAGCTTAATGTTTGTAAAAGTTGGGTAAATCCAAACTTATCTTCAAATAGGTAGTTATCCTAAGTAGATACATGAGGTAGTTAGGAAGTTATTTCAAGTAATTACATGTGGTGATTAAGAGGTTATTCTAAGTGGTTACACCACTCATGTCTATATATATGAGACAAATCATTGTAAAATGAGACAAATTTGGAAAAACGGGAAACTATGGAGAATTTTCCAAAGGGACTTTTGGATTTGCACTATGTACAAAAGTGTTTTTGAACTTGTATATTTTCAAAGAAATAATGAAAAATGCATTTATTCATATGTCTTGAATGTTTTCATCAGTTATTATTACTTACTTTATGTATGGTAAGTGGGTGATCTCTTGTGTAATGGTGGAATCCTATAGTCTTTCAAATCTATGTGATTGATTTGGCAAAATGCACTCGTTTCTTGGTATCTTGGTGTGAATGTTCTAGAATAGCATATCTTTTTGTATGTCAAGGTTCGTTATCTATATTTTGTCATCATTGCATTTATGTGCTGAAAACCCCTTTGTAATCATTATCCATTGTAAATCTCAACTAGTATTCGTATGTCTACTATTGGGGTTTATGTTAACTATTTTTGTTAGTTTTGTGTTCTATCCTTTTTGTACTTTCAGGTAAAAAGTACATACAAATACCAGATACCCCCATCATATGATAGAGTTGCACCTCTCAAACATAGAGGAAGATTGTGATTTGATCGTGATCGGATTTCAATCTCTCCAACTGTTGGCACGGTTGTCACTCCTCTTTTGGCTGAAGGGGGTTAGTTTTAGAGTAACATTCGCAGTGACAAATTTGTTTACCAACAATCTCCATTGACAATTGAATGTTATTACTATTTAGTTGTAAGCATTTTAATTTTTTTAAAAAAAATTAGAGAGATTTATCTATGTATAACATTAAATTATTTTTTTTATTTAATCTATCTATAAAATTCTTCAAAGGATGTAAAGATTCAAGAATTGAATCAAGTTGAATTGAGAGTAGACCAAGATGTTTAAAATAATAATGCATATTTTTAATTATATTTGAATGAAGTCAAATTTAGTGAAATTTGAAATTTCTTATAATGATGAATTAAGCAAGTGGTGAATCTTGTATGGTTGTAAAATAATTAATGTAAAAGTTGGGTGATTAGGATGATAATTGTGTGTGCGCGTGCATGTGTGTGATTTCAAGGAAATTGTGGCCTTAATTGTACCATGGATTTATAATGGTATTATTGAAATCGATCTTCATATAGGATGGAAATTTGATGGTATAATTGAATATGTTTCCTAATCAAAACACCTCTCTGAAATTCCAAGTGATTTGCCAATACAAACATAGTCTAATCTAATTATTTCATAAATAATTTGGTGGCGATTAATTGTCTACTAGATCAAAAAATAGTAGGCTCTTAGAAATTTGGATACTTGTTTGTTTTCTTATATTTTTAAAAATTGAATCGATCGATATAAACTATTTTCTAAATTGTAAACATTTATCACGAAAAAAATCATTTATTAAATATAGATTGAGCCCGTAAATAAACTTCATTTCTACCAATACAAAGATTAATTCCATTAAACAAATCAAAACTTGAACAAAAACTTGCTCAAGCTCAAGGTCCCATACTGTTGGCCCTGTATCTCTTTCTACCTCCAGCTTCCTCTTTTATGTGATATACCCATTTGTTTTTCAAGGATTTACGATTTGGTGGAAGAGGAACCAAATCTCATGTCTGATTTGAATTTAAAGAATCCATTTCATCTTTCAAGGCGTCCATCCAGAACACTGAATTAACATCAGTACATGCTCGCTTATATGTTTGTGGCTCTGCCTGATCAGAACACAAAGAGAATAATAGTTCATAATCATCAAATTTTCATGGACATTTTCGTTCTCTTGTAGACCTTCGCAGCAAAATGCTTTGATTTCCATCGTGACTGTGTCTAGCATATGACATCTCTATATTTATATCACTTGGGAAATGACTGGCAACTGGCTCTTGGCAAACTCTCTATGTCTGGCTCGTGGAAGCTTCTCCTTTCTACAGATAGTGGTGCATGTGTGGAGGAGCATAAACCTCACGCGGCAGAGGAGAAGGAGTTTGCAACAGCGTATGCTGCTTGCATTGTTGGTGTTGCTCGTGCTATGGAGTTGAGGTCCCACGCGGGTGGGAGGAGATATCTACAGGCTCTGCCCATGGCAAAGAAGTATCCTGCATGGGAGCCGAGTGCGGAGGCTGCGTGGGGTTTAGGACATCCCACGCAGTAGAAGTATCAGCAAAAGGAGGCACGCAGAAGAGAGGCTGGGTGTCACGTGGCAGTAGGGGACCCAAAATAGAAGGGTGAGGCAGTGTAATTTTTTCCCGTGGCTGAAGATTGAGTGGAGGCTGTGATGGGAACAGAGCAGTCTACTCTGCAGCAGCTCCACTAATATATGGAGATTCCCCTAGCAGCATTGGAGCACTTGGATGATCAACAGAGATGGAAGATATTGGCAGTGGTGTAACGATGGCAGGCTGAGTAGAAATTGAAAAAGGCACAACAATAGTGGAGGGGTGGAATGTAACCATGGAAACTCTCTGCACATTATTTCCATTATCAAATATATCAAATTTAATAGAATCATCGAAACTCAAGTTCTGATTTTGCAAGCTTGAGAATGATTTCTCATTGAACAACATCTGAACTGTGAATAACTTTATGAGTAATCGGATCCCACAACCAAAAACCAAACTGATCTTCACCGTACCCCAAAAATATGCATCGTTTAGATTTGAAATCCAATTTCATTCTCTACTCTTTCGAAATGTGGACATATGCATCGCATCCAAAAACTCGCAAATGAGAAAATGAAATTCTCTTACCAGTCCACCTTTCTTCCAGAATATCAAAATCCAGACATGACGAAGGAGCTTGATTTATTAAATAAGCCACTGTATTGCACGCCTCTGCCCAAAATTCCTTCCCCAAACCAGCATTAGAAAACATACACCGAGCTCTCTCCAAAATAGTCTGATTCAACCTCTTAGCTGCACCATTTTCTTGGTGTATAGGGGATTGTTTTAATCCTCTGAATACCACGATCTGCACAAAAGTTATCAAACTCTGAAGAGAAATACTCACCACCATTGTCCGTTAGTAAACATTTAATCTTCCTTCCAATCTGATTTTCCACCATTGCCTTAAACCTTTTAAATTTTGAAAATACTTCTGATTTCTTATTCAACATGTAAACCCAAACTTTTTGAGTGCAATCATCAAGAAAAGAAACGTAATAGTTTACCACTAATAGAAGCTACCTCCGTAGGACCGAAGACATCAAAATGAATAATCTCTACGGGAGAAGATTTCTTCTCATGACCTGTCCGCACAAAGCTGGTTCAGTTTTGTTTTCCATAAAGACAATGTTCACATATCTACAAATCAATAGATTTAAGACCCGGAAGTTGATCTCGTTGAAACATAACTTCAAAACCCTTCTTGCTCATATGACCGAGCCTCTTATGCCAAATTTTAGCGTTGTTGTCCGCAATTGCCATAGCTTTTCCCACTTCTCCGTTACACTCTAAAGTGTATAAACTTCTAGTTTTCTTCCCTTTTGGTAAAATTAATTGACATTTGGACACTCTCCAAGAAGCGAGATCAAAATTGACATTACAACCTTGTGTAAATAACTAACTAACTGAAATCAGATTACGCTTAAGTGTAGGAACATGCCTAACATCTTTTAAAACCCATTTACTTCCATTTTTCAGCGACAATAAAATATCCCCTTTGCTAACAATATCACACTCTTTGTTATCCCCAAGAAAAACTTTACCAAACATACCTTCGTTGTAATTTGTGAAATCACTCCGGCATGGAGTAGCACCGGAATCGAGAACCCACAAGCTTGAATCTATGTCACTGGCTGCAAGTACCAATGCTTCATCAGTCGCAGCATGAGCGCCGCCATTGATAACGTTATTTTGAGCCTTCTTGTAATTCCAACATTGCTTCTTTGTGTGCCCTGGTTTTCCACAAAACCATCAAGTGACATTTCTTCCTCTCGATTTCATTTGATGATTCGATCTACCTCTTCCATTATTATTATTATTGTTTCTTCATCTCTCATGACTTCTACCTCTATTGCTTGTGCTCACAACTTTGAGAGCATCACCGAAAGAGGGTTCTTGGTGCTTCCTTCGCATGTCTTCACTAAGTAGTGTGGCTGCAACTTCATCAAATTTCAAATTGCTCTTGGCTGCTACTGAGGTGCTCACAGCCATTACTACGCCTTCCCAGATGTTTGGAAGTGAGCATAACAATAAGATTGGCTTTATCTCATCATCTAATGGGATACCAACCGAAATTAGTTGAGTAACTAGTGTATTGAAGTCGTTGAGATGATTTGATATCAATCCTTCTTCTTTCATTTTCAGATTATATGACTTCTTCATTAGAAAAACCTTGTTCGAAGCTGAAGGTATTTCGTATAATGAAGATAACTTTTCAACCAGCTCTTTTGTTGTCTTCTCTGCTAAAATATTAAACAACACATTGC
The DNA here is from genome assembly GCA_018584345.1 of Thuja plicata. Lineage (NCBI taxonomy): Eukaryota > Viridiplantae > Streptophyta > Pinopsida > Cupressales > Cupressaceae > Thuja > Thuja plicata. The sequence goes on along the minus strand of MU224192.1, from coordinate 2,204,567 downwards.
TTGAGAGAGCTAGAAAATTGTTGCCCGTGCTTTCAAATCCATTTTCTCTCATTCTTCCGGCGTTAGAGATCCTTGACCTTTTGCTTTACCAAGCAATGCAGGATGCAAATCCTGCTTGATAAGCAAAGACTCTATTTGCACTTTCCATAGCCTGAAGTTTTTCCCAGAAAAATTTTTGATTTTCCAGTTATCCGCCTCTTCCATGGCGTCTGCAAATCTTCACCGATTTTCAAAAAATCAAATGAGCTTAACCAGCTCAAATACCAATTCTTGAGCTTAATGAAAAATGCTGAAACAAATTAGAAACTAAATAAACAACCAGACCAAGAATGCAAGGAGAAAACATAGAATTTATAGTGGTTCATCCAGCTAATCTGGATTACATCCACTCTTCAAGCAAGGGACTTTCTCTCTTATTCAGATAAACCAAAGTTACAATATTACAGCAACAACAACTAGCTATAGTTATTCAATATTAGTCAATTAGTGGAAGACAAAGAGGCTAAGAAGAGGAAGAGTCGGCGATGATTGGACTGCACAATCAAAGCTGTTACATATTCCTTTGTTAGAATCGTTACAAAACAATATAACCAAACATTTGTCGATGTTTACCAAGATTACATCCCAATCATTAAATGATTGTTATATTTCAATTAGTATACCAATTCTTAGTTTTAAAATATTGATATATTGTTACTTAATTACCTTTTGTTGTATTTAAAAAAAAAAATAGCGATGCATTGTATGATAAGATTTACTGTGGCGGTAAGAAAGGTATTCTTGCCTTTTGACTCTAAGGAGAGAAAAAACAGCACGTGGCTGAGGAAAGACGGTCGATTTTTATTCCTCTCCGACATCCCAAAACAAGTTAGACGGAAAGCGGAGAGTTGAATGCACGAACAGAATCAATTTGACTACCTATATCTGCAGCCTTCGACTCCCTTACCACGTACTCAATTCAACTGATTTGAAGGTTTCTCTAACTGTATTCAAAGATAACTGCTTTCTGAGTTTCATTGCGAGTCATATAAGCTACCTACGAGGTTGTTTTATCAAGCCAATTTCAATGGAGTAAAATTTGGCAGTGAGTAGCGTACGAATCACAACTTGCCGAGAACAGTCGCCTTCAGTGGAAGGAGTTCAATTGAGAGAGACTCGCTCCTCTTACTTCCTTAATATCAAGCTTCTAGGTACTTTCTCAATCTCTCTTTCTCTCTCTATTCTCACATCATTTATAATCATACAAAATATAGGCCCTCCTCTTCTCTTCTCATCTCACCTGAATATGTGTTGCGCAGGATTGAGGAAAGAAGATATACAGCTGGAAATGGACAAGGAGCGGTGTTTGGTGATACGTGGAGAGAGGTACTCCCAAGACATGGGAATGCTTAGGTGGAAATGGCGAGTGGTGGAGAGTGGCACTCCCACCAAGCCTTTCAAAATTCCAGAGGATGTGAATGTGGGAGGAATAAGAGCGAGTTTTGAGGAGGGAGTCCTCCATCTTTCCATGCCCAAACTCACCCACAACACATTTACTCCTTACCACGTCTTCCACATTCACTCCTCTCATCATCCTCCTCTTCCTCATCGCCCACATCAACCCCATAAACAACAAGAAGCTGAAAATAACATGGGTGATAAATTGGCAACCATTTCTGAGGATACTGATATGAAGATGGAGCCATTGTCACCGGGACATCCAGAAGAAGAAGAAGAAGACGGTAATATGTTGGCAGAGGTTCCAGCAAGAAAGTGTGCACCATCAAATTCTATGCAATCAGTAGACGTTTCAATAAAGAAGGAAGAGTGTGTTTCTCAATCTGAGAATCAAGAGGAAGATGTTATGCAGAAAAAATGAGGAGAGGTAGAAGAGAGAGTTGGTAAAAGCATTGAAGCGGAGGAGAGAGGAGGGGCATGTTCCTTCACGATTACTACTGCATCGGATGCTGAAGCAAAGCGAGGACAGCCTGATCTGCAGGAAGAGGAGGAGAAAGAAAAGAAAGGAAAACATGATAAGGTAAAGGAAGAAAGGGCTGTTATTGGCAATGGGTACATTGAAATGTCAGAGCATCCGAAGCCATTCTTATGCAAAGGCTTATCACATATATTCTCTGCCATTGCTGCAATAGCTCATCGTAAACCGCGGAGCCGATAAGAATCGTGTGGTTGTCTGGATTCAGTTTTTTTTCTGAGGCGATCTCTTGTCTATTACATTCATTATCTTGTGGCTTAAAGGCCATTATTCAATCGTCATTCTTTGTATGAAATTCAATGAATAAAGCACGGGAAGAAAAGAATGTATTATAGCCCCTCCCGTTGTAGCGTGAAGTTGCACAAAATATCTTGGAATTCACTCATTCGTTTTATTCATTGGTAAAGATGAAACGCTACATTTCACTTTTATGACTTGGTAGATATACCACCATGAATTTATTTTTTCTTTTGCATTTTAAATGATTAATAAAGGTTTTTATATAATCCATATCTATCATATTCACTTATTAGGGCCCGTTTGGCACCTGGAATTAACCTGGAATAGGCAGCCAATAATGCACGAATTAAATAATTCTTTGTTTGGTGCATTTTTTGAATTCTGGAATTAAAAAACTAATCCCCATTTTGGAGCTTATGCTTGCATTAGTTAATTCTAAAAAAAAGCT
>MU224192.1:2158324-2201807 GCA_018584345.1 Thuja plicata | reverse complement strand
GATCCAAACAGAGAATAGCTTATTCCAGCTTTCATTTTTAGAATTAATTAATTCGAGAATAGGCCCTTATTCTGGAATAGGCCTATTCTGGATAAGTTAATGCCATGCACCAAACGGGCCCTTATAAAAGGTGTATCTGAGGATCATGGCCTTCGACCAGACTCGTCTTAATAATTGAAAAAATCATTTTTAATTATATTGATTTTAAAGTTTTTTTTCTAAAAGAGATTACCATAATTAATCATTTTTTTTTGTTTATTTATCAAGATAATTCTAAAACTTTATGTTAGTTTATCTTATAACTTTTTTATGTCAACATAATTCTAAAAGTTTGTATTACTTTTTTTTTTTTTTTTTTTTAATTTTTGACTTTTATAACAATTAAAGTAAGATTTTTAAATGCGTAAGAGTATTTGCACATTTTTAGAACATTAAGAAAAAGTTTGTATTACTTTTTTTTTTTTTTACTTTTATAAGAATTAAAGTAAGATTTTTAAATGAGTAAGAGTATTTGCATATTTATAGAACATTAAGAATTTTTTTGGTATAATACATCTCCATAGGTTCATTCTAAGATGATTTTTGTAGACTTGATATTTTTCCTAAATCATATTGTTTTTACTTTCATCTTTTAAATTTATTTTATCATTTTATGATCTTTAGTTATGTATGAATACTTATATTTATTGTTGTAATAAACTTGATACTGTGTATATAAAGAGTGCATTTCTATTAAACAACTAATTAAATAAACTTATATTAAGGATGAACTAAGAAATGTTTTGGTGAGTTATATAGTGGAATATTCATTATAACTGTGAATTATAAATTGGAATTCAAATGAGGTTTTCTAATATTTTTCAACATTTTTTGTTTAAAATATTTCATAATTCATGACCATTATTTGTTTTTGATTAAGTAAATAGGTTTTACTGGGTGGCTTAAACCCAAAAGAATGTGAAAGATCGGAAAGAAAGCCCAGCCAAGAAAGACAGAACCAAGAAACAAAACAGGCCAACAAAGGGCCACAGAAGTTGGTTTTGAAGGGACCCCAGAACCCTGAACAGCAAGGGAAAGAGAGAACAACACCTCCCCAACCCAAGGGAACAAACAAAAATTTCCCAAACAAAAGCAAACAAACCACAAAGCAAAGGGCTATCAAGGTTTACATTTAGGCCCGCCCTTGTGTGATCGTAAGTGCATATCAAAGGAGGGCGTAGACGGCTTTGATTTCTTTCCTTTAACTGTTATCCATCCACCCCCCACCTTCTCAGCTGCGCTCTGCCAAGCCAGCTGAGAAACAATGTTGTCCACACTTGAAGGGGCAGCGTCACCACCATACCCCCAATCCCCACTTGGAGGAACAGGGGCAGCAGAACCCACAACACCGGCTAACGGGACAGCAGAAATAGAGACAGCAACATCCTTTTCTGAAGTAGCACCAGCTACCCTCGAAAGGACAGCATCACCCTCCTGAATCAAGCCAGCATCAGGAGCAGCAACATCCTTAGACACTTTATGAACCATATGATGTTGGTCAATAGCCCCTATCCACCACGAAAGCTATTTCTTTGTTTTAACCGTCTCAAATGAACATCGAGCAGCAACATGGCCAGTCTTGTGGCATATCCTGCAATGAAACGGAATTCCCTCATAATCTAGAGTTTGGGTCCAGGGACCGAAGAGAGAAACCAGAGTAACCTTCTCAGGAAGACCCTTAGAAGAGTCATCTTCCACAAGGATACGAGCATATGTCATATTAGAATATTTATGAGTGACACACATGCATATTCATATAATGAATATTTCTTTATGTCTTAGATAAGTGTTTTAAGTGAATCCCATTGTTATGTTTCAGTAAGTGAATCACAACGTTAAATTTTGTTTCTTGAGTGTTTTCAAAGCATGTTGATTTACAATTAGATTATAGTCACATTATAATTGATAGAAATAAACAAAATTAACCACTTATGTCGGATGCAGGCATATGCCCATTATTTGTTAGAAGTAAAGGTGAAGTCAAAAAATGGAAATATGAAAATATGATTACAAATATGACATTTTTCCCTTATGATAATGACAGAATATTCATTCAAAAGAACTTAAGGATGGAATAACATTAATGAAGCTTATGAAAAACTACTCATATTATAAAACCAAGTCCAAAGCTCACAAAATTAACAAATAGAAAATGAATTACGTGTAGAAATCCTTAATGAATAAAACTCCATTGAAAAGAGTCTAAGATTTTATTGGTCCTCAAATGCATGAGATATATAGAATAATCCTTCTTCTCTTACTAATTCTTGCATCTTTTACAATGTACTTCTAAAATTCCTCACACATATACCATTCATGAGCCTTAACATATTGATGTATGTTAAAACACCCATCAATAGCTCCTTCTTTGACAAGTTGAAACTAATATATTCTCTAAAATACTATGAAAAAATGATACTCATTGTATTATTTTTCTCTATTTTATGGTGTTCAAGGAATTTCTCATAAAATTAATATTGAAAATTGGTCCATTAATTACATGGAAGTCCTACAAATCCTTTTACTATTTTAAATATAAAATTTTACATTTATTGATTGTGATACACATCTACCTAGTACTTCACATGCATAGTATAGTGGAAGATAAATGTAATGTTGAAAATTATATACTCGTGTCTTTTTCCCTTGTTTTTGGGGCTTTCTTTGAAAAGGGTGGCCTTAATACAAAAACTATCTTAGAATGAATTATTTGTATACAAATTTAACTTGTGTACTAGGGTGTATACATAGTTTTTCATCTGTGATTCCCTAAATAACCCATCTCTCCTAGATAAGATTTCTAAGTGAAGACTAAACCTAAAAAAATTCTTGATGATTGATTTGATACTTGAACTTTAAAATTTAATCTTACTAAAATACATCCATGTCACCCTTACTTGTAGTGAGATGATGTAGCATATTATCTTAATTTTTGAGTTCTATTGTTCTATTTATGGAGACACACTCTCATTTGAAATAATATTAGAATGTGCAAATGACATCTAGATCTAAGAGTGAGAAACACAATCTATTTACATTGTTTTCCTGTGAACTCGTTATAGCACCACAAGACACTTTATTTCTATCTTCAATTTTTTGTTTGGAGTTTTAAATTTTTGTTTGGATTTAAGGAGGGGCCTCTTCCTTCACAATTACAAGTGTACTAGATGCTCGAGAAAAGCGAACGTAGCTTCTGCAAGCAGAGGAGGAGAAAGAGAAGAAAGGAAGTTATGAAAAGGAAAAAGAAGAAAGAGGTGTTAGTAGCAATGGGTACAATGAAAGTGAAATGACTGAGCATCCCAAGCCATTCTTATGCAAAATCTTATCACATATATTCTCCACCATTGTTTTAATAGCTCATCGTAAGCTGCGGCACTGATAAGAATCTTGGTTACTTTTCTCAAAGAGGATCTCCTTTCTTGTCTAACTACTGATATTACATTTATTCTCTTCTGGCTTTGCCAAATCTCCATTCTCTGTACGAAATTCGCTGCATATCTGACGGGAAGAAAAGAATTCCTTTGCGGCCTCCTATTGCAGTATAAAGTTAGATAAAGTATCTTGTAACTCACTCATTTCTCTTATTCTTTTGTAAAGATGAAATGCTATCTTTTACTTTGAAGACTTCTTAGAGATACCACCATGATTTTGTTTTTTCTTTTCCATCTTAAATGATTAAGAAAGGTTATTTCATCATATTTATTAGTCATATTCAGATTTAAAAAGATGAATATGGGAATTATCTCACAATGGACCTCATCTAAATAGAAAATTAAAGTCTAATTAAAATAATAATTAACACTCATTAAACATTTCTAATCATATTATTTGAAGTGAGTTAAGTAGTTAATTTTGTTTAATTTCTATCAATTGTAATGTGACTATAATCTAATTGTAAATCAACATGCTTTGAAAACACTCAAGAAACAAAATTTAACTTTGTGATTCACTTACTAAAACATAACAATGGAATTCACTTAAAACACTTATCTAAGACATAAAGAAATATTCATTATATGAATATGCATGTGTGCCACTCATAAATATTATTTTGAAAATTGAAATTGAAAGAACGAAGAAATGTGTCCAAGTTTCACTAGAATCATAATAATCAAACGTGTCTTTAATAGGAGTATAAGCGAAATATAGTTCTAATCATAACAAAACATGTCACAATAAATAAAAAAATATTTTTGGTAGGGTCTAGAGGAACTAGGACATGTTAAAAGGTTCATTTTGATTACATAGATTTTAGACTTCCTCTATAACTCCTCTTCTAATTATTTATTGTTAATATATTAAAAGAAGATTATGAAGTAATTATCCATTTTCAAGTTTTTTTTGCAAGTTGGTTGTAAAGGTTTGTGTTACTTCATTTTATGCATCTTATAGAAGTTGTAATAAGATTTTCATATATGTGAGAATATTTGTGAACTTCTTGATGTTTGCATTTTTTTGTATAAAAAAAGTCTATGAGACTTATTCTAAGATAGTTTCCATCATGCACTACTATATTTTTCTTAATTTTCAAATTTCTCCAAGCCACCTTTATATTAACATTCTATGCTCTTTACTTGTGTACATATATCAATTTTTATTTCTCTTTTAAGCTCTAGATTTTGTGTATGAAGACTAGTTTTTCATGTATATCCATGGAACAACATACTAAATCAATTTATATTAAGGATGAAACAAGCCATATTTTTTGTATTAAGTATAAGGTGATCAAAAATGAGGAAAAATATCACAATGAGGGGAGGCACAACCTCACATCGAAAGTATCAAAACATCACTGTAGCATGGTCGAACAAAACAAAAAAGAGCCTCAAAAATAGCCCAAACTAATGGAGAATCTCATCATAAGATTCAGCCCATGTAGTCCAACCCTGTGGGCCTTCCATCCAAACAATGTTCTTTTTTTCTTGGATCTACGCTAGCATGAGAATCTTGTCATCAGAGGCAGCTTTCTTGTTATTTTTAATCTCCTTATTAATTTTCTTCACCATTTTATCAAAAGCAGCAAGATTGTCCATGGTGTTCCTCCAATCATAGTCATCCTTCATCTCGAGAATGAACATAGTAGAGTGGCCTATACGCAGAAATCTTCTCAGCTTTTCCCGATATCTCATCATGTTAACAAGCACCTACGAGGAAATTTTAAAATATATGATTTTATGAAAAGACTCAGTAAGGATTCAGGGAGTGTTCTGATACATGTCTTCATTCCTGATTTTCTAAATCTGCCATAAAATGTTAGAGGAGAGAATATTCCAAAATAAATTAGTATCATTTTTCAATCCAGGGATAAAGCCAGTGATAATCTCAAATATGTTAACATGTTTAGGATAAGATATACCAAACATAAGCCAAATTTCCTTAGCAAAAACACAATCCAGTAAGATATGTCTGCAAGAATCAGGAATCTTACAAATATTACAAAATTCAATAAATTTTTTATCTTTCCTCAAAGGAAGTATGTCAAGCATCGTAAGCCATTTAAAACACTTGATCTTGGGATCAATCGGACTTTTCCAGAGGATATCAAAGTATTTTTTCCAAGATTTGGGATCTAAATCAGAGTACCAAAGATTGTTCACATGTTTAATAATCGATTCATTATGAGCAATAACCTTGTAAATATTTTTAGCTTTAATTTTGGAAAGAACAATACCATCTGGCCACTTAAGATCGAGAAATCTGTGAGAATCAGTATGACAATTAACAAGGATATTACAGAAATCTCTGACAATCATATTATAGGTCTTCTTCTGAGAATGAGGGATGTTATAATCAGATCTGAGATCATCCCAGGAGATAAGTGTGTTATGCTCAAAAAGGTCGATGAGTTGAGAGATGCCCAAACTAGCCCAAGACCTGGCAGAGCATCCTTGGGAGAGGGCGAGGGGTTTACCATTTAGGCAAAGGTTCCACCAAATTGACATTTCACCATGTAGAAGGTTGTTATCATGGAAGGCTTGGTTAGGGAAAACTACCCTAACATGTTCCCAGGCCTTCCAAATAGATTTAAAAATAGAAGATCCTTGAATTAGAACCGAGAATTTTCCCCCAATAATGTCACACAAAGGAAGGTTCTTCCAAGACTTTTCAAACTTAGGGAAACTAGGCTCAATTTTATTCCTAACTAGGACTTTCCAAGGTTCAGAACCTTCTAAAGAGTGAAAGATCCATTTGGAAGCAAGGGAAATCCCTTGAATTTTAAGATCTTTAAGCCCCAGCCCCCCAAGGATCTTGTCAGTCTGGCACCAATCTCATTTAATAGCATGGAGCTTAGAATTGCCTTTCCCATCAGACCAAAGAAAATTCCTGATGGCCTTCTAGATCTCAAGGATCTAATAGTTGCTAAACATCCAGGTAGAGGAATAATAAACATTATAGGAAGAGAGAATTTTTTGACAAACTTGAATACGGCTAGCCAAGGAAAGAGACCTATTATGCCATTTAGTAAGTTTTTTCCTATTTTTTTCTTTAATCCATATCCACATATCTTTTACAGATGGTTCAATAGAAAAAGGAATGTCAATATATTGGACTACTTTGTGAGGTCCATTCCATTGATAACCATACTTGCAAATCCAGTCAGGAGGACAGTCTTCCCAACCAAGGAAAAAAGACTTGGACTGAGAGAGGTGAGCACCAAAGATAGTACAAAAGAACTTAAGATTGTTATTTAAAGCTTCAAAGTTTTCTTCAATGAGCCCAAAGAATAGAGCAGTTTCGTCAGCAAACTGACAATTAATCAAGTCAGAATCATTAGGTAAGAGACACCTTTAACACATGGAGAGATAAATTGGTGTCTCTAAGAATATATGAAAGAGCATCAGAAGCCATCACAAAGAGAGCAGGTGCCAGGGGGCAGCCTTGCCAAATAGAACTACTCAAGATAAAAGGGTCAGAGAGGGATCCATTCACATCAACTTGGGTAGTAGTTGTTAATCTCTAAGTTATGTTGATGATTAGTGACCAACACTTAGTCATTTCATTAGGCAGTTTTAGTTGGCTATCACTGTGGCCGAGCTAAAACTATGCAAGGCCGAGCAACATTGTCAAGCAGCTTTCAGTATGCCTAGTTACATTGCCGAGACGAGTTACATTGTCGAGCCGAGTAGAGACAAAGATGTTAAATGCTGAGCAATAGACAATTAAAGTGCCGAGCAGGAAAATTTTTGTATATTTGTCTGGAATGATACAAACTTCAAGGATAAGTGATCCGGCCGACTTGTATAATCTTTTTGGGCCGACATTGTATGCATTTAATATTTTTATATGGAGTTAGTTATGCATTTAATTGTTTTATCCAATGCATGACTCATTGCAAGCATTAATTATTTTACCATCAAGGCATGGATATCAGATCTTGATCATTGATCTAGATCTCACTGTCAGATCTGTATAGATATATTAGATTGCTTTGAAACCATATTTTATGTGTGTGTGTAAGAGGCAGAAGAGAAATTGATGAAGTGACTACATTTTGAAGTGAAATGCACAGAGGGTTATTTTGTTCAGAAGTAGAGATCAAGCAGAGTATAACACAGTGAACAGCAGAGTAAAGATATATCAGATTATAAGATCAGAGGAGATACTAAAAAGAGGAGATCCGTCATCAGCATCAGAGTGCATATCGAAGGATCAATACTTGATACTTTTTAATCATTGTATCAGTTGAAAATCTCTTAACAGAGTGGTTTTAGCAGGCCTTTATTTATCTCTTAACAGAGTGCTTACTTCATTGTAAGTTTAAATCCTTTAACAAGGTAGATTGTAACAATCTAAAGCTTTTAACAGAGCAAACCTGTAGCAGGGTAGATTACATTTTGTAATCAAACATTGTAACCTTAATAGGTACACTTTATTGCTGCAGTAGTGGAGACTTTTGTGGGTATCATCCCCACCCCAATTTTACCTATTTGGGTTTCTGGGTTACCAAGTTATTGTGTTATGTGTTAATTATTTCAAGGTGTGGATGCTATCTGAGATTACATTAGATTCATTTATGTATGAATGTGGATTAGTTTGTTTCAAGTGTTTAATTTTATAGATCTGATTCACCCCCCCCCCCCCCCTCTGAGTATCTTGCTTTCCCATTATTGTATTTCCAACAGTAGCGTCCTGAAGAAACATTTTAACAATATTGAAAAAGTATCTAGGAAATCCAAAAGCCTCAAGCATCATGAGAACAAATTCCCATTCAATTCCATCATAAGCCTTCTCAAAGTCCACAAGGAACATAGCCATATTTTGTTGAGAATATTTATCCCAATTCATCGTTTCCCAATTAGTAATAAGATTTTCCATAATGTATCTACCTTTGATGAAGCCAGTTTGAGTGGAATAGACAAACTTGGGTAGAATTTTCTCCAATCTGAGGGCCATGATTTTGGCAATAATTTTATAAGAGACATTAAGGAGGGTAATAGTTCTCTAGTTTTTAATGAGAGCCTTATCACCATCTTTGGGGATCAACTTAATGATACTTCTATTAATAGATCCTCCCAGAGAGCCACATTCAAGGGCCTCAAAATAGATGTCATGGAGATCATTAGAGATCTAACTAATGTTGGCTTTGTAGAATTCAGTAGAGAGACCATCGGGTCTGGGGGCCTTATCATCTTTTAAAGTATTGACATCTTTTTGAATTTCCTCGACAGTAATGTTTTGACTCAACACAGTAGAGTCCTGGTTGGTAATTCTAGTGGGGATAAGAGATTTACATTTATTTCTCCGGGACCTAGCTTCAACATTATCTTCAAAGGTAAAGAGGTCTTGGTAAAAGTGGGAGAAAGCCTTTTTAATGTTATCAGTGTCAACAATTTCAATATCATTAATAAGAAGTCTATCGATAGATTCATTGGATTGTTTTTGTTTAATGAGATTAAAGAAGAATTTTGATCTCTTGTCGCCAAATTGAAGCCAGTGGGCATGGGATCGAATAACAATACCTCTAGTTTTGACATGTTGATGTTGTCTAAGAGCATCCTTCACTTTGCAGACATGGTAAACAAGGTTGCTATCAGTGGGATTAGATTGGATGTTAGTCTCAGCATTATAGAGATTAGAAGAGAGTGTCTTCTCCAAGAATCTAGAATCCTTGGCTTTCTTCCTCCCAATAGTTTGCAGCAGATTATGCCAAGCAACGATATTATGATTCCATCTACCAATATGGGAGAGGGAGGTGAGGTTGTTCTTATTGATGAGTCTAATTAAGTTAATGGCAGCCAAGATTTCCTCATCATGAAGAAGACTAGTTTTAATAATGAATTTGGGGTTAGATTGTTTGTCCCAAGGAGAAGAGTTATTAACTCTAATAAAAATAGAGATAGGATGGTGATCTGATAGGCCAGCCAAAATGAAAGTGACAGCACTAGCTTTTTTATTAGGGATAAAAAAAAAAAAATCTTATTGGCATAGAATCGATCAAGTCTCGAGTAGCTCCTAGAGGGACCACTCTGAAAATCACACCAAATAAACTAGAGGTTGAGGTTAGAGTTCCTTTCACCGAAGAGAGGGTCAAAAATATATCTATTACATTGCAACCTATCCCATTGAACTTTTTCTATGTCTCTCCAGGTGAAGGGGAGGCCACCACTCTTGTCATCCTGGGATTCAACCATATTTAAATCCCCACCGAAGATCCAAGGAATGTCAGGAAGGGAGGACAATCAGTCCCAAAGCCCAACTCTTTCTTTAAAGTCATTAGAGGCATAAATATTAATAGATGCCAATTGTTAATCCTCAGAGGTTTATAGTAACCCACATTGGTCTATTACATGGAGAAATGCCATGATCCAGAATTAAATTAGACCATCTATATTTAATTAGAATACCAACCCCTCTCCTGCCTCTGGGATGATTGAAATTAAATTAATTGCATCATTCCAAATTTAATTAAGATTGACTTCTAACATAAAACTAGTAGCTTTAAGTTCTTGTAACATCAGAATATCTATGGAATTAAATGCATTTAAACATTGTTTAACAATCAATTTCCTATACTGGGATTCAAGACCCCTAATATTCCTGGAGACACAATTCATGATGAAACAGATGGGGGGGGACACATGGAATTCATGGCACCAACAAAGGGGACCAAAGTACCAGCAAATCTTTTTGCAAGTTTTTTAGTTGAGGCATTTTTGTTTTTTGACCCCTGTGGACGTCCTCTTTTTTTAGCTTTGGGAAGATCAATGGAGTTTTCTAACTCCTCATCCTCAGAATTAATTGGAGTGGATTTTTCCAACTGCATATTTGTATTGAGATTCACAATGGATTCAACATTTTGGGATATTAAAATAGAGGATTGTTTTTGAAAGGGAGTACAAACATTCGCATGTATGATTTCAAAAACATAATCACCATCAACTTCTTTAAAAACCTTATTATTATGACCTTGTGTGGCTTGAGCATTTTCGTTCATCACATGGGAGGTATTGGAGTGTGATGTCAAGGGTGGATGGTCATTGGTGGAGGTGGAATGGGGGAAGCATTCAGAAAAATAGCAGAGGGTGCAGGAGTAGGGCCAGAAGAAGTTGATACAGCCTGTAGGGGAGTTTTCCTTCTACGCTTGTTAACCTTCTTAACCACAGTTTGAAAATCATCATCATTTTGAACTAATTGGTAAGTAGCAAGAGGTGTGGAGGTTTCCTAGGAGGTGGGATTGTGAGAAGGTATCTAGGGAGGCACAAGAGATGGCACAACATGACCAGGTTGACTAGCGGCATTGTCCACAGAAGAAGCCCTACCAGACCTGAGTCCACCGAAGATGTACAAGATGGCTTGGAAGAGGGTTGTTTTTGGTTGATAATAGGGCAATCTTTCCTTAAGTGACCTTCGCATTTGCACAGAAAGCAGGCATTGATTCCACCAAGGATCTCAATAGGGAAATAAAAAAAATCATTAGAGACATTAACCTCTAAATAATTAGGGATGTCAATGCCCGGTTTGAGTGAAATGAGCACTCTAGCATCCATATGGGGGACAAGATGATTAGTTTCATCCATTCTGACCACCTTTTCCAATGGTTCCAACAATTGAGGGAGAAATCACCATAGAAAAGGAGGAACTTGTTTAAGCAGAATCCATCTAGGAGAAGACAAAGCTAAGACTTCATCATGTATGGCTTCCGGAGTCCAAGCAAGAGTGCGGAAGGAGGTGTTTCCAACCGACCAACATTGCCTTTTCAAAACCTCTGTCTGGGATTTAGGGTTGGAAAAGAAAATAACATATAACCCTTTCTAGATCTGTCTACAGAAGGAAATGTGAAAACCAAGCTTCAAATTCCAGAAATTATGAAACCAATCATCTAAAAAATTTCTAGCAGGGCATTTATCAATTTCCACCGCAACAAAGAAGATAGAAAATTCTTTCAATCTATTATTTTCTCTAACAATTTCATCAACCATTTCAGAATTAGGAGAAACATAGAGAGGAGGAAGAACAAAACCAGGGTCCTAACTGGATTTGTTGGTTCCATTCTCACCACAACTCACAAATTTCACACCGGGGACAATGGGAGAGATGGTTTTTGCCACAGCTTCAGAAAATGATTTAACCATATTGGGGGAATGGGTAGATTTATGACTACCTACTGGTTCATTAAAGACATCTGACACTGGCTCCATAGGAGGCTGTTTTAAGACCGTACCAGTGCCGAATGAAAGTAAATGCAAACTTAAAACTATATGATATGAAAATGGATTGATTTGATTAATTGATTGATTGTACAATATAAAAATTATTGAATTGATTTATTGATTATCTTGAAATGTAATGCTTGGAATAGGAAATGTGTTGATGTTTTAAGATGTCTAGAATGTATTGAATTCCTTAACCCTAATTGAATTGTGTTGATTAAGTATTGCAATTGTGATTAAGGAGAAAATAAGATGTTCCTTTTTATCCTCAAATGCACAAATGGGATATCCAAGTTGATCAACCCCAAAGAAGGGTTAATGCACAAATGAATCAACTATTTGGAAGGGAGAATAACAAAGGAGATACCTTAAATTCTGTTAATTATAAGTATGGAAATGATATATGACAGTAATTGAAGAAATAGAAGAAATGCACTAACCTTGAAATATTTCAGATCAAAGAATGTTGTTTTTTGAGGTCTGTAGACTATTTCTGGAAAAACTGACAGTTGATCCCGAACCGAAATGCAGAGACGAACAAAACCTAGAAATCATTTTCCGTTCTGATGTCATCTTATGAAAAAGGTCAACCTTGACCCACAAATGTCAACCCTGACCCAATAATGTCAACCCTGACCTGCACAGATCTAAAAGTGACTCTATTCGCGTCACCCGCAAGAAAGCCGAAAAGGGTATCCAGATCTGGTCTCAAAACTGCAATCCTGAACCTGTACCTACAAGAAAAAGAGGTTTGTTTTTTGTGGGGGAGGGTTTTTCCTTGGTCAAACCCCGGTTTTGGAATTAACCTTAAATATATATAATTGAAATTGCAGAAATGGACAAAGTAAATGCATAAATTCACCTTGCTTGTAAAAGTCCTTGTGGCAGATTCGAATCCTTGAATCCACAAGTATGCTTCAAAATGTGGAATGTAGAAAGGTAGGATGTCTTAAATCTCTTTCTTATAGATCTCCAAAACCAAGTCTTGAATGGGTTCTTGAATTTGGAAAAGGCTTGGAAGAAGATGGATGGAGAGATCACCAAAAGGGCACCATGTAGCTTCAATCCTTCAATGGCCTTCAATGGATCTCCTTCATGAAAATGGATACTTGAATGGATGAATGCTTTCTTGAAATCTCTCTCCTTATCTTTCTTGAATTTCTCTTGATAATATTTTGAGGATGCTTGATCACCTTTAGAAGACTTAGAGAAAATGAGAGAGAAAACTTCCCTTTTATATGGAATTAGGGCGCAATCTTCTAAGGAGGCCTACATAGGAGAATTAAATTCCTATTAAAGCCTTTACCCCTAGGAGAGGATCTATATTAAATATAATTTAGGAATCAACGCTTTGGAACTCGAAACAGCCGACCCGAAAGCGGGAAGAACTTTTTGCAAAGGCTGACATCCAAAAACTGTGAGACCCCAGGATCTGAACCCTAGGTCAAGGTCAAGGTCGACATAGACCTAAAAGGTCGACCCTGACCCTGAAGCCCAAAATCACCAATCTACAGTCTAGAATGCAGAAATTAGGCTAAACAAGAGTGAAAAGAGGAACAGAGCAGGGGGGAAGCCATGTCAAGATCAGGAACCCATTCAAGGCGCTTGCCATGACCCCAAACCACTTACTTAGAAGGCTAAACATGTCTACAATGGAAGTGCTTCCATTTTCTGACTATACAAAAACCATAAATAACAAGTTAGGGTATGGAACGATCACACCTGCATTGCCAACCAAGTGGGTAGACACACGTTCGGGAAACACAAATCAAGGAGAAACACAGAGGACGCAAGAAAATGCAAAGCCACCTATTGATCAAAATTATATAATCTTCTCAACAAGCCATATTTTGATACATTACATAGTGGAATATCCATTATAGCTATCATATATTATTATTCAAACCAAGTGTCACAATATTTTTGTATGATATATTTTTTATGTCCGTTATTAAGGAGATCAATTTAAATGGGAAAGTAGATTTGATTCCTTTGGAACAACATATGATATTCAAATATTAGATAATGAAGGCAATAAGTATGACATGTGATGATGAAATATCTCTTAATGAAGAGATATTTCTCAGGATATGAGAAGATGTAGTAAATAGTTAATAAATATAGAAAGCATTATGGTGTAACTTATTTATAAAATAATGATATTGATTAAGGATTCACTTCTCAAGGAGGTATGAATGTTGAGATTGGTAATGCCAATCATGCTCTACTCTCTCCTATTGTATCCCTTTTATTTCTAGGGGTTTCTAAGTTGATGATGGAGATCTTGGCACCTATGCATGATTTAGCATATGTGTTTTGGTTCTGATGGTTTTTTATCGAGTTTCCTAGATTGGATCCATTGTGTTTAGGGTTTCCCCTTCTCCACCCTTCTCATGGTTTTAATGACAGTGTTGTGAAAAAAATGCTTGCTACCCTTTTTGGTTTAGCTAAAACTAAATAAAGATTAAGAATTTGATGTGGGTAAGGGATTATTTACTAGAGAAAATGTCCATGATCAAAGGAAACAACTATTTCCTCTTCCTTGCACTAATGTTGCTCATGTGCAATCTCTAGGAGAAGAAGTATTTGAATGTGAGATAATTTTTCATCAGTAATTTTTTTATTTGTAGAGTTTTATATATATGGCCTCCTTTCCCTAATCCACATCATTGGATTTATGAGAAATGGACTTGTTTGTTGAGGGTAAGGTAGTGATTTAACTTTCTATTAGAAGGTTTTTTTTGTGGTTCATTTTGATTCTTTTAAGGATAGATACAGGCTATGTTAGATGGTGGGTTTAATATGTGGGATTTGCGTCCTCTCTTTATCCATAGATGGTCTCCTTCCTTTAACCCTTTGAAGTAGTTTAAATTGACATTATGCCTATTTGGGTGAGATCTTCTTATCTTCCCATTTAGTTCTAGTGTACTTATGCTTATGATGCCATTGGTAATACTCTTGGTTTTTTCTTGAGGTTGAACATTTATTCTTAGAAATTTACCTACACTTAATTTGCTCACATTTTCGTACAAGTTAACATGTTGAATATATACCTAATGCGGTTGTTTTAAAGGTTAATGATTGGTCTTGGTCTCAACTAGTGGATCATTAGGACATTCATTTTTATTGCAAAGATTGTTTTACTACCAAGCACTTAGCATTAGTTTATTGTTGTGGGTCTTGTAAGTTGTCTTCTTCAACATGATGGAAAAATACCCTTTCTGACCATCTTACAATGTATCATAAATTTTATATTATTTATTTTGGGGATTTGGATCCACTCTTGTCCATTCCTATATCTCCTCCCTCTAGGCCTATTATGTCTTCTCTTGATTAGTTTGTTAATGATGTTGAATCCCAAAACAAATGTTGTTCATATTTTACCTTCAATTTTTTTGAGGCCAATTGATTGCACTTGAGAGGATAGTTTGTCAATTGACAACTCAAAATTTCTCCTTAGATTTTGTAGTGCCCCTAGATAGGCCTTCTAAGGGAACTTCCCACCCCTCTTCTATTAAGTCTATAAATTTGGATGTTAGATCTTCATGCATAGTTGTACAAATTAGGGAGAAAGGTCTTTATGTGCTAGACTATCTTCCACACACCAAGTCTTTGGGTTCGAAGATGCATAGGTTTGGATCAAGTACTTGTTTAACTCAATCTTTCTATTTCTTTTTTGAAAACTTAGTTTTTTTTTGTTTTACTATTATAACAATTTTTAGAATTTATCAAAAACACAACTTAATTTTATAAAAACATTTATTATAAAATTTATTTATTATTAGAATTCAACTACATATTATTTTTTGATTTTGTATATTTTATTTATTTATACTTAGACATTCATCAACACTAACTCCTAATTACTCTAGATTAATAATGAATTATTATTTATCCTTTTTAACCTATTTTTTTAAGGTGAAAGGGGAATTTCTTTCTTTCTTGACCAACTGCTGATTTGTAAGGAACTCCTTCCATAAAATTCTTGTCCTCTTGTGTTTGGCAACACAAATCAGAAGATAAATGAAAGTGGGAGGCAAGGGGAGTAGAAACCACCTTTGCATATGCCATCAGCCATACTAAATTTATCAACTACTTTGTTAGTGGAGTCTTTTTGAGATAAAATGAACTGCTTCTTTCTTCTATCTCGGGTGATTGTCATACTAAGAATCTTCTCGGTTGCTCCTAAGTCCTTTATAGAAAATGTTCTTGCCAAGTGAGCTTTCAACCCACCAACAATCTTTGGACTAGTATTGGCTACCAACATGTCATCAACGTAGAGAAGAAGAATGATGAACTCACCATTAGGAAGTTTCTTATAATAAATGCATGGATCTTATTCACAACTAATGAAGTTGTGAGCAATCATGAATCGATCAAATTTTAAATACCATTATTTTGGGGCTTGTTTGAGCCCATAAATACTTCGCTTCAGTCTACAATAAAGATGCTCTTGTCCCTTCTTGATGAATCCTTGAGGCTGCTCCATATATAACTCTTCATCTATATCACCATGTAAGAATGCAGTCTTCACATCAAGCTACTCCAACTCGAGATCCCATACAGCTGCCAATCCTAATATTGTTTGAATTTTTGTCATCTTCACAACCGGAGAGAAAATCTCAAATAAATCGATCCCCTTTTGTTGATCATACCCTTTACCACTAATCTGGCTTTGTAGCGTTTTCTACCTCTGCCTTCGTCTTTCAATTTATATACCCTCTTTTTCTTAAATGGTCTTCGATTTCTTCGAGGAGTGACCAAATCTAAGGTGTTATTAGTTTCAAGTGATTTCATTTCTTCTTTCATAGCGACCATCCATTTATCATTATCATTTCTTTGACAAGGGGCATTATAATTAATGGGTTCAACTTGCTTAGAGATTAACAATTCAGGCTCTGCCTCTTCAGCAAATAAAAATTCATAATCAAAGAATTTTGAAGTTTGAAGGGGGTTTTCGCTGCCTTGTAGATATTCTTAATACATTATTCTATAAATCAAGCTTAGATCTGTCATTGTTTATCCCCTGCACTGTGTTTTTAACTCCTATTTGATGGGCCTTTGCACAAATACCAATCTCTTGAATAGAATTATCCTCTATTTGCAGCGTATGATGAGTATTATTTTCTGTAGAAGCCATTGTCCTCCCTTTATAGTAATGGGGATGCAGGAGATGACCCGCGTTCTGTAGAGCTGGAGCCATTGCCTTCATCTTAGTCTCGAATTCGTGCGTGGGGTGAGGAGAAGCGTTATTGAATTCTCCACCAGCACCGAGACTGTTGTGCATAGGAGGAGAATCAAAACTGTTATGCGCAGGAGGATATGTATTCACCGCAGGCAGGGAATGAGCAGAACCACCGCGATTCATGTTGCAGTCTAGCTAATCAATGTCGGAGTGCCTTCCAATGAATGCAGGTAAAAAGGTGTGGTGAGGAGTCTCGGTCTGAGGTGAGGCGTGGGCATTTAAATTTCCCATGGGTGTGGAGGAACCCGTAACAGCTCTTCCTTGCAGTTCAGTTGCCTAGGAATGAGCACATTCATGGTGTATGAAGTCCCGCGCAAGCCCAAACATTTTTGTTTCGTCCCCACTATGTTGAGATGGCATTGAGGAATTTGTGGAGGTGGATGAAGGATGTCGTGAGGGAGCAGAGTAGGAAACACAATAATTATAGTGGTTGGTTTGAACAAACTCGTGGGTATATGGAGCTATCCCTTGTTCTACCTATGTACTAATTCCCTCATAAACATCATCTGCCTCTATGCCTTGTTCATTATTTGAACTTGAGTTGAAGTTTGAGAAGAGAAAGGAGGATTTAAAACATAATTTGGTGTAGAATTAATATGAGATATTGGCTGCAAGTGTCCACTAGAAGTTCTTTGAAAAGAAACAGTCTGAAATGCTGATAAGGGAACATACTCCTTGACATGTGTTTCCTCCTTCAGGAAACATTGTCTCATTAAACATCATATCTCGACTCCGAATAATGTTCTTTTCACCTGGATCCCACAATCAAAAACCAAACCGATCTTCACCATAACCCATGAAGATATACCACAGTGATTTGGAATCTAGTTTGCTCCTCTTCTCCTTAGGAACATGAAAAAAAAACTTGACAACCAAACACTCGGATGTGAGAGTGAGAAATCCTCTTGCCCAACCATTCTTCTTCTGGAATACCAAAATCCAAGATAGATGAAGGACTCTAGTTAATTAAGTAGACAGTTGTATTACAAGCTTCCACCCAAAATTCTTGGCCTAAACCAGCATTGGAAAGCATACAGCAAGCTTTCTCAAAAAATGGTTTGATTAAGCATTTCCACTGCCTCATTCTCTTGAGGAGTGTAGGGGACAACTTTAATCCTTTGAATACCATGATTTGCAGAGAAATTGTCAAACTCCAAGGAACAAAATCAACCTCCATTATTTGTCTTTAAACATTTGATTTTGTGACTACTTTGGTTTTCAACAAGTGCCTTAAAATGTTTAAATTTTAAAAACACTTTAGATTTTCTAGAAAGCATATAAATCCAAAATTTCCTAGTAAAATCATCAAGGAAAGTAACAAAATAGTTTGTACCTCCATAAGAGGTTACCTATGTAGGATCGAAGACATCTGAGTGCACTAGTTTCAATGGTGTTGTCTTTTTATCGTGGTCATCCTTTAAGAATTTGACCTGTCTTTGTTTCCCATGAAAACAATGTTTGCAAAACTCCAAATTTGCGGATGGAAGACCCAGTGGTTGTTCTCAGTTGAGCATAACCTCAAGTCCTTTCTAGCTCATGTGGCCAAATCTTTGATGCCAAAGAGCCACATCGATGCCCACAATAGTCATAGCAGCTCCCACCTCACCAATGGTTTCTATAATATAGAGCTTGTCACATGTGTCTCCTTTTGCAATCACAAAAGAACCTTTAGAGACTTTTCATCTTTCCGTGAGAGTGGTGAGAAAGCCTTGTGTATATAGCTAACTTATAGAAATTGGATTTCTCTTCAATTTGGGAACATGTCGTACTTCTTTTAGCAACCATTTGACTCCTCCATCTAGCTTCAAAACAACATCACCTTTTCCAACAATTTCAAAAGCTTTGTTGTCACCCATTTATATACATGTCCAAAATTACCTTCTTGGTAATTTGTGAAGGCCTTTGTGCAAGAAGAGGCATGAAAGGAAGCACTGAAATCAATTACCCACAAATCTAATTTTGTGTCACTTGTTGATAGTATTAGAATACCATCATCCTTACCATGAGTTATGTTCGCTTCACTTTCCAACACCCTTTCTTGTGCCTTCTTACATTTTCTACAATCCTTTTTGATATGACCAGCTTTGCCACTAAACCAGCAATCACCTTGTCTACCTCGAGGTTTTGATCTTCTTGTGGATTTGGACCTCCTATTGTAATTATTTTTGCCTCTATTATGACTGCTTCCCCTATTTTCAGTGCTCACTATTATTAAGGTTGTGTTGGTTAAAGACTCCATGTTATTTCTTCTCATGTCTTCACTAAGAGGAGTCGTTGAAACTTCATCAAAAGCTAACTTTTTTGAGCTTGATGTTGTAGTGCTAATGGTTGTTACATCTCCATTCCAACTCTTTGGAACACAACATAATAATAAGACAGCCTTGTTTTCATTGTCTTGTTTCATGCCAATCAAATTTACTTGGTTGATCAAGGTATTGAATTCGTTAAGATGGTTTGTCAAGCCCTCACCTTCCCTCATCTTGAGTTTGTATAACCTCTTCATGATGAAGACTTTATTTGCAGTGGATGTCATTGCATATGTGGTTGTGAGCTTATCCCATACCTTCTTTGTTGTTGATTCATTTGTAACATTGTACAACACATTATCATTTAGAGAGAGAAAGATTGTTTCCTTGACCTTTTTGTTAAGTAAATCCCAATCTTTGTTACTCATAGTGGCAGGTTTCTTTGTTTTTCCCTCAAGTGCAAGTGAAAGACTTTGCTTAGAGACAAGGCTTTAGCATTGATCATATCAAATACATCAACGTAATGTGTTGCTAGTTATACATATCCTGTAAATCTCCAGACTTAGGTACAAATTTAATATTTTATTTGAAATCAATGGCTTTGAGATAGACTTTGCATGGGTCCTCCCCAACATAATCTTAAAGGGCAATGCAAATTTCACAAGGGAATCCATAAAAATGAAAGGTTTTGTCATTGGTCATGGTATAAAATATTTCTTTGAGATCAACAATATAGAGTAATAAAATCATTTTGAGTGGAGGGAAGTTGACAATGAACAAACTTGAGGCGCTCTTATATGACATCATCATGTTCAACAAAAWTTTTCTACATCTTGAAAAATTTCTYGCASTGATTGACAAAATCYTAAAGGATATCAAGAAKCTCTCCTTAAKAACATTCTATCCATCTTTTATATATTCACTAGAAGCTTAATCCCAAACCTTGAACCAATGCAATCTAGCTTTGAGTTGAGCACAACTAGCTAAATGATTATCAATAATTTACATATGGTAACAAATCTCAAGCAAGCTAACTTATAAAACATGAGAGAAAGGGTTGATTTCAAGAGTTATAGTAGCGTAGAAAATATTTGACATGGTCACTTCATATGCATGACGTCAAAATATGGCTACTCAATGCCCATAACCAGCATTATGTTACTCAAGTTCTTTGTTTAAATGGATTTCTTTTTTTTTTCATAAGAATTGTTTGAAACACACTTTCTTTGTACCCTAAGAGTAAAATGACTTTTCAAACTTTTAAATTAAATTAGAAATAATTTATGCTTATTCAATACAAACTATATGGATATAGTTGGGGTGACTTGTGCCTAAGTAGGCTCAAAAACTACTAAATGACAGCAAATAAGCACAATCAATCAATCAAAATTTTGAATCAACAATGCAAATGTTGATTGAATATTATATAATCCTCGTAGTACCCATATCTTTCATGTTCAAACCATATTTTAAAATTATTTTGAAATTTGATATCTTTTATCTCTTACAAAGTTTTTTTTAAATGTTGATATGCTAATTTATTTGTTTACAAATGTATTTAAGAAAAGGCAAATGGGTATTCTCTGTAAATATATGCAGCAAAGGAATGAATTTTCAAATAGCGAACCATATACACAAAAGGTCAATTTACGGAAACAACAAATTTGTAAAACAGAGTAAACTACTAAAAGAAGTCCAATAAAGAAATGGAAAAGCTTGCTCAAAATAGTTTGGAGGAAAGCACAAAGAAAAGAAATGGAACATCTTGTAAAAAGGTGGTAGAGGAGATACTTGGGCTATATGCTTGGTGGCTTCTCATCTCTCTTATTTCATATTCCATTCTTTGGCGCCTCCCTTTTACTTGGGTTACAACACAGCGAGTCCGATGAAAAGTTAAAAAACATCAACTCACGCACAGAATAATTCTCCTCAGCAACGAATGCTATATTTATGCACTCCATCCGCTCCTCTATCCAACAATACAGTTTCCTTCATTTTACAAGCATTATCATTTGTACAAGTATTTCTTAGCTCGTTCTTATTGTTGTGTTTATCTAGGAGTGCTGCAATGGAGTTGAATTTGGCATTGGGAAGTGCAAGCAGAAGAAGTTGTACACGTGGCCGGCCTCGAGTTCAGGGATTTGTCGGTGACGTTAGATTGAGAGAGACTCGCTGCTCATACTTTCTCAACCTCATTCTTAGAGGTAGGTGAATTATAAATTACTAATTTGGATGTTTCAATTCTTTTGAGAAGCATACTAATTAATTAGGAAAGGCATAGTGTTTATTATTATTATATTGTGCAGGTTTGAAAATAGAAGAAATAGAGGTGGAGATGGATAAGGAGCGGAGTGTGATATTACGGGGAGAAAGTTACTGCAAAGAGGTGGGAATGCTAAAGTGGAGATGCCGCCTCATGTCTAAGAGAGGAAATCCTTTCAAAATTCCAGAGGATGTGAACATGGGCGCCACCACAGGTAGCTTTGAGAGACACAGTTTGCATCTTGTCATGCCCAAATTCAGAGAGAACAGATTGAGTCCGTACCATGTCATTCACATTCATCATGCCGACCAAGTGAAATCAAAAGCTGCATCAACTCCGACTGTTGCGAAAGTAAACCATTCGGTGACTTGTTGCGATACAAGTGAAATCATGGACAAGGACATTGTCTATTCTTCTACGAGCTCTGTATCAAATGCCCAGGAAAAGAATCGACAACATCGCAGGACTAGAAGGAGAAGTATTAAGAAAATCACTGCAAGCAGCCAAAAGGTAGAATAGTAATTGAATTTCTTATTCGTAGATCCCAACCAGTCTTTGTAAATAAAATAATACTCAGTCCCTCCTTGGGACATATGCTTCCAAGGATGTCTCAAGCATGGAATAGTCCGTGCCTGAATTGTAAATGGACCCATGTACAAGTAGGAAAGAAAAAATCCAAGTGTATTCACATATTTGTATAAACGTGTTAAAAACAAGTGACGTTTTTTAAAGCTAGTCTCTGTGTCAATTTATTTTTCTAGAAGAAGAATGACGTTTCCGGTAACTTAATCATTTTTGTTTTAGATTTTAGAATTTGAAACTTTATGGATGACTTTTATTGGACTTGTGGGGAATTGTATAATTTGAGTTGAACTAATTTAATTGTGGCTCTAATTTCCTTTCTACTTGTCATTATTTGTAAACTTGAGTGTGAAATATTTGATTTTTTATGGTTGGGTGCTATATAAAAGGACAAATTTCAATTTATTTTAACATGTTAAATTTTAAATTTGAATCTAAATTGTATATATTAAATATTGTAGCACATTAATTTATCATCATCTAATAATAATATAGGCATGACCAATATACAATATGCATAATGCATGGTTTATTAGCATGCCCTCAACTTGTTCTAATCACTAAATTGAATCGATGGGTTTGTCTAAAGATAGTAATTTGTGCACACAAAAACTTCAATGATATATGTAGATTTTAGGTGACCTAGTCTTCAATGATAAGTTTAGACAATTGAAGCAAAGAAAAGTTAGAAGATCAAAAGCATGTATATCACTAAAATGGATAGAGGTTACATCTATAGACCAAAGGTCGAATTTGTAACTGTGAAGAGCCTTTCCATGTTGAAAATTTGAGCTTGACCAGAGTCATTTTGTGTGTCGTAAGAGAATCATGATTCCTTATTTGACCACAAAGCTCACTAAATACGATTACTAAGATCAATTCTTTACAAAATGGTTACGAACCTCAAAGGAAATGGAGTTATAATAATCTATTTTCATTTATGAAAAGTGTGTCTATATTCAATTACTATCTCGGCTCGTTATTCTATGGAAGCTTGATTCATAAAATATGTCTACATTTTTATTTTATTTTATTTGAAAATATTTTAAATTATTTCTTTTCTTAATTTTGGTGAACCCATATGGTCAATTACTAATGCACGAAGAACTTCCCTATAGACCCCAATCACTCAAAACAAAAACATACACAAGCAAAGAATCTTTGCTCGTAAACTCAAAAGATTGTAATTAAACTACCTAATTCTATTCGTTCACACTTCACAGTCAACTATACAAATACAACTAACTAATTACAAAGTTGACCCCCTATCATCCCCTCTCTCTTGTTGCTTAGCATCTCTCCAAACTTATTCACATTCTCATTATCTCATCTGCATTTTATCACAATGTCTTCAACTTGTTCTTAATATTTGGTGACTTCGGATAATTTTTTCCCAATTCTCACTTTGTTTCTTATGCAACTCCAAACTCTACCTCCCTTATGCCTTGCATAGGTTTCAACTAAGTAATAAATCATAATACTCGGTTGCACTAGGTAAGATACATCGTCAAAGTTCAATCACACCTCCATCTAGTTCAACAATAGTGCCTTTGGAACTTGATATGTATTATAGGGAACTAAAGGTCTACAAAACCATTCATCAACCCACTTTTTGATTCACATTCTTCCCACAAAAAATCCATACATAAAGAGTAAAAATATGCAATCTCTCCAACATAAATAATTAGGAAACTTGCATTTGAACTTGAAAGTGAGTGCAAATCACTCGATCTTGAAACTCACTATAATTTTCTCACTATTGGGTTTAGATGTCCTTACGCCAAAAAAATTTGAGGCATTGTATAATTTGATTCGAACAAATTTAATTGTGGATCTAATTTCCTTTCTACTTGTCATTATTTATAAACTTGAGGGTGAAATAATTGATTTTGTATGCTTGGGTGCTATATAAAAGGACACGTCTCAATTTATTTTAACACATCAAATTTTAAATTTGAATCCAAATTGTATATATTAAAAACTAAAGCACATTATTGTATCATCTGATAGTAATAGTGACGTGACCAATATACAATATGCATAGTTTATTAGCATGCCTTCAACTTGTTCTAATCATTAAATTGAATTGATGGGTTTGTCTAAGGATAGTAACTCGTGCACACAAAAACTTTAGTGATATATGTAGATATTAGGTGACCTAGTCTTCAATGATAGGTTTAGACAATTGAAGCAAAGAAAAATTATAATATCAAAAGCATATATGTCACTACAATGGATAGAGGTTACATCTATAGACCAAATGTTGAATTTGTAACTATGAAGAGCCTTTCTATACTGAAAATTTGAGCTTGAGAAAAAAGTGAGTCATTGCATGGGTTGTAAGAGAATCATGATTCCTTATTTGACCACAAAGCTCACTAAATACAATTACTGAGATCAATTCTTTACAAAAAGGTTATGAACCTCAAAGGAAATGGATTTATAATAATCTATTTTCATTTATGAAAAGTGTGTCTATATTCAATTACTATCTTAGAGCTCATTATTCTATGGAAGCTTGATTCATAGAATGCGTCTACATATTTTTTTATTTTTTTTTTAAATATTTTAAATTATTTCTTTTTTTAAATTTTGGTGAGACCATATGGTCAACTACTAATGCACAAAGAACTTCCCTATAGACTCCAATCACTCAAAACAAAAACTTACACAAGCAAAGACTCTTTGTTCATAAACTCAAAAGATTGCAATTAAACTACCTAATTCTATTCATTCACACTTCACAATCAACTATACATCTACAACTAACTAATTACAAAGTTGACCCCCTATCATCCCCTCTCTCTCTTTGCTTAGTATCTCTCCAAACTTATTCACATTCTCATTATCTCATCTACATTTTCTCACAATGTCTTCAACTCGATCTTAATATTTTGTGACTTCGGATAATTTTCTCCCAATTCTCACTTTGTTTCTTATGTAACTCCAAACTTTACCTCCCCTATGCCCTGCATAGGTTTCAACTAAGTAATAAATCATAATACTCAGTTGCACTAGGTAAGATACATCGTCAAAGTCCAATCACACCTCCATCTAGTTCAACAGTAATGCTTTTGGAACTTGATATGTGTTATAGGGAACTAAAGGTCTACAAAACCATTCATCAACCCTCTCTTGTGATTCACATTCCTCCCACAAAAAATCCATACATAAAGAGTAAAAGTATGCAATCTCTCCAACATAAATAATTAGGAAACTTGCATTTAAACTTGAAAGTGAGTGCAAATCACTCGATCTTGAAACTCACTATAATTTTCTCACTATTGGGTTTAGATGTCCTTAAGCCAAAAAAATTTGAGGCGTTGTATAATTTGATTCGAACAAATTTAATTGTGGATCTAATTTCCTTTCTACTTGTCATTATTTATAAACTTGAGGGTGAAATAATTGATTTTGTATGCTTGGGTGCTATATAAAAGGACATGTCTCAATTTATTTTAACACATCAAATTTTAAATTTGAATCCAAATTGTATATATTAAAAACTAAAGCACATTATTGTATCATCATCTGATAGTAATAGTGACATGACCAATATACAATATGAATAGTTTATTAGCATGCCTTCAACTTGTTCTAATCATTAAATTGAATTGATGGGTTTGTCTAAGGATAGTAGCTCGTGCACACAAAAACTTTAGTGATATATGTAGATATTAGGTGACCTAGTCTTCAATGATAGGTTTAGACAATTGAAGCAAAGAAAAATTATAATATCAAAAGCATATATGTCACTACAATGGATAGAGGTTACATCTATAGACCAAATGTTGAATTTGTAACTATGAAGAGCCTTTCTATACTGAAAATTTGAGCTTGAGAAAAAAGTGAGTCATTGCATGGGTTGTAAGAGAATCATGATTCCTTATTTGACCACAAAGCTCACTAAATACAATTACTGAGATCAATTCTTTACAAAAAGGTTATGAACCTCAAAGGAAATGGATTTATAATAATCTATTTTCATTTATGAAAAGTGTGTCTATATTCAATTACTATCTTAGAGCTCATTATTCTATGGAAGCTTGATTCATAGAATGCGTCTACATATTTTTTTATTTTTTTTTTAAATATTTTAAATTATTTCTTTTTTTAAATTTTGGTGAGACCATATGGTCAACTACTAATGCACAAAGAACTTCCCTATAGACTCCAATCACTCAAAACAAAAACTTACACAAGCAAAGACTCTTTGTTCATAAACTCAAAAGATTGCAATTAAACTACCTAATTCTATTCATTCACACTTCACAATCAACTATACATCTACAACTAAATAATTACAAAGTTGGCCCTCTATCATCCCCTCTCTCTCTTTGCTTAGTATCTCTCCAAACTTATTCACATTCTCATTATCTCATCTGCATTTTCTCACAATGTCTTCAACTCGATCTTAATATTTTGTGACTTCGGATAATTTTCTCCCAATTCTCACTTTGTTTCTTATGTAACTCCAAACTTTACCTCCCTTATGCCCTGCATAGGTTTCAACTAAGTAATAAATCATAATACTCAATTGCACTAGGTAAGATACATCGTCAAAGTCCAATCACACCTCCATCTAGTTCAACAGTAATGCTTTTGGAACTTGATATGTGTTATAGGGAACTAAAGGTCTACAAAACCATTCATCAACCCACTCTTGTGATTCACATTCCTCCCACAAAAAGGCCATACATTTAAAGAGAAAAAAAATGCAATCTCTCTCGTATAAATAATCAGGAAACTTGCATTTGAACTTCTAAGTGAGTGCAAATCATTCGATCTTGAAACTCACTATTGGGTTTATATGTCCTTAAGACAAAAAAATTCAAAGTATCTTTAAAATTCAAATTTTAATCAATTCAAAAATCAATTGGAACCTGCTAGTATGATTTAAGCTCTAAAAATATGCTTTCTAAATTTACTTGATCAGTCTTCTACAAGTGCAATCAGAAATTTTGTCAAGCATTGATTCAAAATAATTTTATCAATTTCAATTAGATACTTTGGTCTCCTACAGAAAATTCTAGGAGATTTCAAGACTGACATATGTTCTTTGTTTGCATTTTTTACATTCAGCATTAAGATTGGCATTTGTTCTTGGATTGTGTTTATCTTAATAAGAGTGGCGATTGGCAATTGTTCTTGGTTTTCATTAAGTTCATTCAGTAAATTTGAATGACTTGGTGTAGATGGCGTACCTTCTCCTTTCACTTTTATCATTTCATGTAGCCTTCTCATATGATCAATTCATCTTTTCCTTTTCCTTTTTACCTCTTATTCGTTAAGTGTTCCTCACTTGTTATTTCCCATAATTAATATCATCATCATAAAAAAATATACACATATGAAAGCCAACAATTTTGACAATCAAAAGTACTAAACAAATAAAAAAGAAAATTAAAAAAATTGAATTGATTATACATTTCAACAATATCAAAAAATCTCACAAGGAGAGTAGAAATTGTTGTACAAGGTCATTGACAAACCCTTTTAACTCAATGTAACACGTACGCTTTGAATTCCTTAAACCTATTTTTGTTTTTTGCCCCAAAATTGTCTAAGACCAATTGAGTTTGCAATATCCATATTTTCAAAAAATGGGCATGCATTAATAATGCATATGCATTTTTTACACTAGAACCATTGCTTGTGGGCAATGAAGATGCACGCACATCTTTAGAGACAAAAATGTGAATGGGTTAAGGAAACTTGACGCATTTTCATTTGTGGTCCCTTAAATTTTGTGTTAGTACTTTAAGGGAAGAGAGAGAGAGAGAGAGAGAGAGAGAGAGAGAGAGAGAGAGAGAGAGAGAGAGAGAGAGAGAGAGAGAGAGAGAGAGAGAGAGAGAGAGAGAGAGGNGAGAGAGAGAGAGAGAGAGAGAGAGAGAGAGAGAGAGAGAGAGAGAGAGAGAGAGAATGGAATTCTTTTAATGTGGTTTGATATTTTGGGTGATATTTATGAGCTTGGTAGAGTGGTGGGCTTCATTGAGTAGAAAATTTCATAGATCTTTATTGACATATTGTTGTTTTTTGTTTACAAATAAACTCATGAACAACTTTTATACTTTATATTTTATAAAAGTTATTAACATTGTTTTAAATTCTCAAAGCTATATTGGAATTCACTTACCTTTTGAGAATTTTAATATTTTTTTATTTCTACCTAAATTTTTATTTGGTTACATTTTTTCAATCCCAAACTTATAGCCTCAAGAATATTTTTAGAGGTTTAAAAGATTCTCAAAAATATATCAATGCTTTTGACTCAATTTTGAGAACCTATATTTTTTTTCTTAAAAAGTAAATTTCCCTTGAAGAAAATCTTGATTTTAATAAAGTTATGAGTTGTTTGTTGAGGTATGCTCTACCTTTTGAAACCAATGATAACTTAAAGACCCCACCCCCCAACCCCCTCAGGAAAAGTAGCAAAATACTGGAAAAAAAATTGGTACTCGTAGAAATCAAATGTAATTATATAGGAAAAAATTTTGTTTCTCGTGCAAATATAATATTATTGTGGTTGGTGAATCATTTGCAATCGACCAAAATTAGTGGAAAATGTTGGCAAATAGTTTTTTTTCATTTGGTGGAGAAACATAATTTAGTGTTAGTGATTTTTCCTTGTATTCAAATAAATTGAATAAATAATTTGGTGATTCGGACATGTTTTAATGTGAATGGTTGTTTTTATTGATAATTTACGTCGCCATGCAAAACCAATGAAGTCATTGAATTGTGATATAGACTTGGTATACAAAACTGTAAAAAAAATTCATGGCGAATTACACTTTTATATTAAAACTAATAAAATCATTATACTGGAGAATTATATAAATATAAAAAAAGATGCAACAGTTTTGTTGGTTGATAAAATAAATAGATAACATTACAAAAAAGCAGAGTTCTTCTGCAGTAACTAGTTTCCCCACCCATAACCAGTTTCCCCGCCAAAAATATTAAAACACAGATGAGAATCCTGTGGAGATTCCATTATTGTTCTTGCTTCGACGACCTCACCACACCAGAGTCAATCTATTTCACATTCAACTTTGTGCTTTCCTTTGGATGTCCTTGTTGACATTTAGGCTCTCCTTGTCCCTGGGTACACCTGCAAGCCTCTTTTATGCAAAGGTAATCCTCAATGGTTCTGAGGCCTTTACGTGTAGCCGCCCTACACACTTCATCATTCTCATACACATTGCAAATACGAAAAGGATGAATAGATGGGTCCCCTTCACCAATTTGGAACCAGTCCTCATCACAGACCAGCAAACCCATCCTCATCCACACCTTGTCTAGGATAGAATCCACACCACCTCTCCATTCTTCACGAACACAAGAAGTGACGAGCCACCTTGCCTCTACTATTGTGCCTAATTACATACACCATGCTAAGAAGAGTGATGAAATTTCCACATTTAACCTATAACGGCCCTCTGTCGCAAGATAGTCATGACCCAGGATGATTGAAACATTACGGGTGAAGTCACCATCCTTAAAGAGAAAAATGTTTCTCAGTTTGTCGTGACTAACCTACCCAAAAAAATCTTCCATTTTTTTGTACTCATAATGCGAAGGAAGAAGTTGGAAAACATTTTCTTACAACAACAATCACCACTGTAACTATCTATTTTTACATGATTTGCTAATTGAAATCCTAAAGGCTTTATAGCTGAAAATTATTAAGTTCACATGCAAGTAATCAAGAGACAAATATTTTATATTTATTAAAGTTGCATATCTAAGTAAAGTATATTAAATTTGAATTGTTTAAACCATAAGTCATTTCAAGCTAGCAATGTTACATAGATCAAACATCAATCAAATTAGTTGATGTGACGATAATGTTATTTGATTTTACTACTTTATTCATTTCTATGTGGATACATGTTCCCAGTCCATGGTTTCACAATATTACAGTGGTGACGGGAGTGTTATTTGATTCAGTCAATGTGGACATGTTTTTCCAGTTCGCAGTCCCACAATATCAACCTCCAGCAAAAGTGTGCGAAGCTTGTCACCTTATGTTTGATTAAATTTAATGATAGAAGATTTTCATAATCCATGATAATATTATGGGAACATTATTGGAGGAATTTATTGATAGAAAATAAGCTTATGGTGGGCCCAAAGGTTTCACAATTTTGCAAATTTATTTATTTAATGTCATTTGATCCATCCTATCAATTTCATTTGATCCAGCCTATCACAAAGGTTTCACAATTTCGTAAAACAAATGGTGGGACCAAATTTGTGAAAGTTAATTAACATATGCATTTTTGTAGAATGAATGGTGGGCCTAAGTTTTACAATTTTTCTAAAGTTAAATCATTTGTCGCTATGAAGACATATGCATCGTCAAACGAGACTATATCAATGACGTAGATTCAATTATGGGGAAATGTCTGATGGAACCAATTTCGTTCTCAAATTCATTGGGATTGAGACAAGTTTTACCTTTTTATTTCCTAATGCATTAATATTGTTATATTTTATACCCCTAACGAGGTCCCCTTCACATGTAACTTAACCCTTAAATTTTGCAATATGCGCGAAGTTGCTTTTAAGTGCCTTGTTTGTGAGCTTGCTGGCATGCTGAACAAAAATTTATCTCAACACATTGGCACATTGGTGTGTTGCACATGCATTACATGATGAGTCATCATATACCATCATCTCACTGGCACGTTGGAATGAATTTTTTTTTCCAGCACGCTAGAGAGTGGATTCATAACACTCAGTTATGAACTTATGATTATAGGGTGGCGCCAATGAGTGTGACACTGCATGTCTTACATGTATCTTCCAGCATGAATACATTAATGATAGCAAATGTAAATCTCTGGTGTGTTGGAATAAAATTGGAATACCAAGGCCATATCTGTGTAAAAATCTTTGTAATCGCCTAGTGGCAGTCAAAAATGAAATATCTGTAATGGCTTATAACTTGTTGCATTCCTTGTGACTATAAAAGGAATACCAAGGGCATTTGAAAAAATTCTAAAATTTTCCATTCTAAGGCATGTAATAAGTTATGTCTCATTGTCTATCTTAGGGTTGTAGAACAATTATAGGCAACATATTTCATGTTTCATTTTTAAATGGTTTTTCATATGTAATGAAAAGAATTACAGCATTGTCTCAATGAACAACACTTTCAATTTATTTGTTTTAAGGTTTATCTCACACTATTTGGTTTCATTAATTAATTCTAATATGGGTTCATTTTACAGATGATAATTATTTTTTAAATGGTTGAACAAAGTAATTTGAAATTATAAATCACAGCAAGAAGTCGGAACTATTTATAACTGAAAGCATAACCAACGAAATATCAATACATACCTGAAATTATAAGAGTAATCTGGAAACATAATCAATAAATACATAAAATCTATTATTTTGTATTAATGTATTCTATGATCCTTACAACATCCATTTCATGCATTCTTTCCAAATACTATATAGAAGACTATTTCAAAAACCTCTCTTATAGAAAAACCCCTAAGGAGAAAATACTGTCCATAACAAAGGACTCGTCTAGTAGACTACTAGTCAACCAATAACACAAAAATACAAAATTTAGACCATAGACAAAGAGTGGCAGAGTGCCCCATTCTTTAAGCAGTTCGGGCCCATCAACGCCTTGGCCTTGTTGCATTCACAGCCTCTCATTCTATCTGGGCCACCCAGGCGTTGACTTCATTAGCATAGAGGATGACCATGCAATTCTCTCTGCACTTGGCATGAACTTCCCCTCTAGTGATGTCTCTTACATCTTGCGGGTCTTCAAAAATCCAAACCTCTCTGCTCCCCAGTTCTAGCTATCCAACAATCTTGATGACATCCTCTTCATTGAATTCAAATTCATCAAGAAACCCTTCATCGGTTAGATACTTCCAATGCCAATCATCCCATTTTGGTTCCATGATTTTGGCCAAATATAGGAGAAAATCAATGTGCATTCTTATGTCAACTTGTCGACCTTGTAGCACCTCAAATTCTTATGTTTGCACAATTGGGTGTTTTCACACCACATGTCACTGAATGTGGTACTTTTTTGGTAGAGGAATGATGAGTTCCCCAGGTACCCCATCCACATTATCAATCACAGCATCAATGTCCTTCAAATACTAATGCTTAAACACCATCTGGGTGAGCTTCTTCACCCATTCCCTAGAAACCCCCGCATATAAGAGCATGGCCAAAAAAAAAGATAAGATGTCTAAGTTGATCTTGTACCTATGATGGGTCAGTAAAAACTCTAGACCTAGCACTTCCTTCATCGCATGCATAATGTACATATGTTCATTTTGTAGTATAACACTCAACTACCAATCAATTACTTCATCCCTAAATGATTCGTCTGGTTTCGTTGCATCGATCTTGATAGGCATGTCTATTTCTCCCAACTAAGAACTCACTACTCTAGTGCTACTCAATGTTTCCAAGAATCTTTTAGTTTTTAATTCTACAGTTAGACTAGAACCACCTCAATATCCAATTTATAGGCAAACGATCAATTTGACAATGTCAGTGGACACT
Source organism: Thuja plicata (assembly GCA_018584345.1). Lineage (NCBI taxonomy): Eukaryota > Viridiplantae > Streptophyta > Pinopsida > Cupressales > Cupressaceae > Thuja > Thuja plicata. The sequence goes on along the minus strand of MU224192.1, from coordinate 2,169,230 downwards.
TCAATTACAACTTCAAAGTTGCCTTGAGTGATACAAATCATACGATCTTGCCTCCAGATTATAAATAAGTAATTTACCTTGAGCAACACGATCTTGAGTGATACGATAATTAAAATATTTTTAAATTTAGGGAGGTCGTACGATGTACCTCCTTAAGACTAATGAAAATAAACTACATAAAAAAATAGGGAATAAAGCCAATTTTAAATCTCAACATGCATCATTGATCTTTTCGCATCAACTGTTGGGGTTTAAATATGAGTTGAACAAGCCATTTGTGTCATTTAATGTTGGGAAAGATATAGGAATAAAAGTGATTGTAGATTAATTGCTTATCATTTCAAAGAATTGAAGTGAATTGCAGAAGCAAAGTGACAGATTGTCAGTGAACTTGCAACCAATTACAAAGAATTCCCAATTAATCAATTAAGCTATACTGCAATTAGTAAGTTAAAGAAAAACTCTCCACAAGTTTTAATTTCTTGAACAAGCATCAATTTGAAAGGATTGATAGGGTAGGGTTAGATTTGATAATTGGTCAATCAGGGTTTCTATTTTCTTATAGCAATGGCTAGGTCATCAAAGAGACAAAAAAGATAAACAAGGTGATATTTGTGTAGCAACATAATTTCACTACTCCCTAACTGTAGGGAGGGGAAAGACTGCAGAAAATTTCCCTAATTTTGTTGACAATTGAAAAGATGCTAGTGAAACCCACATGAAGGTTAGGGGTCATAATATTTTTAATTATTTTTAGGTTAAATCAGAGAACCCCCAATCTGAGTCAAATTTGTGGAAGTTGGCAATGGCCAGATTGATTGTCCCTAATATTTTTTCAACATATATTTGATTAAGGTTTTGGCCATCTATTACGATGAGTTCGATAGGTGCATTAGGATAAAAGGATTTTTGTTGCACATAAATAAAGAAACAATTTGTGAAGTGTTTGACATGAAGGATTGTGTCAATTTTGACATGAAAATCAACCTGTGGATGTTAAAGGAAGATTACCATAATGTGGAAGGGATGTATAGAAGAATATGGTTGTCTATGCACAGGGCTAAGGTTGATAGGAATCTTCAAAAGTTTGCAAGCTCTGAATTTCCCCCATATAATGTTAATTTGTTTTTTAAGTATTTTTAAATGACCTATTAAGGCATTTCCAAATGAATCTAATAGAGTCAAGAGGATGGAATTGTTGATTCAAAGTGAGAGAATTACATGAGTTTCTCTTGGTTGCCCCACCCAGCCCTATTGCTTCAGTAAGTGTCATTGGTGCACCAATTCAGGTTGTTCCCCTTGAGAAACATTCACTAGCACCATCATCTTCCATATATATTTCCCAAGATGTTGGTAGTAATACAGATCAATAAGAATATGTGGAAGAAATAGCTTAAAATGTTCAACTTGAGCCCTACCAGCCAATGATGGGGAATAAAGATGATATTATGGAAATTTTGGGTATCTTAATGAAGATGTAAGGAGGTTCGCTTAGGAGTTTATTGGTGATGATTAATTTATTAAAACTTTTGAATTCAAGATTTTTTTTTTACAATATGAAATCAAAAGAGTTAATGAAGAAGATTGACATAATAGATAAGGATAAAAGGGTTGAAGCCTTAGAGGTTTTATGGCGAGAGGTTAGAACAGAGATGCAGATAATGACCCTAGAAAAGGGTAGGCAAATCTTCAGTGGTGTTGGTTACTTATTGTTTCCATGTGTAGATATATCCACATGTATTGCATATGATACTGGGGCATTGTGGTTATGGGTCTGAGTTTAACCCAAATGATAACACATTGGCATTATGGTTCTTGCACCCACAAAATAAGAGGCCAATTACAATATAGAACCCTCAGGGAATCCTTGGTCAATTTACAATGTATAGATTAAAGGATGTCACTTCAGAGAAAGTAGCAGATTTAACATTACACAGTGCAATGTTAAATAAAGCAAAAGTTGATGAGAAATCCCGGTTGGTAAAGGGATTAAATGAGAAACTCAATGAATTGAAAAGGCAACTGGATACATCTCCTAGATAGGGAATAATATTAGAGTATGATACTTCAAAATTGAAAACTTATATTTCTTTGAAAAGTAAGAAGAGGACTGAGGCAGAAAAACAATTCCTAATTGCCCACTAAGAAAATCTAGCCATGAAGGAGGAATAAAAATGTCAAAATGCGAAATGGTCAGGGAAAAAATTGAATCTATATATACCATCAAATGATAACTCATTCGCACACTTTTTGGGACAGATACCAAGATGTGGTCAAAGTGGAAAAGAGATAAAAGAATACAAATTTTGATCTTAAACTGAGAAAGAAAGCTTTGATAAAAAAGAGAACATTGCTACAAAGTTTAACAAAGCATATTGAGGATGGAAACCAGTTGAATGAAGTGTTGAAAGAGACAAAAATCAATTGTCAAGTAGTTGATACTTTGTTGGAAAAGCATTTTGTTTATCACAAGAAGTTGTACAAAACATATAGAAAATTCACTAGCTTATGTAGCACATCACCTCCCCCATTCTACAAGGACACCGAAGAAGGAAAGATAGAGGATGAATGGAAATCAGAATTGTCATAATATCTTTTAAACCCTGTTGTGCATAAGTTCATTAATTTTGTGGATGACCTGGTATAGAATTTTCACATTCAACTTGATGGATTTTATCTTGAGGATTTTGAAATAAAGGCAATTAATAGGTTGAATACAACATTAGCAACGCCAAACTATGATGAACACATTAGGCAGTGCGTTGAGTTTATGCGGAACAAAATGTGAGCGTTGAGTTTATGCAAAAGGAAATGTGACACATGAAGGGAGAAGAACAAAAGGAAATTTCAGCAGTTCCGTTTTTCTTTCTTTCAATTTTTTGAACTATTTCATGAAGATGAAATCAAATATTCATTAAGTTACTTTTGTTGTAATTGTTAAGAGATAACTTATTTAGTTGGTCTCTTATTTACTTGTATTTAATTAATGAAAATATCAACATGGTTCCTTTCCTGTTTCATTCGAGCTTTGTACTGTATGATGTGATTTGTTAATGATAGATTAACATTATCATTGTGAATTTATCATAATTGTGTGATTTGTATCTTTGGTGATTTTATAAGATATAGTGTTTTTATAAGACTGAATTGTGTTTGACTGCATATTTAGTTAGTCTCTTGTTTACATGTATTTAATTAATAAAAATTAACAAACATGCACAGAAAGAACAATTTTTTACTACAGATGAATAATGAAGAATAGTACCAGTAACAATGTATTGTATAAATTTTGATAAAAATAAACATTAATTGATTATTATATATTAATAGTGGATTCCAATGTCACATGGTACATGATATATCTTTTTTATTAGTAATTACAGCTTTGAGATTTGTGCTTCCCAACTCTCAAGGTGCGAAGAATCTACCAGAAGACAAATTACTCGAATAATTCCACCACTCTAATTCTTTCCAATTTTGTCTATTCTAACTCTAAGTGGAATTCATCTATCCTTTATTCTATAGATGTACACATCTGTAGATATGAGAATTTATAATAACCCCTTAAATATAATAGCATTACCTTTCTTAACCTAATAGACCACTTATAAGAAGTGAGAACAGAGAACTAAGAACTAAGAACACTAATTGAACAATAAAAAAAATATCTATCTGTGACAATGATGAGATTACTCTTGAGAGGTCCAAAGTTTCTAGCTAGAGATTGATATAGCTCCAGGATGGAAATTATACTTTGTTTTCTCTTTTGCTTTTGGAGGTGTGTGATGGAGAAAGATCACAAGGATAACCAATCATGTATTACTAAAAGGCTCAATGTCACAATGCCATGTGCATAATGGTAGAATCAATGGCTTTTTCCCTCACCCTATTATTGTGGGAGCATTCTTTGGGACTCTTATTCTTTCACCCCTCTAGTTGTTAGAGTAAAATGACACCCTTGTAACCCTTTCCAATTCCTTATATTCTAAGTAAAATTGGTCTCTCCTTTCCTCTAAATCCTGAAACTATATGGTCTGCCCAGGCTAGACCGCCACAGCAAGCTCGCAAAACCTGTGAGCCTTGCCACTATCACACTTGGACTGCCAGTGATACAGAGGAGTCACAAATGCAAGATTTGCAGTCTCCTACCATTTGGGATAGAACTTCTAAAAATATCCTCAAAGGGTGTAGAATGCCTCCAAATCCCCATATTTTGGCATTACACTTGGATCTCCCTTTGTAATCTTCCCTTGAGGGGTAATCTGAGTGATTGCAATAGAGATAGGAATTATTTCCAAGTTGTGGAAATAGCCTACCCTTGCACTTATTGGTTTTGGTATCTCTGTGATTTTCATTAGACTTTTCGGTATCTCTATGGTTGTAAACTAAAGCATCCTCTCGCTCACAGTGTCAATCTTTGTATATCTAATGTAACAAGGCCTTCTACAACTGTGCTCATTTACATCCAAACATCTTCACATTACTAACACAATCACACACTTATCTAACTAAGAGAAACACTTTCTGAATGCAAATGTATAGCCCCTAGGACGTGTTTATTCTTTCCCCCCTCAGGAAATGATTCTCAATTTCAAATTTGCAAACAATGGCGGCAACATGTCATTTAATTCTAGCAATCTTGCATCCAGCATACCCTGCAAAAAGACTTAAAAATTGCCAAATCTTGGTTGTAGCAAACCCAGTTGGATACTCAAAATATTTTGATGGAAAGCTACATCACTTCATGGCCTGTACTGATAAGAAAGCCTCTGCAAACTTAACATAAGGTGTGACATCTTTCTTGGATTCCTCAAACTTCATTTCTGCATGTCATCAAATGGTCTTGACAAAGATTACCTGGCATATTTGTTTCTTATGTGGTGGTACATGGCGACACACAATTGGTTTGACCATTCAAGGACCAAATCTTAGCTCCATTTCTTGGCACCCCACTCACCCGCTAGAAAACTTAGCAACTTGGGTTAACATAATGCTCAGTTTTGATGACAGATTGGTCATTCACTGGTGTGTTGGAAGGTTTTATCTATCGACTCAATCTAATATCTAATATTGATTTTTAGTGGAAAATCTTCACTTTTTGAAAAATAGTTTATATGTGTCAATTCAGTTTTAGAAAATATAATGAAACGAACAAGTACCCCAATCACAATGAGTCTAAGTTATGTATTGATCCAATGGGTATTAAATTTGTAACAAATTGTTAATGAAACATTTTTATCATTGAGATGTGTTTGTAATGGAGAGTTGGTTGGAATTTCTTAGGCATATATTAATTAACCAACATATTCACTAACCATAAAATTTATGTCCAATTTGAGGACCGACTTCAATAATGCTATAAGGTAAACCCACAATAGTAGGTTACACTTTTTTGCCAACTTTGACACTGAAATGAACATTCTCAAAAAAAACTTCACATTCGGACACCTATTGCTGCTAAACCATTACAAATTTCAAGTTGATGTAAATTAAAATCTTTTAGAATTTTGTGTGTAGATTCTAAATATATATATTTTTTAAATATTGGAATTATATTGTATCCATTTTTCTATCTTCCTCGAAAACTAGTTTTTTACAATAAACAACATTTTTAAAGAGTGACACTCATTTGGTCAAGCATAAGTTTTTTGTTAAAATAGATAAAAATGTGATTCATTCGAATTTAGTTTTTAACATTCATATCTAATGTTTGCAATTGGTTTCATAGCTTTATCTTCAGTATTTCATATTTTATTAAGGTTTGAAGTTGAGTTAACAGTAATTTTGACATATGTTTATTTGGTCAACCATTGATGTAGGAGCATCCTAGGGAAGTTGGAAATCTTGTGTTAACCAAAAATATGTTTAAGTTATATTTGGTGCTTGGTAGGTGAATTGGAAAATCTCGATGGAGTCTGGTTTTTCTCGTTCATTTTGGTGCTTGGTTCTCGGAGGTGTTTTGCTTCACCAAACGGACTCAGTGTCTATTGGCGGCGTTGATTAACCAAATGGGCTCGATGGATTTGTTTGTGCTCAGTACCGACTTGGGGGTCTCAATTGATGAGTTCATCAACTAGATTTTATAGATTGGGCGGGCATTGGAGATTGTATCCGTGATTAGATGGGGTCATTGGGATTGTGCAGAGTTTCAAGGTGTGCAGATTGGATGCATTGGATCTTGTGTGGACCTAAATCTGATTTGGTGCTTTCTTCTATATATTTATTGTTCGTAGTCGACTGGGTCATTTAATATGATTCATCGTGGATTATATTGGGCCGAATTTCATTTAATTTGTTTTTTGAAGTCGAGTTGTGGCTATGTTTTATATAAGGAGTGTGTATGTAGAATTTTAAAGGAGGAGAAAAGAGAGTTGATATCAGACAATAGTAAGTGGGTAAGAAAAAAACATGTAAGATTTCTTGGTGGCTTGCGAGCACAAGTTTAGACCTAGTTTCTTCCACTTAGCTATACGGTAGAATGGTGAAGTTGGATCCTGTGGGATCTTTTTGAATTTGTTAATGTATTGGTCATAACTGGGAAGACCTTACAGCCCAGAATGTTGCATGTAATGCTCGATTAAATGAATAAAAAAATAGTTTTTTTGTTCATATCTTGTGTTCTTGAGTTTTCCGTTGTGTTGTGTTAAGTAGTTTGGTTGGCCAGTCTATTCTCAGACCCTCCATCCTTTGGCACTACGTCAGGTGGTATCACAGTGAGGTTGATCTAGTTCATTCCTTCATGGAGATTGGTTGTAGATATGTGTTCCTGAACTTGTGAGTCTCCTGAACTTGTGAGTCGTGGTCTGGTTGTTTGTGAGGTGGCAGATTGAAGTTTGCACTTACAACAACTTGGAGGTTGTCATGAGGTGGTCAGGAGTGGATTTTCTACAAAGAATTTGAAGATTCCTCTAAGAAGATTGGACCCTAGGGCGATTTCAGATCTCTCTAATGAGGTGGAATTGAAAGTGACAAAAAGGTTTAGATCTAAGATAGCGGCAATGAAGAATGAGATGGTAGCTGAAATCATGAGGGCTATTACTGGTTTGCAGAGGAACCCTGGAACATAGGATGGCTATGAGGAAGCTACCAAAGATTTTGAAGCTTCTACCGAAGGTGCTAGACATAGTAGAGATGACAGAGTTGATCAGTTGGAAAGATCTATGGCTCGGTTGAATACAAGTCATAGGGTGGAAGTTTCTAATTTTTCAGGTACGTTGAACCCCAAGGACCTGATTGATCAGACCGATGAATTAGAAGACTAATTTAAGCTGGAATATATTAGGGATCCACTTATAGTGAGGTTAGTACAAACTAATTTGAAAGGACATGTTGCCTTATGGTGGAAAGAGTTACAGAGATATAGGGAGGAAAAAGGTGAGATGAAAATCACTCGGTGGAAATTAATGGTGACAAGATTGAAGGCTAAGTTCATACCTACCGACTATGAACTTGAGTTGTTTAAGAAGTTGCAGAATCTGAAGAAGAAAGATCCTAGTGTGAAAGACTATACCGAGGAGTTCTACAAGCTGACTATTAGATCTTGACATAGGGAGATTTCTAAGGAAAAGGTTGCAAGATATGTTAATGGTCTCAGATTCAATATCCAGGATGGCATTGGAATGTTGAATATTGGTTCGGTTGAGGATGCTTATTAGTATGCACTGAAGGCAGAAGATAAGTTGAAAAGGAGACATCAAGGTAAATCCCAAGGGAAAGAGAAGCAAGAGCAGTTGGTAAAGGATAAACCGAGAGTTGAGGAGGAACCAAAACATGTTGAACCGAGGAGAAGGGCAAGTAGAGGTGTATTCAGAGGTACCTATTATAACTATGGTGAAGAAGGACATCGGTCATTTGAATGTCCCCATGCAGATAAGAAGGTCGGTAGTCACCAAAATATTGTGGTGATTGAAGTTGCAGAGAATGAACTCGAGGTGGAAGGTGTGAATCTTTTGCTTAGGAGAACATTGTTGCCCACGAAATAAGTTGATTCTTGTCAAAGGAAGAACTTGTTCAAGACTGTGTGTAAGTTTGGTGGTAAATGTTATAAGGTGATTGTTGATGGAGGAAGTATTGATAGCTTGGTTTCTGAGGAGATGGTTCAGAAGCTTAGTTTAAGGAGGTTGAAACATCCTTGTCCTTATAGGATAAGTTGGTTATAAGAAGATCATGCAATAGAGGTGAAGGAGCAATGCATGGTAAGTTTTCACATTGGTTCTTATAAGGATGAAGTATTATGTGACATTGTGGAGATGAGTTATTGTTGTAACACCCCAAAATTGACATCTTGCAACCCTAACCAATTTTGTTGCATTTGTCACTCTTCTAGATCATCAAAGTCCTATTGTACTAAGCAATTCTGAGTTTTGACTGACTCTACTCGACCTGGGTGTGAAATGCAGAAAATCCTAAATCTGCATTAATCATACATCATATTTAATTCCTAAATATCTATCGGCTAAGAAAACCTTATGATTGAATTAATTTAATTAATAAAGTCCTAGCACTTTAATTAAACTAAATTCACCCTCTTTAGCTAAGACACATGAAAAAGGGATTAAATAATATTTATTTATTAAATAAATATCCTCATTTCAATAATTGAATTTAATTATTCAGATAATTGAGAAAATCCTATTTATGAGGTCATATTTATTTAATTAATTGGATATTCTCTCAAAAATCTTTCTTTTGTTCAAAAATGGAATCTTTGAATTAATTGTGCTTTAAAGAGAAAGAAAACAATTAAAATCAAATAAAACATTATTAAATCAAAGAAAGGAAAACAGTTAAAGCAAAGGGAAAACAATTTATTGTATTCTTTTAAATAAAGCTTTCTAATTTAAACTGGCTTTTCTATATGTTGTATTTCAAAGAGGAAAGTTTCTATTCTAGTCACCTTTGAGTCTATAAAAGAACTCTCATTCCTCATTCAAAACGCCTGATTACCCACTCATTTTTATGCATTGTTAGAATACTGAATTATTGTCACATTTCTTGATATCTCATATAGAATAATTTCATTATTACAATAGATAGTTTCAATTTCTAGAATAATTGCATTTGAATCATGCCTTAGATTATTTTACATCTTTTCAATTCTTAGAATAACTGTGCATTGCATTGCATTCATGGAGAAAAATCCTTCATTCCTAGATTGGTCTATGGTTGTGAGACTTTCGTTCTGAGAGCAATTTCAAAAACCCCGTCTGGATAGAAGGCAACAGGTTGAATCATGCAGGCAGACAGGATGAATAATCTCATATTCAGTCTTGTGTGTATCTGATGAAGAAGGACTATGTTGAAGTGTATGGTGAATTAACAAGGCCAAATTTACCACATACATTTCTGGCACCCACCGTGGGGCAGAACATCTATTTCTGTCATCGCATTTGAATTAGTTTTGAAAATCTTGGATCATGTTTGTACTCTGATTTTACAGGTAAAACAACGCATTTCATCTTTGTATTAGTGTGGAGAAAGTTCAAAAAATTCTTCTATCTTCTGTCTATTATTCTCTTAGTGTTTTTGAATCTCTCATTTTGAGCCAAATCTGACTGAACCATTGCGTCCAGAGCATCATTTCGGTTGAAAACGACTGTAAACATGCCTATACTTGTCAAATGTTGAATCTGTGGCAAAAATATTTTTCCCAAAGAGGTCGTACAACCCGTTGCATGGAAATTGAGGCAGATTTTGGATTTTTCTGCACGCAGCCTGAGGCAGATTTTTGAAAAAAATCTAAAAAATAGATTTTTTTTCACTATGTTAAATTTGACGGCCATCAAACCATCATTCCCCATGACCTTCTATGACAGCCACAAAATCATCAAATTTAAACTCGCAGGTTGATGACATCAGCAAGGTTTGAAAATTTTTTAGCCTTCACCATTGAGCTTTTTGAATTTGTAGTCTGACTTTAAACGATCATATCTTGCTCATTTTAGGTCCAAATTGAGTGCAATTTTTTTTTATTTTGGGTAGAATTGTCTGAAGATTTGTGGGTTTTTCTTAGTTTCTGAATTTTTGTCATAGATTTATCATAAATTTCAGGTTTTCATCACTGTACCTATCTAATCCTCTGTTTTGCAGCATCTGAAGCCTCGTACGGGCTCATACGGTAACATTTTTTAGTGCAATTTTTTTTGAAAGTGCGTGATTTTTTATCTAATTTCTGAATATGTGATATATTTTTTGATTTTCAGATTTTGATAATGTGGACTAATCTTTGGCTTTGATTTTCATGTGATTATCTTTTGCGTACAGCCTAACAATGGTTTGCAGGATGCTGAGATAAAGAAAAAGCCATCATAAAACTTCTAACACATTTATTGCAGGACGTTGAAATGAAGAAAGGCGTTAAAAACTACTAATGGGTTTATTGTAGGATGTTTATTGAAGACCTTGCATGTTTTCACAAATTCTTATATCTATTTTTAGTAGTTAAAACACACTTCGGTTGGTGGTTAAAATGAATCACTTTCTTGCGTGATTGAAGTGTTTTTAAGATTGTAATCCTAAGAACTACATGAATGTATCCTCTCCCCTCGCCTTTATGGATCTTGGGTGTAAGAGAAATTCATGTGATTCTTCTAGAGTGGCTACCTCCCAAGAGCTTTAGCAGAGCTGGTGAGAGTGGATGCCCAACTGGTAACAGGCTAAAGCCAAGCCCTTCCAAACCGGTATATAAAAAATGCTATTGTGATTAGTGTCACAATAGACAGGTGTGAATTCATTGTGGCAACCAAAATCTCCTTCAGTACCCTAGTGATCATCATAATAGACTGCCCCTCCTCATCCTACACTCACATCAACTAGTGAACATCAAACCATAATAGGGTCAGTAGGGTTAAATCATAATATAAACATCATAACACAAATCAATGTAAAACATTTTACTGATAGTTCA
>MU224192.1:2128878-2140239 GCA_018584345.1 Thuja plicata | reverse complement strand
ATTGTCACATTTCTTGATATCTCATATAGAATAATTTCATTATTACAATAGATAGTTTCAATTTCTAGAATAATTGCATTTGAATCATGCCTTAGATTATTTTACATCTTTTCAATTCTTAGAATAAATGTGCATTGCATTGCATTCATGGAGAAAAATCCTTCGTTCCTAGATTGGTCTATGGTTGTGAGACTCTTGTTCTGAGAGCAATTTCAAAAACCCCATTTGGATAGAAGGCAACAGGTTGAATCATGCAAGCAGACATGATGAATAATCTCATATTTAGTCTTGTGTGTATCTGCTGAAGAAGGACTATGTTGAAGTGTATGGTGAATTAACAAGGCCAAATTTACCACATACAATTGTCATATTTTACTTGGGAGACATTGGCAGTATGATAGAGAGGCTATTCATGACTATAAGAGGAACATCTTTACTATCTTGAAAGATGGACAGAAGTTTATTTTGATTCCTTTGAAGGATGAAGACAAAGGAAGGAGGAACTTGAGCATTGGTAGAAAATCTGAGATGACTACAGGGGTTGGTTCAAACACTAAGGTTTAGAGATTTGAAGACATTTCAGGGAGTGCTAGTGGTAAGAGGAAGCAGAAGAAGTACCAAGGCATGGGTGTATCGGTTAAGGACTCGGAGGATATGTATATCAAGAATCGATTTGGGATCTATGTGATGAATCCTAGAAGATGTTCATGGAGTTTCTAGAACATCTTTTCGCACCTAGGGTGTCTGATGCAGGAGCATCCTAGGGCAGTTGGCAATCCTGTGTCGACCAATAATATGTTTAAGTTATGTTTGGTGCTCGGTAGGTGAGTTGGCAGAGCTCGGTGGAGTCTGGTTGTTCTCAGTCATTTTGGTGATCAGTTCTCGGTGGAAGGAGTGTTTTTCTTCACCGAACGGACTTGATGTCTGTTGGCAGCGCTAATTCACCGAACGGACTCGGTGGCTTTTTTTGTGCCGGTACCAACTTGGGGGTCTCGGTTGATGAGTTCACCTACTGGCTTTTATGGATTGGGCGGACATTGGAGATTGCATTTGTGATTTGAGGGGGTTGTTAGGATCATGCAGAGTTCTGAGGCATGTGGATTGGATGCATTGGATCTTGTGTGGACCTAAATCTGATTTGATACTTTCTTCTATGTATTTATTGTTTACAGCCGACTGGGTCATTTAATATGATTCATCGTGGATTGTATTGGGTCGACTGTCATTTAATATTTGTTTGTGAAGCTGACTTGTGGCTATGTTGTATATAAGGAGTGTGTAGGTAGCATTTTAAAGGAGGAGAAAAGAAAGTTGATAGCAGACTGTAGTAAGTGGGTACTTGAAATAAACTTGTAAGATTGCTTGATGGCTTGTGAGCACAAGTTTAGATCTAATTTCTTCAACTTAGTTGTAAGGTAGACTGGTTAAGTTGGATCTTGTTGAATTTGTTAATGTATTGGTCGTAACTGGGAAGGCCTTATAGCCTGACATGTTGCATGTAATACTCGGTCAAATGAATAAAAAACTAGTTGTTGTTGTTCATATCTTGTGTTCTTGAGTTTTCCACTATGTTGTGTTAAGGAGTTTGGTTGGACAGTCTGTTCTCAGACCCTCCATCCTTTGGCACTACGTCAATCATAACTTGTTGTGTATGTGTTCAATTTTTTTGTTAGAAAGAGGACTTCAATACCTAGTGCGTAGATATTTTTTAGAATTTATTTTCACTTGATTACTATTTTTCCATAAGCATTGAACACAGAGGTCGATGTTTGGTGAGAAACCTATGTTTAAATAATCTACAAAAAATTCATAATAAACTCAATATATATTAAAATAATAATCATTGGAAAGCTTGTTCCGAGTACTATTATCATGCATTTGGGTTTGTTAGTATTGTTCCATTTGAGCTTCGAAGGCCGAAAAGCTGCAGAAGATGGGAGATTTTGGGGGCTGATTTTTTACGGGGGGTTTCGATAGAAAGGGTTTTGGTCGAAACTAAGGACTTTCGACAGGAAGCTCTTTCGATCGAAAGTCCACCGACCAAATTTTAATATCTTGATAGATTTTGATCAAATATAGTGGTCGACTTTCAATAAAATCCCATGTCGGTCAACTTTTTGTTTTTTTACTATTAACGATTACATATAAAATAAAGATTTTTTTTCATTTTTTAACTATCAAATTTGAAGGATAATTCACATTTTTCACAAGGAAGATATTTTGAAGTGAATTATGTTGGTGTGGAATTTTCAAAGAGCATTTTTTCAAAGGAAAGAGATGAGAAATCAAAGGATAAGGGTACATGAGGGTGCATAAAAGGATTCACCTGAAAGGGAACAAATACGTCGTGAACAAGAATTGGCAAGATATCACAAGAAGAAATCAAGTTTGTATCTCTCTCTTCCTCTCTCTCCTTTTAGTCTTAGGTTTGATTACGTTAATATAATATTTAAACAACAAATAAAATAATTTTGAGGCTACAATAATAATGTATGTTGTAATATTTAATATTTAACAAAATTAATTGATATTCAAATGAACAAAAATGTTTTTATGTTTGCAATGTATTGAAATGATCATTTAAAACCACAATGGTGAATATAAGGGCATTGAATCTTCACTTAGAATGTGCAAATAAATCTCAAATGTCGAAGTGGTTGAAACAATAAAGGAGAATGTGTATAAAGAGCTTGGAAGGTAGCAACAAAAACCCAACAATCGCCATAGTCTATGGACTCACATTTCTCAATGGCATTTTCTCAAATACTTCTCGTGCCTGTGTATATCCCCGCAAGAATCAGCCTGCGCATTCTGTTAAACAGTTTGCAGCCATGTCTTACCCCATGTCCCCATGCGGCTGCTTAAGTGCAATTTGTGCTTAAAATTAAGCAGCTGCAATGTCCCCATGCCATTTTTAAATCAGAGGAAAATGATAGTTTGGAATCTATCCCTACTTTAGTGGAGCAGCCACCACTTAAAAATTAAAAATAAGCATTGAAAAAAAGGGGGTCTGAAATAAACAGTGGTTGCTTATTGACAAAAATGACACATGGCTCCACAAATTAGTTTCCCTATTTTTTATATCTCCTATTTTTTCTCAAAAAACTTATCTACAAAATTTATTATTAAGATTTTATTTAAACATTCTATTTTTTTTATCTCCTAAAAAAATAAGCACAAAATTCATTTGCCATGGAGCCACCAACTCCACAATTTGCTGCTGCTAAAAATGTTGAGCAGCAACTGCTAGCTAAAATAAGCTTAGCAGCCGCATAGAGACCTGCCCTTAGCACTTGATAAGATGTTACTAAAGAATTCTCAACACATCCATTTTGTGTATATCAGTTGTCGCAGCCATAGGTATTGGGAAACTCGGTTGTACACTTTGTTTGGATCGACATCTATACTCCATTACGAATTCAACATGAGGCACATGACCCTGCAAACATTTTATTTCGAACCTTGAGGGGGAATTTATTTGAGGTATTATGACAAACGGTTTCCATGCATTATCTTTACTTCAACATACTTTCTCTGGTGGAAATCTATTGTTTGATGCAACGATATCTTTTTGAGACATTTCGTTAAGCAGTTTGAGGGCACAAAACTTATGAACTCATATTTAGCATGCAATTTACCAAACATTTCCAACTAAAATATTTGGCGATAACCTCTATTCTCAATTCGCTCTGATGAATGTTCATATCCCATTCTGAAATAATGTATTCTCTCCATGGTTCTTCATTAGTTCAAAGGTTTTAAGAGATTCATTTCAGAGTTCATTATACTTGCATCCCACTATTAGTTGGGACGGCTTAAACATCACACACTAAGCTTTGACCGCTTAGGTGTGCAGATGTGGGCCCCTTCTTGTCAGCGTCCATTTCTGTTTCAATAGTCGTCACCGTTAAGATTTCAAATTACTCCCCTGTGATCTGCAAGAGGTTGATTGCACACGGTGAACATTTGATTCAAAGTACGGACATCCATCAAATCAAAATAAAAAAAGGATGATCGTCACATATTATAGCTGGTTTCACCGCACTTGATAAATTAATTTTTTAGTATTTATCTCTCTTTTAATTATTAAGAATATATTTTTCATATAATTTTATTTTTATTATTTTTATTTTTTATTATTTATTATTATTATTATTTTTTCTATTTTTAAGACTTTCATAATTATATTTTTTTTTACATAAAAATAGTATTATATTTGTAAAATTCTATAATAGTTATATTCATTTATTATTCTGTCAAATATGATATGTAGACTTACTATTACAAATGTTGATCATGTTGTAATGAACAATTCTAAGAATGTATCATTATCTAATGTAATTTTTTTGAAAGTAATTAAATTGTTTTTATTAAATTAATATTATAAATTTAAATGTAGTTTGTATTATACATATTTAAATCATTTGGTGATAAAATATAGTAGGACATAAATGAAGAATTGTTAAATTGTTGAAAAATATATAGTAGACAATTTGTGAATATAAGCTTTAATAATATAGTTTTGAAAGAAAATGAATTTTTGAAAAATCAAGGGTTATAAAAGTTATGTAAAGTTAGTTAAGTTCTAAGTAATTATCACAAACCTTCTAACTTGAGATGTGGACTTCAGTTTTCATGAATTGTCTATTGTTAAATGTTTGAAAATATTATATATAAATAAATAATAATTAGATCATGTTCTCATTATAATAAAAAATGTTGATTGTATTTATAACTATGTTATATTTCATTAGGTTAAAGAAATTTATTTAAATTTAAAAAAAAAATTAAAATCCTTTTACTTTTAAACTTGTTAAATTTTAAAAATAATATTATACATTAAATATGTCAATTTATCTTCACAAATGAACATATTGCATGTGTTTTTTAAACACTTATGTAATATCATTGAAAAATAAATGGTACGGAGATCTTAAATGTTATCAATTGTTAAATGATTATATTATCTCTTGTAATGCAATGATAAATAATTATTAATTAAATAAACTTTATTACAAGTAAAGAAAGTATTCATGTAGTTGGCTATGTTTAAGATCATTAGATATACACCATGAACATTAATCTAACATGGAGCCTTAGAAATTGGGCATTTCATCTACCAAATGACTTCTAAATTAATATGAGAGTTTAAATAATCATTTTTTAAATATCATTGGCATTGCTCCTCGCATGTTTCACTTTTTCCATCTATACTAGAATACCACGTTTCACTTTGTCCAACTATATTAAAATAGAGTTTGTATTATTCTTATTATATGTAAATATGACTCCTATTGAATTTTTTTATTTTTATTTTTTTGTGGGGGGGGTTATAGGAGCTTGAAAGATGCAATTTGGTGGCTTTTAAGACACCTCTCGTCTAATCAAGGATTGTAAAAGGCTAATCAGAAATGGATTTTTACTTTTTTTTACACAAAATTGTTCTTTATATATCACGTGGGTTTAGTAAACTTGTTAGGTGTCCATATTTACCTTGACATGGTAATAATATGTAAAATTTCAAACAAAATTCATTGACCTTCTTCATTTTTGGCTAATAATATTCTCTTT
The DNA here is from genome assembly GCA_018584345.1 of Thuja plicata. Taxonomy (NCBI): domain Eukaryota; kingdom Viridiplantae; phylum Streptophyta; class Pinopsida; order Cupressales; family Cupressaceae; genus Thuja; species Thuja plicata. Next base: position 2,134,668 of record MU224192.1, on the reverse strand, counting down.
TGTAGCATTACATACTTTATATCTACTCCCAAATGTATTGTATATGGTGTTTACTATCCATATTGAAATGATTCCCTTTTTTAGGAGGCTTCCCAAATTTATTTTTTTACTATATTATATTTTAATATATATATCCTATAAATAATTATTATAATTTCTAATATATAATATATATTATTCTATAATATATAATATAAAAGAACTATATCATATATGTTATATTATATAATTTTAGTATTTCACTAACTCTTTATTTATTATTTAAATTCTACCTTACGTTTATAATTTATAACTATATTTTAAATTTTTACAATTATAACTATAAAGATGAAATTATAATATATACAATATACAAATGAAATTATAATATATACAAGCATAATTAATTAAATATTATTTTTCAGATTTTATACAAAGTTTCTTATTTAATTTTTAATCTATAATAATTTTACTTTTATTAAATAACTATTAATTAAAAAAATATAATATTTATAATAAAATTAGAATTAAATTTACATATATAATTATAACTAATTGTTTTTTAGTTGGCTTTATAGAACACTCTATATTGATATTTTAAATGTGTATCTTAATTTTTATTTTTAGATTTTTAATTATTAATGTCCAATATGAACTTACCTAAAATTAATTATTAATTGTTAATTGTGTGTATATCTAGAAATATGAATTTATCTAAAATTAATTATTAATGTCCAATATGAACTTATCTAAAAAATAATTATTAATGTCCTTCACAATATTTTTTAATATTTTATAAATTTACTATATATTACCATTCATATAAACTTAATAAAAATAATTTAAATAATTAATTTTAATTGAAAATAATTAAAAGAAAACTAAAATTCTATTATACCCCAAAACCATGGGAGAGCTAAAAAATTATGATGACGAGATTACATATGTAAAAATTATGAGTGAAATCATTAACTTTTGTAAACTGTCATGAAGGCATAAATGACATTGTTAACCAAGTTAATAAAGTTGGGATGCAGATTAATTCTCGTTCCATGAACCAAGCTCAACATCGTGTACAAATTATGACACCATTCCCAATGTCGTTAGTACTGTTAAACCTGTGACTGTTAAGAGAAAACAACGCGTGCAATCAACCTCTTGCAGATATTTGTTGGACTTCACACGGGAGTAAATTGAAATCCAATGTTAAACGGTGATGATGGTTGAAACAGAAACATATGCTGATAAGATGGGGCCCACATTTGCACACCTAAGCAGTCAAAGCTTAGTGTGTGATGTTTAAGGCTGGCCAAAAACATGAGCTTGTATTCAAATCTATTCTAAGCTTTTCTTTTTAGTTCTTGTTTTTTAAAACAGTTCTAATATTTTAATTTATATTTTATTTATAAATAGTTTATAGTGTCTTCAAAATAATGCAAAAGGAAAATAATTTTTATTGTCTTATATTTATTATTTAGTGTATTTTTTTAAATATAATTTTTCATTAAGAAACAATAATCAATCATAAATTACAAGTAAGAAAATGATAAGTGGTCTTTACTGTTGTCAATCTTCTTATATTTATTCTATGTCATTGGGGATGACATTTAAAAAGGGTTGTAAATGTCACATATTCAATGTGATTGATGAATGACTCTAATAAGAAGAAGCTAATTTCTTTTGAATATATTATCACCAAATATACTACGACCAATCAAGGTTTTTAAACTTATTTAAAAGTACATTTTTAAAATTTTTGATTGTTTAGATAGAATGAATAAAAATAACTAAGATGCTTATGGAAAATAAATTCACAAAATTATCTTAAGAAATAGAAATGAAAGTAACATATTTCTCACAAAAATAGGAAAATATAACCAATAGGGAACTTAGAGTTGGAATGAGGAAGGAATTAGCTAGGTTATGTTGGAAGATTGTTGTGCATATCAGAGATTGTTGAGTAGACCTTGTCTATGTGTGGTAACATTAATGTTTTGTCATTAATATCAACATACCAATCCTGTTGTAGACAATGTGTTTTGTTCAGTAGAGATGATTTCAGTTGTTCAGGTGATATGTTGTAGATCTTGTGCTGCAATCAGAAGTGATGGTTCATATATGTCTGTAGTTGATTCTGGTCAACTTACAGAGCTTCGCATGACACTTGGAGTGAGTTATGATTGATTTATCAGGTGCTAGTATTTCAGTGTTCCTATTGTTAAGGATGTTTCAGAGGTTGAGATTTTGCTTTAGTATGGATTGGTTTGGTTGATTCAACGAACATAAATTTGGTGGATTCTTTGGGACTTAATGTTGTTTCCTCAGCTGTTGTTGTTCATGATTCAGAGTTCAGTAAGCTATCTTTTTTATGTGATAGAGTTCAATGTGCAGTGTTCATGATGAACAATACATAGATGAGTATGGATTTCTAGGTTGAGATGTTATGGAGGTTTGAGATGCTTCTTGTTGGTGTTCTTGGATCATGTTATAACCATGTTGATGATTCTTGGTGATCTTTGGTGATTTGTTGAGTGTGATTGGTGTTTCTTCATTTAGGTCTTAGCCGACTTGGTGAAGTGACATGTTACAATCTTCGGTAAAGATTTGGCAAAGTTGTTGCATGTTCGTGGATGATGTTTTAGGTCCTATCTAAGTCCTGGACAACTTGATTTGGATCGCATTGCTATTTGAGCCTATTATTCATAGAATTTATTTGTATAGATTTTGGCTGACCTTGTTGTTAATTATCCATTGTAATATGTATAAATGAGAAATCATTTGTGATTGCAAAGTGTGTGGAAGATAGAGCAGAAAGAGATGTTGGTATTCTGCAACTGAGGCATAAATTATACTTCATTAGAACTATATTGGCATTGCAAATACTGTAAGTCAATTTGGTTGTATTGGACAATTTTTCCACCCTTTGTAATAGTTCAGTAATTGATTGGTGAACCTGACTTAGGACCAGATCATTGTATTGTGAGCACTGTGCTCTAGGTAGTGGACATGTGGATGCAAGTTCATTCTTCTTTGTTTTTATTTTCTCTTAATCGGGAAATGATTTTAATAGAGTACATTTATCTAGTGGGTTTGACTCCCACCAAGGTTTTCCCTTAAATGGGTTTCGTCGTGAACAAATCTTGTGTTGTGAGTTATGTGTTGTGGATCTTGCAATCTTGTTTATCTTTCATATCTAAGTGATTCAATTGTTAATGTTTTAATTATTGTCAGTACAACTGATTCACCCCCCTCTTAGTTTTGCTTGCCTTCTTTGGGCCTAACAATTAGTATTAGAGCCTTGTCATTTTGAAGAAGCTTGATTTCTTGAAGGAGATCCGATATGACAAGCATTAAGAAAGAGAGTCCAAAGTTTGATGGATCCAACTGCCTGATATGGAAGGATCAGATGACTACTTATCTGATATGCATAGGAGATGAATATTGGGAGATCACAAAGAAAGCTTATTCCATTCCTAACGATCTGACTCAGGCTACTACTGATAAAAAGAAGAAGTTTAGGGTAAATATGATAGCAAGAGAAGCTTTGATCATTTCTTTGAGAGATACATAATATTCTCACATCTTCATATTTCATATTTCATATATAGCTTGAACCAATCTTCTATTACTTATATAATATGTTTCAATAGTTTTTATTGGGTGTAAGGTAAAAGTGTTTATGTTAATTTCTATTTTCCTTTCCTTCCACAAATACATGATATCAAGTATAGACACTTGAAATATTCTTCCTAATCATTAAACTTTAATTATGACCAAATGTTACAATTATCATTTATTATCTACTAATAATCATTTATCCATTTATCCCTATTTCAATTAATAATTATTTAATAATTTTTATTATCTAATTATATATTATATATTTAATTAACTAATATTTTGTTACTTAATTAATTATGAGTTGATTGCCCACTCATAATTTTAATTTTCATCTCTTAAGTCTTTGCTTAGAAACTTAATCTTCTTAATTAACTCTTTTTGAGCTTAGAAACTTGTTATTTTTCCCTATAGAAAGTTGATGTGCACAATTATCCATCAATAAACTAAATAATCTATTATTATCCTCTCATAAGTTTGAAATAATAAATTGGAATTTCCAATTTGTGATTGACTTGACTCATTGCGACCATTCTTATCCTCATTTTAATAGATTTATCTTTGGAAAGTCAATGAATTCAATACTTATTTTATTATTTGTAGTCTCACATTTTATACAATCTATTATGTCAAAAATTAATTTTAGTCAATAAAAAATTAGCACTCATATTTCAAAAATGAAACATTTTTTAAAAAAAAAATTGTGACGAGATTTGTAAATATAAATTATATTTAAATTTAGATTTTATAATTTCAATTTTTTTTATTTCTTATTTTCAAATATCTAGGCTACGAAATACTGCATTAACTACTCTTTTTGTGTGTCGCGTTTTACTTCTGTTATGCTATTTTTAGTCCACTTCCAAATGCATCCAAACATTTTGTTTTCCTTTTTTTTTTCTAATCATAATTTGTAACCTCTTGAATTCCATCTCATAATTTCTATTTTTGAATCTGCCTCTAATCTAAAGTCAATTTTGATTTCTTATATTTAGTCTGAGAGTATTTATTCAATGACGCGACTCATTCAATTTAATATTATTTTAACTCATCTAATTTAATGTTATTTCAACATAAATTTGTTTATTTTAGTGTAGTTCATTCAGAACAATCCATCGTACCTCATTCACGCCTCTTACAAACAACAAGCTTGAAACAAGTAACATGAAATTGACACCAGATAGGAATTTGCATGAAGTTATGAAATTCTAAATCAAAAAGGCAAATTGTCATTTCCAAATGTTACTCCATGAGTAATAATTAAAGAAATTTAGAATCTTACATATAAATTTTCATGTTTGTGGACTCTCATAAAATATTGTACATGAATTGACCTTGTATTTCTATATGAATCATTCAAACCAAACACCTAAATAAAAAAAGCATATACTTTTGTTGATTTCAAGAACGCATGCATTCCTCCCTAACTCTCTAGTGCACCCTAACTCTAAAAATCACCCTAACCCTAACCCTAACCCTAACCCTAGCCCTAACTCTAACCCTAACCCTAAACCTAATCCTAACTTTAATCTCTCTAACCCTAACCCTAACTGTAAAAATCACCCTAACCTTAACCCTAACTCTAACCCTAACCCTAACCCATAATCGTACATTCCAATCATAAAAAAATCACCCTAACCCTAACTCTAACCCTAACCCTAAACCTAATCCTAACTTTAATCTCTCTAACCCTAACCCTAACTGTAAAAATCACCCTAACTCTAACCCTAACCCTAACCCATAATCGTACATTCCGATCATAAAAAAATACCCTAACCCTAACTCTAACCCTAACCCTAAACCTAACCCTTACTCTAATCACTCTAACCCTGACCCTGACCCTAACCCTAACCCTAAGCGTAACCCTAACCCTAACTCTAACCCTAACTCTAAACCTAACCCTAACCCTAAATCTAAACCTAACCCTAATCCTAACCCATGACCGTACATCCTAACTATAAAATTTCCCTAATCCTAACCCTAACCCTAACAATAAAAATCACCCTAACCCTAACTCTAAAAATCACCCTAACCCTAACCCTAACTCTAACCCTAACCCTAACCCATAATCATACATTCTAATCCTAACCCTAACCCTAACCCTAACCCTAAACCTAACCCTAACTCTAATCCTAACCCTAACTCTAATCCTAACCCTACATTCCAATCCTAACCCTAACTCTAACTCTAACC
>MU224192.1:2117729-2127895 GCA_018584345.1 Thuja plicata | reverse complement strand
CCTAACTCTAACCCTAACCCTGACTCTAACCCCAACATTAAACCTAACCCTAATCCTAACCTGTAACCGTACATCCTAACTATAAAAATCTTCCTAACCCTAATCCTAACCCTAACCCTAATCCTAACTCTAAACCTAACCCTAATCCTAACCCATAACCATACATCCTAACTATAAAAATCTCCCTAACCCTAACCCTAACCCTAACCCTAACCCTAATCTTAACCCTAATCCTAACCCTAACCCTAACCCTAACCCTAACCTTAACCTTAACCCTAACTGGAAAAATCACCCTAATCCTAACCCTAACCCTAACTCTAAAAATCACCCTAACCCTATCTGTACATTCCAACCATAAAAAATCACTCTAACCCTAACCCTAACTCTAACTCTAACCCTAACCCTAACCCTAACAGATAATGTCTTCCATGTTGCGCAGCGACTGCCACTAGCTTATATATACCTATATATATATATAATACGCTGAGAGTAATCCTTCTCGAGGCACCTATTTTAAATTATCATCCCTAATCCACACGAAAAATAGGCACACTCGAGAAGGATTACTCTCGGCGTATTATATATATATATATATATATATATACGCACGGCTTAAACATCACACACTAAGCTTTGACTTAGTGTGTGTTGTCCAATATGGACCCCACCTTCATCTTCTCCGTCTATTTCTTCTCCGTTTAACAGCGGGCTGGGAGAGTTGAAATGTTTCCGAGTCACTTCATTGGCCACTTTGCCTCACTTTTTTATTAACATCTATGTTTATATAGTTATTAACATCTATGCTTATTTAAGTTTTTGTATATGTTTAGGGAGATTAAATCCATCAACACATTTTATTTCTTATGATTATATCTAATATGTTTATTTAATTTAGTCTTGTTTTTATGTTATATTTTTATTATAATATTATTTCTATATTTACTAATATTTAAAGTTTATATAAAATAATTTATAAGTGAAATAATAATTAAATAGTTTATATGATTTTATAATTTATTTTTTGTTAAAATAATTAAATAATAAATTTTATTTATATATTTATTACTACATCATATTATTTTTAATAAATTTTGTTTAAACATTAATATTAAAATCAAACATTAGGAATGATAAGATATTAAATAGTCTAGATTTTTTTGTACTATTACCATTTGTAGTTTTTGTGGTAGTGTAACCTTTGGATTGCTACAAACTAAACATTGTAAATGTTGTTATTACATTATACTCAATAGAAGAAAAAAAAATTAAATCAAAGATAAAATTTTGAATTTATATAAAAATATTATATAAATGAAAAAAATATATATTGAATAATTTTTTAATGAAAACAAAATTAAATATATTTATTTTTATTTGATTTCTTATTTATATTTCATTTTATCATAATGTAACTTTTCACACCTATTAATACATTAATCAAAATATAACTTTTTAATTTATATAAAAGAATTAGGAAAATTGAATGAAAAAATAATAAATAAATTTTATTATTTCAATGAATAAATGAGTATTAAATTTGAGCTTTATATTTTATTTTATTTTTAATTTTATTATATTGTGATATTTAATTTTTCTATATTATTTTTCTTTCAAACTATGTCTTTAAAATTGATATTAATATATTATTACATGTAAAAAATTATATTATAATAAAATTTAATGTAATATAAGAAATAAAATATACATAAAAAATAAATATAAATATAATAAATTATATAAACAAGGTTCTTTGATATTTTTTTTAATTATTTATAATATTGTATATTAAAAATTCATCTTTATATTAATTATAAGGATTTCAAAAAAGAAAAGACAAGACGAGTACGAGGCAGGGCCTCACTGAAGTAGTTTAAACGAGAGTATACATCATTAACAAAAAAAATTAAATAGACAGCAACCAAAAGAAGAAGAGATCACAAGCTAAAGCAAGATGCCATCAATAGCATCAACCCAGGTCGTCCATCCCCTCTCGCCCTCCATCCAGACAATCCTCTTTCGTTCCTGGATCTGGCGCAGCATAACCAGCAGCTCTTTCTTGGTGTTCTTGTTCTTTCTAACTTCTTGGTTCAGCTTGTTCAGGGTCTTTTCAAACATCTTTAAGTCATCAATGTTTTTCCTCCACTCATGTCCATGCTGCATCTCATAAACAAAGAAAGTGGTGTGACCAGTCTTTAAGAAACTCTTGAGCTTCTCCTTATCAATCAGCATCGTAGTATGGACCTGCAAGAAGATTTTTAAAAAAGTGAGTTTTCTAAAAAACTCAATAAGGGTCCTGGGGTTATTTTGATACCTTTCTTCGCTCCTGCACTTCCAGATCTGCCACAGAATGTTAGAAGATAGAATATTCCAAAAGATATTAGTATCCTTTTTAATCCCATTAATATGACCAATCACAATATTCATAATAGTAAAATCTAGTGGGTAAGAAATGCCAAACATTTGCCAAATCTCTCTAGCAAAAATGCAGTCGAAAAATATGTGCCTACTAGTTTCAGGCATCTTACAAAATTTACAATAATCAATATTAGCTTCCATATTTCTGACAGAGAGTCTATTAAGCAACAACAACCATTTAAAATACTTAATTTTAGGTTCAATAGATCCCTTCCAAAGGGAGCTGAAGTGCTTCCTCCAGGAACACATATCAAGGGAGGTATACCAAAGAGAGTTAATATGTCCAATAATGGAAACATTGTAATTAATGATATTGTATATGTTCTTAGCCTTTATTTTGCTTAAAATATTCCCATCAGGCCACTTGCACTGAAGGAATCTATTGGATTCCACATAGCAGGTCGAGGGGAGATCTCTGGTGGCTTTAACAATCATATTGTAGGTCTTCTTTTGCGAGTTCAGAATGTTGAATTTCTCTTTAATATCATTCCAAGAAATAAGTTGGTCATGTTCAAATAAGTCAACCAGCTGGGATATCCCTTTATTATTCCAAAACCTAGCAGAGCACCCTTGGGAGAGGGCCAAGGGTTTTCCATAAATCTGCAAATTCCACCATATGGATCTTTCTCCATATAGAGTTTGATTATCATGGTAATCCTTATTAATAATAAACTTCCTAACCTGTTCCCAGGCTTTCCAAATGGAGCAAAAAACTGCAGAACCATGGACCTTAATGGGATAGTTCCCTATAATAAGATCAGTGAAGGGCAGTCCTTTCCAAGATTTGGCTTGTTTGGGGTAACCCCTCTCAATGTTGCTTCTAATAAGGATTTTCCACGGAGAATCACCCTCCATAGAGTGGAAGATCCATTTGGCGGCAAGGGCCACCCCTTGAGTCTTAAGATGCTTCAGCCCCAAGCCCCCAAGGAGACAGTCCGTATGACACCATTGCCACTTAACAACATGTAATTTATTTTTTTCTTTGCCATCAGACCATAAGAAATTTCTAACAGCCTTCTAGATTTCAAGAATTTGATAGTTACTAAACATCCAGGCCAAAGAGTAGTAGATATTGTAAGATGAAAGAATCTTCTGGCAAACCTGAACTGTGCCAGCAAGAGAGAGGGAGCGGTTATGCCACTTGTTGAGCTTCTTGAAAATTTTGTCTTTAATCCAAGCCCACATATTTTTAAGAGAAGGATCAACAGAAAAGGGAAAGCCAAGGTATTTGACAGTCTTATGAGGACCCCCCCCCCCCCCCCCCCCCATTGATATTGATACCTGTCAATCTAGTCAGGAGGCACCTCATCCCACCCAAGGCAAATAGACTTGGAATGGGAGAGTTTAGCTCCAGATATAGTACAGAAAAGATCAAGCTTGTTTTGGAGAGCTTCAAAGTTATTAGCAAGGGCTTCAAAAAAAAAGTCGTGTCATCAACAAATTAACTGTTGATAAGTTCCTCCTCATTAGGGAGCAAGATACCTTTAACAGCAAGGGACATAGAATTATCTCTGAGGATATAGTGGAGAGCCTCTGAGGAAATCACAAAGAGGGCAGGGGCAAGGGGGCATCCCTATCTGATGGACCAACTAAGGGGGAAAGCATCAGACAGGGACCCGTTAATATCAATCTGAGCAAAGACATCCTTCAACATCATTTTAACAAGTTTGCAGAATCTGTTGGGAAAACCAAAAGCCTCGAGTGTCGTGGTGATGAAATTCCATTCCACCCTATCATAGGCTTTCTCGAAATCCAACAAGAACATAGCATAGTTTTGTTGGGAGTGCTTAGCCCAATGCATCGCCTCCCAGCTAGTGATCACATTCTCTAATATATATCTTCCCTTGATGAATCCAGTTTGGGTGGATCCGATAAGTCTAGGGAGAATATTCTTAAGCCTCAAAGCAAGGATTTTGGCCAAAATTTTATAGGATACATTTAACAGAGTAATAGCTCTCCATTTTTTAATAAGTGCTTTATCACCATCTTTGGGGATGAGTTTGATGATACCCCTGTTGATGTTCATACCCAGAGAACCTCTATCTAAAGCTTTCGAATAGATATCAAGAAGCTCATGGCAAATCCAACTAATATTAGCTTTATAAAATTCCACTGGAAGGCCATCGGGCCCAGGAGCCTTGTCATTCTTGAGAGAAAGGATGGCCTTCTCAACTTCCTCCAAGGTAATCTCACTAGAAAGGAGGTCAGCATCCTGCCCATTGATCTTCTTAGGGATAAGGGACATACATTGGTTTCTAATGTTGGCAGCTTTCTCTGAATCCTCAGAGGTGAAGAGGTTTTGGTAATATTTAGCAAAAGCATTCTTAATCATATCAGGGTTAGTGATGTCCTGATTATCAATAACGATTCTATCAATGGACTCATTAGCCTATTTATGCTTCAATAAATTGAAAAAGAATTTTGATCCCCTATCTCCAAATTGCAGCCAATTGGCCCGAGACCTAATTTTAGCTCCTCGAGTTCTGGCCTGGAGGTGTCGGCTAAGGGCATCCTTAGCATTAATGAACTGGGCGGTAAGGTTGTAGTCAGAGGGATTGTCTTGGATTCTGGCTTTAGCAGTCTAAAGATTAGATGAAAGGGTCTTTTCAGTGCGTCTATAGTCCTTGGCTTTCTTTTGGCCAATAGTTTTTAACAAGTTCTGCCAAGTATTAACATGTAAGTTTCATTTTTTCGTGCAAGTGAGATAAGGATAATTATTTTTATTAATCAAACAAATAATATTAACCGCAGCCAAAACATCTTCATCTTTCAGCAGGCTGGTATTCAAAATGAATTTGGAGTCAGAGGTCCTGCAATAAGCAGGGGAGCTGTTGATAGTAAAGCAGGCCGCAATGGGGTGATGATCAGAAAGAGTGGTGGATGTAACCAGAACAGAGTTGCCCCCTTTGTCTGGGACTATAGAGAAAAAATTATTGTTAGCATAGAATCTGTCCAATCTAGAGTATATTCTGGATGCCCCTTGCTGAAAATTGCACCATGTGTGCCATAGCCCAAGATTGTAATCCTTATTTCCAGCAAGAGGGTCAAATAAAAGTTTATTGTTCTTCATCCTATCCCAATGAATCTTTTCTCTGTCTTTCCAGATAAAGGGTAGGCCTCCTTCCTTATCCTCCTAAGATTCGATCATGTTGAAGTCCCCCCCACAATCCAAGGTAAATTAGGAAGATCATCAAGCCAATCCCACAGGGTTATTCTTTCTTTCCAGTCATTTGTAGCATAAACAGAGCATACGCCAAAATTGTTATTGTTATGACTTATGGTAATCCAGACAGCTCGATTACATGGGGACACCCCGTGATCAGTAATATAATTGCTCCATTTAGGGTTGACAAGAAGGGCAACCCCTCCTCTGTCCCTAGGGTGCAAAGTGTGGTATTTAGTCACATCTTTCCAAAGAAAATCGAGGTTATTATCCAGGATGAAGTCCACCGCTTTGATCTCTTGGAGCATCAAGAAGTCCATGTTCCTGTGAGTATCTAAGTATCTCTTTATGACACATTTCCTATCTGGGGATTCAAGGCCCCTTATATTCCATGAAACACAATTCATTGAGAAACAGTGGACGGGGGAGGGCACTACATAACAGCTCCCAAACTGGGAGTCATACTAGTTGGGGAAGAGTCATCTTTCTTTTTGTTTCCAGAATTTTTATTTTTTGACCCCACAGGTCTTCCCCGCCTTTTAGATGTGGGAAAATCCTCAATGCCATCATATTCATTATCAGAATCTATACTCGTCAGGTTATCAACATCCATGGAATGCTTGATGCTACATGAGACCGTGGAGGGACAACAAGCGGGAATCACTTCGATAATACAGTTATCCTCAATTTCCCTGAGAACTTTATGAGGGGCTGAGGATTTAGTAGCATCATTTGATTCAACAATGAGCGTGCATTCTTGTGAGCTAATAGAGATGGGGTTGCTCAAGGTGGGAGGAGAGGTTGGAGCTGTTACAACATTCTTTTTGTTCACTTTCCTACGTCATTTCTTGGTGATTGTTTGAAACCCATCATTGAAGGTTATTAGGGTGCCCGCAGGGGCAGCATCGTTTTGAGCTGAAGAGTTATTCGTGTTAGTGGGGGTCTAAAGAGGGGCAGAGGGATTCAAAATAGGTGTGTTTGGCTGAATTGATTGAAACACTGGGATAGCTAGAGGAAAGGGGGTTCTATCAAGAGGAGGCTGGGAATTGTGATCGACTGAGGTTTTAACAGAGCTAGCATCAACTTTCTTTTTAATTATTGGGCAATCCTTTCGTCGGTGCCCTTCTCTACGGCACAAAAAACAAGCATTTAAACCCCCGAGGATCTCTATAGGGCACGATATTTTTTCTTCAGCAATGTTAACATTTAGGGCCTCCGGGATATCAGTCCCAGGTTTAAGCGAAATGAGGATGCAAGCATCCATGTGGGGGACCAACCTAACAGTGTCATCCATTTGGATGATCCTACCCAAAGGTTCCAAAAGCTAAGGCAAAAACCGCCATAGGAAAGGAGGGATATGCTTAACCAGTATCCATCTAGGGGCGGAGAGAGCAATGACCTCATCATGTATGGATTTGGGAGACCATGCCAGAGCACGGAATAAAGTTGAGCCCACATTCCAGTACTATTTTTTAAGCACTTTGGCCTAGGATTCACGAGTCACAAAAAAAATAACATACAGACCCTTCTGAATTTGCCTACAGAACGAAATGTGATAACCCAATTTTAAATTCCAATAATTGTGAAACCAGTCATCAAGGAATTTGCGTGGAGGACACTTATCAATTTCAACAACAGAGAAAAAGATAGCACAATTCCTTAGTCTATTCTTTTCATTAAAAATTTCAACCATCATTTCTGGATTTGGAACAACAGAAAAGGGGTTATCAGAAACCCCAGGGCCCTTACCGGAATTGCACACTCCATTAGATGCAGAGCTACAAAACTTAGCACTAGCGTCCACTGCAATCCTGGCGTTTGAAACCACTTCGGAGAACGACTTTGGTCTGGAAGACAGGGCATCGACTGATTTTTTTGGGTTTGGCATAGCAGATTTAATGCCAACAAACGGGCATTTATGGTTAATAGGAGGAGGGGTAGGTACGGGATCAGACGAAAGGCCAAGGGCAAGAGTAGTATTAACATCCATATTAATTACAACACAAGTTGGAGGGAACACACCTGGAGTCCTGTCATCACCGGGAGCCGCCGGCTGATCTTTGTCGATGTACGCCACCTTGCTTCTGACCAATCGCACTTCTGCTCTGCTAAAATCGCAGTTAATCATAGTTAATGAAGTTTTGTATTAAATTGATTGATTTCAAAAACACATATTAATATATTATTCATTAAATTACAAAATTCATCTTTAGATTTAATTTTAATATATTATTCCTTAAACACATATTTATAAAAAATTTAATATCCTAAACGACACATAAATAAAATATATATTTATTATTTGTATATTAAAATTAAATTACAAAATCCATTAATAATTTTTTAGTGATCAAAGTTTTTAATATAGAATAAAATTTCATAATCTATTTATTTATATGAGCAAAAATAAATAATATAAACAATAAAGCGGCAAAGTGCAAAGGAGGAATATTTCAACTCTGTCTACACGCTGTCAAATACTAACAAATACAGATAGTCAAAGCTTAGATAGTCAAAGCTTAGTGTGTAATGTTTAAGGCTGACCCTATTAATTCATTTCATTTCTTGCAGTGGCATCTCTCTGAAGCTTTCAATGAATGCTATAGCTATGGTATCTGTGGGACTACATTTATTTCAGGTTTTCGGTAAAACAGTCTGCGTGCCTTGTTTTGCACCCACATTTTGCTTACATATCTTCCATTATAGCATGTGCAGAGAGGTTGTGGCTAAGATTGAGGAGTCGGCTTTCACATTAGCCAATTGCGCTGACTTGTAAATTTCTAAAGACTTTTCAACAATTACATTTGTGCACCGTCGGCAATCATGGTATCTTCGTTTTCACCACACATGGGTAGAGGAGATATTGGCGAATGGATTTGTTTGGGCCTATTACACAATCATGATGTGCCAATCGAAAGTCTTTCCTTTAGCTCGAGTTGGGATGATGTGAACAAAGGTTGTAGAGTTCGACTTTTGCCATAGCCAATTGCATTTTCTGGAAAGTTTTCAAAGCTTTTCTTTTGAATCAATTCTGCGGACCCTGTAGTCATGTCAATTTGTCAAACAGTTTGCAAGCTACCATTTTCTGCAAATCTCACAATTACGTCATTCAAGGGGATGACAATTCTCAAAGGTGTCTTGTTGAATAATTCATGTGCTTTGTATAGGTTTCCACATTCTGCCTGCTGGTGCAAATCTGCAGCATAAGTTGCATTGCTTGAAATAACATGTAGATGTGGCATTCTGCAAGTGCATTTTTCTTAAATGCTTCTGAAACCATCTCCAATAAATCTGCTCTGTGCCAAAATCATTTCATTCCGCTAGTTGCATTTTCTCATGAGTTGCCACACGGTAGGTATAGGTTTCTTTAAACCAAAATGGTTAAAATGTTAAGGTTTGGGGTTAAGATGTGCAAGAACTGAACTTAGGGTCCGTTTGGTAGCAGGAATTGGATCGGAATTGACATTATCTAATTCTGGATAATGCCAAATTCCATGTTTGGGTTCTTGGAAAAAAAATGGAATTGGAATTCCGAAATTCTCATTTTGCCCCCAAAATGGGAATATCATCTTCCACCTAAATAGGTGGAATTCCAATTCCAATTTTTAGAAAAGCAAATTTAATATTTTGTGGGATCCGTGACTATAAAGATAGTATATTATATTGCTATAAGGATGTATATATATACACGTGTGTATATACACACGTGTGTATATATACACACATGTATGGTGTGTGTATGTGTGTATATACACATGTGTGTATATGTCTATATATATATATATACACACATGTATGGTGTGTGTGTATGTGTATATATATACACATGTGTGTATATGTATGGTGTGTATATGTGTGTATATATATATAAATGTGTGTATATGTGTATACACACATGTGTGTATATGTGTATACATTGATACACACTTGTATGTGTATATACACACATATGTATGTGTGTATAAACACACGTGTGTATGTGTGTATATGTACACAAATGTGTGTATATGTGTGTATACACACACATGTGTGTATGTGTGTATATGTGTATACATGTGTGTATATACACATATACACATGTGTGTATATATACACATGTATATATACATGTGTATATACACACACATGTATGTATGTATATATACACATGTGTGCATGTGTGTATATATACACACCATATTCAAAGAAATTAAAAAATAAAGAATTAAAATTCCTTATGCATCTTCTCATTCATCTTCCGGTTGAACCAAACGGGTCATACCATATTCCAGATTTCATTTTGAGGATAAGCATCTTCTTGAATATGCAGCATCTCCCTGAATTGGCCATATCTAGGATATGGTATTCCTGCTGCCAAACGGACCCTTAATGATGTGATTTCAAACGCGCAAAAGGTTAAGGTTTGTAATACACTTTCCTGAATAAGGGGAAAAAGTCTTATAATTTTAAATTTTTGGTTCCTTGTAAATTTTATATAGTTATAGTTATATATAAATAATTAGTCTCACTCTCACTTATGCATTAAGATATACTTGTATTGATATATATTAATATGTGCATTACATATTTCACTTGGTTGGTATATATA
>MU224192.1:2065431-2096398 GCA_018584345.1 Thuja plicata | reverse complement strand
AAATGAAGTCCCCGTCATCTCAAAGTTAGCTGCCCAGTTTGATAATGTATTTGCGTCCATGTTACCCTCTCTTTTTATGTGGGAAATTTTATAATCTTCAAACTGATTAAGAAGCTCAATTAACATGAAAATTGTTGATTGCAGATGCTATGCCAAAATCTATTTTTTAATAATAGCTAAAACAATGACTAAGGAATCTCCCTCCAAGTGAAGTTTATTAACTCCCATTTTCAAACACATCTTTACTCCTAAAAGGGCCGCTTTTGCTTTAGCCATGTTATTGGTGCCTACACACAACTTTTCAGCACGAAAGGCTAAAGTATGGCCATTCCAATCTTTTGCAATCACACCAGCCCCGACACTCTCAGGTTACCTCTTGAAGCCCTGTCGAAATTTACTTTCACCCATCCCAACTCTGGTTTTTTCCATGTGACATTTTGTTTTTTCAACAGGTTTTTGGTTTTGAATAAATAGGAAGCCAACTGAGCTTGGATGATGTAAGAGACACCACAACATAATTTTCACCATGTCCTTTCATAGCTTGCACTAGATATTTGACATTCAAAAAGCTCAATTTTATCATGTCGAGGCCATCAAATCAAGTGAAATAAAAACTTTAGCATGTCAAGCATTTATGAAGTGAAGGAGCTCGGCCAAATATTAATGAAAAAATGTGTCCTTTAAGACCATTCACACAAGTCGGTCATAACCACAGAACATTGCCAATGCCCGCCACCCAAAACCATCATTTTGTGCTGACAACATTCTGACATGACGAGCCACATAGCAATAACTTTTGTCAACATCAAAATCAAAACAAATTCAAAATCATAAAGAGATTACCTCCCCAATATATTGTTTATGATTTCCATAATCCGGTAGAAAAATTACCGAACAGGGGTTAAGATGGAATCATCTTCCACATCAGCAATAGTTAAATCTCCAAAAATTTCAAAAAAAATGAAGTCCCCGTCATCTCAAAGTTAGCTGCCCAGTTTGATAATGTATTTGCGTCCATGTTACCCTCTCTTTTTATGTGGGAAATTTTATAATCTTCAAACTGATTAAGAAGCTCAATTAACATGCAAATTGTTGATTGCAGATGCTATGCCAAAATCTATTTTTTAATAATAGCTGAAACAATGACTAAGGAATCTCCCTCCAAGTGAAGTTTATTAATTCCCATTTTCAAACACATCTTTACTCCTAAAAGGTCCGCTTTTGCTTTAGCCATGTTATTGGTGCCTACACACAACTTTTCAGCACGAAAGGCTAAAGTATGGCCATTCCAATCTTTTGCAATCACACCAGCCCCGACACTCTCGGGTTACCTCTTGAAGCCCTGTCGAAATTTACTTTCACCCATCCCAACTCTGGTTTTTTCCATGTGACATTTTGTTTTTTCAATAGGTTTTTGGTTTTGAACGCAACATTCCCCAAATGTCTAATTTTGATTCCTAGCCAACAATTCTGAATATCTCTATCATTTTTGGAGAAAGGGAATTTTAAATACTTCTTGCTGGCTGAAATAGTCATTAGTTCTTCAATTGAGTGGTTAATTCCTGAAAAACAAGTTCTCCATGGAATCCATTTTATCTAAGAATATCCTCTTGTTATGTTCTTTCCATATCTCCCATGTGACTGTGGATGGACAAATGTCCCAAATCCCGACCAAACGTGATTTGTTCGAGGAGGAAGGCCAGCTAAGGAAGAAATCACAAATATTGTTTTGAAAATGACCTTTCCATTTCAATCTTTTCTGAATCATTTCCCAGCACTGAACTATACATCTACATTGAATCAACATATGATCAACACTTTCTTTAGCCTCTCCGCACATGAAACACTTTGTAGGACCAATAAAACCCAATCTCTTCCTGCATTCTCTAGTGAAGATTCTACCCCTGGACGCTAGCCAAGCAAAAACACCAGCCTTGGGTAGACAATCGTTACCCAAACATATTCTTGTTGGCCACACTTCATGCTCATCAACGATATCCAAAATTTGGTAGCCAAGTTTGACTGAATATTAACCACTTTTAGATCCACTCCAGATTAAGTGGTCCACCTCATTATTCAAATTACTATTCCTAGATTCAAACACATCTTTCATGATCAATTTTTGTTATTCTGATAAGTTTAAATTATCAAGATTTTTCCATGCCCATTCTCACCCATATAGGCCTTCTTTTTGTTCAGCATAATCTTCCACTTTATCCCCCCAATTTCTTGCAAAAAACATTCTTAAATCGTGTAATTCAGCAGAGTGACTAAGTGCTCGGAAGCCATTCCAAGAGTCCTCCCAAAATTTAGCATGTTGTCCATTACCAATCTACCACAAAAGATGATCTGTAATAACATGTCTGCATGAGACTATAAAGTTCCACATAGCCGATCCGGGAGGGAGGTTTCTCGTTGTCCAAATTTTGTCATTATTGAAGGAATCCAGGTATTTGGCCTCAGTGATTCTGACCCACTTTCGATCAGGATATTTATAAATGGCCCAAACTAATTTGGCACCCAGTGCTATATTCATAAGTTGTCAATCCCTTATACTAGCCCCCCCTCCCAATTTGGGTTTACATATATTTTCCCATGCCAGTAAAGGAATTTTGTCATCCTGATTTGCTCTATTCCAGAAAAACTTCCTCATGCATTATCCTATTTTTTTAATGACTGAGGGGGGAATCAATAAGCACATCATCAGGAATATAGGGATAGCCAAAATAATAGTTTTCAACATTAGAATCCTACCAGCTGAAGAGAGTCATTTTCCACGCCACCCATCCATCCTATTTGAGCAAGAGGATAAGAGGTCAACCCATAAATCCACTTTACAAGTACCCCCCAAAAGTGGTATACCCAAATATTTTGCTAGAAGAGACCCTTATTAGTTTGTCCCTTTTTCCCCTGGCTCAAGCTATATATATGTTTATCGCCAAAGATATGTCAGTAGTAATACACAATATGGATTCAGAATAGGAGGTGCAATGAGTAGGCAGTTGCCAGAGATGTGCTGGTGATACTTAGACCTATAAGTTAGTATAAGCTAGAATAAGCAACTATAATCTCCCCTACCCCCTACTATTTAAAGGGTAAGGGCTAGCAACTATAATTGCAAGTTGAGCCCCTACAATTATATGGGCACTGATTAATGGCAGAACTATTGCTTCCCACCCTCCCTTTATCTATTCCCACCCACCCCCCCTACTCATTCCCAGCACATTGCAAATTTCCCTTTGGCATTGTTGTGGAGTATTAAAAAAATAAATCTCTGATTTCAACCAATTGACACATTGCCTTGAGGCTAGGCTGTAATTGTCAATTGTGGTTTTCACGAGTCTTGCTTCTCAGATGGAGGCTTCCCCTACTAAAAAGGTATCATCTGCGAATTGAAGATGGGAGATGGGTGGATCCCCAACATCCACCTTAATGCCATGCCACTGTCCAACCCTTCTTTTAGCTTTGATTACTTTGCCTAGAACCTCAACCATGATAATAAATACAAATGATGAAATAGGATCACCTTTCCTTATGCCTTTGCTTGTTTCCAAGAAGCCTTGAGGACTCCCATTAATAAGAATAGAGAGTCTAACACTGGATAAACAACTGCCAATCCATGTAATCCATTCATCTGCAAACCCAAAAATTTCTAGCACTTTTAATAGAAAAATCCTATTCCAATTTGACCATCATGCGATCAATTTTTGTTATCCTAACTGAATGAATGGCCTCATGTGCTACTATGATTCCTTCAAAGATAGATCTATTTGGTGCAAAACTACTATGTTCCTCTGAGATAACACTATCCAGAACTTGTTTGAGTCTGTTGACAATGACTTTAGATATAATTGTATAAATAATGTTGCATAATGCTATAGGGCAAAAGTCATCAAACCTAGAAATAGGCTCCTTTTTAGGAATGAGGGCGATGAGAGTATTGTTAAAATCCTTCAAAATAAAGCCACCAATTATGGCTTCTTCAACAACCTCCCAGATTTCCATCCCAATTAAGTTCCCAAAATGCTGAAAAAATAATGGTGTGAAACCATTTGGACCTCGGGCTTTATCTCCACCCATTCCAAAAAGTGCTCCCTTAACCTCACCCAAAGTGGTAGGGGCGAGTAAGAAAGCATTTTGGGCATCACTAATACAAGGCGAGTCTGTGTTCAGAATTTCTTCAATGTTATTAGGTTGTTGTCTTTCATCACAAAAGATCTTCGAGAAATATCTGATGGCTTCCTCATTAATTTTCTTAACTAATTCTAATACATGTCCTTGATGGTCTTTAATTGAGAAGATTATGTTTCCTGCACGTTTCACCTTGACTGAATTATGAAAGAACTTTGTGTTTCGGTCCCCATCCTTTTACCAAAGCTCCCTTGATTTCTGTCTCCAAAAAATTTCCTTTCTTGCTAAGATTTTAGCATATTCTTTCATGAGGCTCTGCTCCTCCAAAAATTCTAGATTAGTCATTCCATGGGTGATGACCTTCATATTAAGAATATTAAACTCCCCTTCAATCCTATCCTTTTCAACAAAAATATTTTTAAAGCTTTCACGATTCCAAATTTCCAATTTTCCCTTTATAAATTGTACTTCTTACTAAAAATAAAAGCCTTATTCCCCACTCTAAGTGGAGCATGAGTCCACCAGTCAGTCATGAGCTCATCAAATCCATCAGCTCTGAGCCACATTGCTTCAAATTCGAAGGGACATCTCTCCAGAGTGGAGTCATCACGTAACCTCAAACAAATGGGAAAATGATATGATCATGTAAAGGGGAGGATCTCGACATAACATATCCAATTAGTTGCTGTCCAATCTCCATAGATCAGAAAATGGTAAAGTTTTTCAGCAATGTTATTAAAATCTAATCTCCTATTTGTCCATGCATAATCTCTGCCCCTAAGATCTAGTTCAACAAGACCATTATCCATGATGAAGCTGCTGAAGTCCCTTTGACTTTTTCCATCCCAACCCAAACCTCCCCGTTTGTCTTCAGCCCTAGTAATGACATTGAAATCACCCCCTAACAAAAATAACTCCTTAGGGAAGCAACAAAATAAATTTGAATGTTCTTCCCAAATGATCAGTTTGAGTCTAGAATCATTTGGGCCATAAATATTAATAATATTGAATCTAGACAGAAGTTGTTTTGAGTTAGCCTTGGCCCAAACCCAAAATCTTCTCTTCTACATAATAGTTATGGATATAGTAGAAGGATTCCATAGAATCCCAAGTCCTTCTGAAGCCCCTATGGACTCAACAAAAGAACACTGCCATGATCTAGAATTTTTTTGGGAAAAACAAGTACACTCCTCATCTTTAAGCTTGGTTTCTTGTAAAAAAACAATTTTTGGTTTTGTCTGATCAAGACATCGCTTGATCAAACAAAATTTTTCAGGGGCATTGCAACCACTGACATTCCACGAAAGGAGCTTCATTGCTCCTGGGAAAAATCCTGGCCTTTTCTCGATCTCAATTTTTGCTGACCACTTGCGCAACCAGCTTTGGCAAGATGCATCTTAAGGGTTCTTGCTCCCCTTTTCTTCTTCTCCCCCACCTTTGCTTTATCTATTGAGGAGTCAAACTGTTCAATCCTCCTTGCTTCCAGTGTTCCCAGCTGATCCGAGAGCCCCAAGAAGTCATTAACATTCTGATCCTCTGATTCCTCTTGTAAATTCTTGTCAATATTGTCCCCTCCGTTGTCCTTCACTTCCTCAAAGGAGTCACCTAAGTTTCTGATTGGAGAAATGTGAATGTCTTTCACTAGAGTGCCAGTGGTGTCAAACCAAAAGGTGAATTCATATTCTCCTCTTTTTTCCAACTTGACATCATTCAAAACCCCCTCAGAAGGGGAACCTCTGTTGTGCACCTTATGTAGGATTATTGTTTTTTCAGTGTGAAAAATAGTCCCGACCATATTATCACTGCCCATATTGTCATCTTGCGCATCCATTGGCAATGGAGGAAAAGGATCCCCAATCATGCCATTTATAGTTTCCTTGACCATCTTGGTGTCCAAAACTTCTCCCATATTCTCAAGGGCTTGCCTGAGATTGCAATTTTCCTCATCATGATTCAGTTCCAATATTTGTTTTAAAGTCTTCAGGTTTTGTGCATATGTGTGAATCCTCTTACAAAGAATTGGTGTGTCCCCACCTTGCGAGATAGCCACCCGCTCAACAGTCCAATAAGTATCTCTTAGGCAAAACATGTCTGGAGTTATAAAAAAGACTCTTTTTTAGTTCTCCCTATGATGATGTTGTGATTCTCGTGTTCCTCAACTGTGCTAGATCAACACCATGATCAACAGGGGAAAAAAAATTGTTGGCACCACAAAGTATCTCCTCCCTCTCAGAATTTCCAACCTTTCCTTTACCCCTGTCATGGGATCCACCACCTGGGGCATTCCGTTCATTTGTTCCTTCCTCTTTACTCATTTTATCAATCTTTTGTTGCCAAATGTCGATATCAGATCTAAGTTAAATAAAATCAGGAAGTGGTTTGATTTCGTTTCATAGAATTAGAATTTTGATGTAGGTTGAAAAATCTTGTCGATTTAGGGCTTCGCACCCAATCCACAAATTTGCCCATGGAATCCCCAATAAGCTCGAGAGTGACAATGTTCAAGTATTCATGGGGGAGGTTACAGAGTTTTATCCACATCGAAATGTTTGAGATTTTTTTGGAGGTGGGGTCAAAATTTGGTTTCCAATCCATAACAAATAAACCCTGCCCATCGATAAAATATGGACCCACCAATAAGACCTGCTCTTTAACTTCCTTGGTAGGGCAGAGCACCAAATAAAAACTATTTGTTAGGGTTTTTAGGGTGCAGTCCAGGCTACACTGTGAGAAAACCCAAATTTTTATTGTTCAGAGGCAGGCCATGGCCCAGTTCATTTCATTATGAAGGCCTTACATCTAAAATAATCAATATTATAACTCCATTCTAAATGATCAATACGAAGAGCAGAGATAGTCAGAGAGCATGATTTGGAGCCTACCTCTATTCCACCTTGTTGTTTTTCAGTTGCTTTGACTTTCTAGAATTTTTGTTCAATCTCCTTGAAGTTGCGAATAACAAAACTATCGAAGTTCTTTCCCCGCCCAACCATAGATGAAAATTTGCCCACGCCATTTTTACCAATCGGATCCTGCCAAGCTCTAAAGTTTCTCTGATAAGCCTTATTGTCTTGCCTATTGTGTAGCCCATGTCTGTTGTTAAGCGGCCAAAATTTGCCTGTATTGCCCTGGTAAGAGAGGCCATCATGACATCTGAACCTAGGATTTGAGCCATTTGACCGTTGCAGGTGCCAACACTCCATCTCAGAGCCTTTACTCTTGATTACTCTTCCAAAATCCTCCTCTTATTAAATCATATTATTAAAGATACATAAAACTAAAAAAAATTTGACAGGATTATGTATAATTTGACTATTACAATATTTAATACTAAACTAGTACATATTTCTTTTATATATCTATCTAAAAATCACTAAAATATAAGAACTTTAAATTATTATATCATTTAAGAATTATTTTATTTATTTTAAAATATTTTAAAATTATATTTTTACTTACTAGGAAATTATTTTAAAAATATAATGAGAGGCTAATATCGTTAGTTTTTTGGGAAATTTTAATTTTCTTTCTCTTATATGAAAGAGAGTAGGTAGGTTATAGTGGCTTCATCCCAAAACTTGCTCCGTAAGAAATCTCAACAGGTTGAAATTTAAAAAGTTCAATAAAAATAACCACCAACACCGAGCAGACGATGCATATAATTGTGACCTTTTTTTAAAACGCCTCCACGGGAAAGGTTTCACTTTAGTTCCAGACCTGGTTTTCTTAAGGGAGCTTCTTTGAATCGTTGAGTCCAAGGACAGCATCTTAACAACTACTCAACATTCTTCATATTTGGATCATCTACCCACTCGCTCTGAGGAGATCGAAGAATTATAATGGGCAGCATTGGAACCGGGGTATGTGTATTTTTCAATAAACTTTTCCCTTTTGTCTGGTATTCGGAATGATTATGTTTCAGGTAAGACAACTGGGGTTTTGGCCGCTTACAGTTAGGGTTTACATAGTTGAGGGCTTCTTTTCTCAAGCAAAGATTTCGAATTAATTCTTCTTTATTGTAAACTCAATTGTTTGACACTTTGACCAAACCATAGAATCCATCAAGTTTAGCCATTACGTTTAAATTTATCCTCGAGTATTTGTTTCACTGGGATTTTCACCGAATATATCCGAGCCCTTAGTTTTCTGCCTGCTCTCAAGTGGGGATAAACTTATCTTTTGATATTTGTATTTTCAGCAGCATTTTGTGACCATCAAGCTCCAACTGTTAATTCATTCATGGTTAGAAATCATTTTCATTTATGCTATCAATTTTAACTATGTTGCAAGCTTCTTGCTGGTAACTATTTTTGATCTCCATCACTGCATTTGCTTGCACATCTAGCTTCAACAATAATAATTTGTTTTATCGATAAATCAATTGCAGTTGGCATCACAAGATTGTGAGATTTAATATGACTTTCTTCCTCTCTTACTTTGGCCTCATTGGAGATTTCATTATAATCAGAACTTTTAGGCTGTTTTATCTCTTCAAAATCTTCTTGATTATTCCTGAAGTTTATTTGCACCTCTCAATTGAAACAAAGCAGTACACTTTCTTTGATAATAGCACGTGTAACTTCTGCTGTAACATCACAAGTTCAATGCTTAAGTTGGTTTATACATTTGGGCAATTAGCTTTGGGAGTTTCCTTTCCATATATTTTCCATCTCAGTGGCTGCTGCTTCTGTACAATCTTTAAGTGTACTTCTTTGATTAATAAGTTATATGAGGATCTTGCTATGCATTATCAAACTGGTGTAAAAGAAATATCTTTTTTTTTAATTTTTAATTTCATATTGCAGGTATAACTTGAGTTCTTCTAGACATAATGAATTTATAGAGTTTTTAATTCAGTTGAATATATCAAGTCTTGGCTAGCTTCCAAGCTATTAATGGAACTAACCGTATCATAGAAAAGTCCTTATATTGCTATAAGCAGGCAATGGGATTATAGACATCGGGGAAGCTCAAAGTTCCTTGACTGGGTTTCAAAGTGTTTGCTCCATTTAGAAAATCTTCTTTGCCTTTTTCAATACAAATTTTAATATTTAAATATTAGAGATAAAAGAACAGACTCCTTTTGTGTAATTAAAGAAAAATTAACTGATACCTAACTGATACCTGACATTAGACTCCTAAAGTTTGAGGCAGCTGTATGCTTGCATAATTCGGAGTTTGGAGTGCACGATCTTTCCTGATTGACATGATACAAATAAAACATATTGGTCTATGGTTGTGGACTTAGAATGATAACTTCTCTACAAATGAGCAAGCACGCTGTAAGTTAAAATGTTAAATGGAGCTGCCCGTGTCATTTGATAAAATAGAAATTAAGCTATCAAAAACCATAAAATGTGATGAAAATATAGTAGCCTTATTAACTCAAAGATTTGTGGATCATCAAATATTTGTAAAACTTGAGCTGGATCCATTCTTGTTAAGCTATATGATTCTGGGAGCGCTGGTCTATACTAATGTGTCTATTCAGATGCAAAGTACTCGAAAAGAATTGCCATTTCAGTAAGAAAAAATATTCTGACAATGCGCTTCAAGAATGTTAATCAACATTGTGGGATAATGGAAGCTTCTATTGATATGAACAACATATGTATGTGTCTTGTTTGTGTAAAAGGTTTTGGTGGAAGAGCTGACAGAATGGTGAGCTTTTCAAAATGAGAAGGATAAGAATCAACCTTTCATATTTTTTCAATATTTTCCTGTCTTGCAACATTTGCACATGAAGGAGAAAACAATTACAAGTAAAAACCCAAATAACCATATTACTGATGCTAGAAGTACAACTAGTCACAGTCCATTCTTATTTCTTCATTATTTTCTTATCATGCATTGCTGATTAAACCTTTGTAACATGATTGCGAATCTGTTGAAAACCAACATAGTCTGCATTTGTAGCAGGAAAAGTGCAAAGTAGACTAGGGTTTATGCATTGGTAAAATATTTACAGTTAGGTTAGAAGTCAATTTTTTTTGTTTAAACTGTAAATTAGTTCTAACCTATTTTCAGTGTACTGAATTTAAATGAATATCTTAGTTATTTATTGGGCATTAATGACAGTGGAGACTATTTGTTGGCTTGGGATAGCTTAGCCAAATAGGACTTTGTCTGTGTAAGCCCTGAGTTTTGGTCTGTTGTAGTTATGGAAATCCTTTTGGTCTACATAGGCAGATGGTTGTGGTTCTTTTTGTTCCCGAATTATAAATCTATATTGATATATCTATAATACAGGCGAAGCATATGGTATTTAAGATTTATACAAACAGAAGGAATAGCCACGGGCTCGCCTCTTGCCCCTATTGTGGATAACTTACTATGGAGGGATCTGGATAGAATGTGATGCAATCCCATTCCCTGAAATTGAATTGTTGCTATAGTTAAGTAGAGTGGGCCAATATAAGTTTGTGTCCCAGCAGAGAGACAGTGGAGAAGTTTTCGACACATGTAAATGAACAATTAAAGCATATTGGATTCAATATATAGGTAGAAGAGAACTGCCGCTGCCCTTTCTATCACATCTTTTTATCCCACAAGCCAGAGCTGATTCATATCACCTTCCATCACTAAAAATGAAGTGTTGACCACTCTGTTCGCTAGAGCCCTTAGAATATCTAACCCCCAATATTTTTAGATTAAATGGAGCATTGAACACGGCGTTCATTAGAGCCCATGGAATATCTGACCTGGAACACCCTAGAAATGAAGAAAAGCATCTCCTCAAAATTTGTACAAAGGCAAAAAGAGTTAAAATTTACTTTTAGGAATGATACAAATACAGAAAGAAAGAGGGTTCTTTTAATTCACGTGTAAGGTATTATTTGAAAACTTGCAAGAATATAAAGAAGGAATGACAACAACACTTATTCAAACCTTTTAGGGCTCATAGATATAGCCTCATAAGTGCCAAGGACCATGTTGAAACTAAACTCAAAAAGGTGTTAATGAGATCCCATGCTTATTTGGAATTCCTGAACCGCTAAATTGGTGAAATGGGTAAATCTTTTCAAAATACTAAATAGAATAAATGGAGCACAATATAGACATAAAACTCATTAGGGTGAAGCAATCAGCACTAGCAGAGACATTAGTACTGTACCAATAACCTAATATGCATTGAGGATTCCAAAATTCTTGCTGTGGAATGCCATTGGAAGAATACAAGGATTAGAGATTGAAAAGCAACCCAGGAATTTGAATAGAGATGATGTTAATAAGCCTATCCAGTATTGGAAATTATTGATTCACAAACCAAGTCAAAAATTTGGATAGAATAGGTCAAACTTGCAATGATAATAAATTATATTGGGGTGACCCATTTAGAGCAGCGGTCAAAACACTTTGTTGGTGAGGCTGCCACCAAGGTTCAAATCCCCGCTGGGCCGTTGTGCTCACAGGTTTGTACCTATTACCTATAAAAAAAAAAAATTCTTTAATTAATTACTTCATTTTTTTTTCACATGGTCAATGACGATGAAGACTTTGACATCTTATAGACCAAATGTAAAGACCTCACTAATTGCTTGCAGTAAACAACTTTTACCAGTTGGATACAACTTCAGATACATGGATTCAAATTGTGAAATCTACCAGATTGGTTCCCAGAAACATGCTAGCAATAAACATTTTTTATTTCATCTTTGTTCAAATTCCTGGGCTATAGCATGCAAGTATGACACCTCAATGATACAGATGATGCTTTGCATGGTCCTGGTGTGAACCATTAATTCGTCCCTGAGGATTTACAGTCCCCCAGGTAATTGGATAAGCATGCCTGTAGGTTTTTGTATCAAGGGTCAAACTGCTGAAAGCAGTGTTACTTTCCTAGAAATGGTGTTGAATTTTGGGTTTATTTTCAGAAGTGACTTTCTCTTTCCCATCCAGCACCACCTCTATTCGATGCTTCCTCAATTGCAGGCAATCATGCCTCAATTGATTGCTGTTGTCTTATAAGTTCCTCTCTCAATTGACAGCAGTTAACTGGCAAGTTCATCCTTCAATTGATGGCAATCCCAAACTGATAACTGACAGGTTCATTCTCTTAATTGATCCTAACTGAAAGTGCACATCTGCCTTATTTTCTTATTTAGCTGACCCTAACTGAAATTATTTACAATCCTCACTACTGCTACTCCTACACTGGTTGTACACATTCAAAGCGATGGATTAAATGGGGACATTGCATCAAATAAGCAATCAGGACCTATTAGAATGTGCTAATCACTTCACATTTTAATATGTCAGTTGACTTGGTTGTGCAATATATCATTGGGGCAGTTGTTTAAACTTTTTTTTTGGTTGGTTACTCTTCCACCAATCTCCACATTTACCTTATCTTCATTTTTTCCCTGCATTTTTGGAATTTTGGTATACCAACAGATTTACAATGTGCAATATGTACAACAGTTATATAGACATATACACACACATATTTTCATAAATGTGTAAATACATGTATGTATACATACACATACAGATATATTGAATGGTTATACACAGCTGCACCAAATCCATGTAAAAAATGGCAAATTGCTGAACATGATCTGAAGCCTGAAGCAGCAATCTTTAGTATTTTAGGTTCATACTTTTAATCAACTCGTTTCTTTGTTTATGTAGAGCAGACCACTGAAGAAGACTAATTGCATCTCTTTTTCTAGCACTCTATTTTAGCTTTTCCCCCATGATGGGTCAAGTAGTAATACCCAGAATATTGGAACTTAAACATCTATTCAGTCAGACCATAAAGAATCTTATATATTAAGTTTTAACACATTGCAAACAAAACACTCTCTAGTGAAAGATTTCTGTCAGGTGTTGATGTTTATGTGAGCTTATGTTGTAAATGATTTGTTTAGGTTTTAGTTGATTCCATGGGTATGTCACATGTGTGTTTAGTGTAGTTTTTGTTCTGCATGAAATATTTTAAAGCAAGCAGCACTGGTTTTTAGAATCATATAGCATCACTCCATTGCAAAGAAAGCTTTGACTGAGCAATTTGAAGTCGAAGGCCATGATCCCAATGCTGTCAGATTTGCTGTTTTTTGTTGCCCCATTAAGGTTTTTAACTTCCCATAAGGACACCATTTCACCCTTTTTTCCGTGACATTTGATTCATGATGGTTTGGGCCCTTTACCAGACTTGTAAAAGGTATAGCACAGGGTTATTGAATTCCATTTTTGCAGGAAAATGGAATTAATCATCTGGATCCCATTTTTGTAGCAAAATCCTATAGGATCTGGCAAGGGCATGGTCCTCCCACCACAAGACCATGTTCTGGCCGTCTCTTCCATGCTCCCTCTGCTGGTTGGTTTGGCCTGGAGACCTAGAATAGGACCCAGTAAATTAGCTATCTCAAAATGACTTTCTAGATCCCGTGTTTATATCCCACTTTTCCACCTTATTGTGGCTCAAAAACCATGTCACCTTCAGCAAATCACATCATATTGTTCTTCTCTTTATTGTTTGCTATTGTCATTGTGCAGCAATAATTTCATGCACTGAATGTCTAGATGTAGTTGGAGAAGAGTTATTGCTTACTGCCATGGTATTGATGCAGCAACATTTTGTTTCTTTCTGAATTTTTAAATAACCTTGTATTTGCGTCGGCTTCAGTCTTTTCGAGGTGTGTGGCGAGTGTCTAGATGTAGTTGGAGAAGAGTTATTGCTTACTGCCATGGTATTGATGCAGCAACATTTTGTGTCTTTCTGAAATTTTAAATAACCTTGTATTCGTGTTGACTTCAGTCTTTTCAAGGTGTGTGGCGGCTAGCAGTAGCTTTTCAAATACCAGGTGTTTTCTTATTTTTGGGTGTGATCTGTTTTTAACTTTCTTGCCAGTTGCTGTCACTGAGCTAGCAGCTGTACTATTTATTTTTGGCTCTTTTAATTGTGATGGCTTAGAATCCTGGCAACTGTAGAGCCGATAGTTGTTGTGATCTAGTTTTGGTCCATTTTATTGTGGTAAATAAGGAATTCTGATGACCTTGATGATAACAACATTCCTTTCTATTTTTAGTCTTTCTTTGTGGCATTTTGGGAGTGTTTTTGATGCTGCCATTGTTATATGTTTCCAGATTTTGTGAAGTCGGGGAGTTTTTCTTTAGGTATTTTTCTTTGATATGTCCCATAGGGTCTATGAGGCCTTTAAGAAGGCGTATTTTGTAGGTCACGATCACGGATATGTTTTTGAATAAGAAATTGCCAAATAAGATTTTAATGTCAGTCATCTAAATCTTCTTGTTTTGCTAACATTTGGTTGACTGTTTATCCAATTGTTTGTAATTTTTTTTTGAATTTTAATTGACTGTCCATTTGTTGTTCTCACATATCGTCATTATTTGAGCTGGAAAACTGATTGCCTGAAAAGGTACTCAGTTTAGGACTGCATCATTTGTTATCAGAGTAGGATTAGATCATATTGTGAATTCTGATTTGGAAAACCCTGAAGAGTTTGTTCAGGAGGTGGAAGTCCTTCAATTGTAGAGGGTGAAGATGTGAGATGGTTCATGATGTATCTAGGATAGTAGAGATGTTAGGAGCAATAGCAACAAGGCTGCAAGCCTTGGGAACAATGCAAAGGAGAGGTCTAATGATTTATATTGTAAATAAAGATGAAGTAGTAGAAGAACTGTAAGAATTTGCCTAAGGCAAAGAATGAAATGCCAAGATCTAGAAGCCCAATGAATAGCACAAAAGAGAGACAAATGATATGATCAAAATGATAAATAGATTAAGTACAATGTAGATGTGCCTGAATATATAGGCTATGCAATAAGACTACATGATGAGGAGATGATAAGCTATCAACCACACTAGGTGGAATCACATGTCCACCAAAGGTGGATCATCGTCCATTGTACAATGAAGTATGTGCAAACATGTGCAACAATGAGAGGATGATAATGTGATAAGAGCACTAAAGGTGGATCTCACACATAAAGTGGAACGAGATAACAACTATCACCACCTAAAGTGGAATTTCTCCTACACCATGTGCTAAAATAAGATGCAAACTCCTAAGTGTCTCATATGCAAACTACTATGAATGCATTATACTAAGTTAGCTTAAGTAAAGTGTAATTAGGAATATTTAGTTACACCAACACCCCCCTTAAGTGCAACTTAGGGGAATGCACTTAAAACTCACAATGGTAGATGTCAATGCAAGACGGGTCTTGACTACTAGGCCATGTTAGGTACCCATGTACAATATGCAAGTACAGAAGCAATGGAATCTCTCATAAAGCAGAGAAAGAGGGAAAACCTCATGGGAAAAACCCTCCCCCAAAAAGAGAGGTGAAAAACAAACAAGATGCATGGATGGATGGAGTAATCAAGACCCCCCCCATTACGACATACATCATGTATATACAGTCAAGAATCCCTTCATAGGAAGGAAGAAGTGGAAGAGAGACTAAGTGGCCCCCACTCAATGTAGAATAAACACCAATGATAGATGCTCTTGGCTCGATGTAGAAACTGCTCCAAGAGTGCTGAACAAGATTCCGCTCCTTAGGAAGAAACAAAACCATAGGTGTATACTCCCCCCAATATGTAGGAAGAAACCTCAAAATATATGGAATCTCTGAAACCTGCTCAAGTGTCCCCATGTTGATGCTGAAAGATGCCTCCTCCAAATCAGGTGTAGTAGGCCACACGTTGAAAAAGATATGTCAGGATCTATTGAGGATGAATGTAGATTGTGTCAAAGACTCAAATGTCTCCTCTAAAGATAAAGAGATCTCCTCCAACTGCTATATCAAAGGATCCACAATCATGTCAACTTGTGAAGGACGATCATGTAGAGAATGAAGATGAGGGTCAGAGTGTTCCTTCACAACAACTAAAGAAGGATCGTCTTCATCAATGAGAAGATGAATGTCATCAATAATGTCTCCCAAATCTGAAATGTGAGACGCCACAAACAAACCTGCAATATCTCTAAAGAAGACATCCCATGAAGCTCTCTCTGGAAGACAATTAATGTCCTGCTGCATTGAATCACAAGAATCCATGGCTATAGGAATGCAAGCATCATCAGGAGCAACAGTGAGCCAAAACTCTCCTCAAAATCTTAATCAACACTGTAAGTGTGACCATATGTGGAAGAATCACTGTCATCTAGAGGAACAAAATCTGCAAAGGAGTTCAACCGAGATGAGTGATCCACCACCCCAGTAGCAGTAACCACTCCACTCTCCAAGTCCTTGATGAAAACTGAATCAGGTGTAAATTCCACAGTCTTCTTGGTAGCACCATTTTTGATTTGATATAGATAGAAAGAAGGTTATTGGTCAAGTGTGGAACACGCAACACATCATTGAAGTGTCCCTCCCCAACATCAGTACTGCCTTTCCCAATTACATTCATGTAAGTGTGATTGCCCATCAAAAGAGGTGGACCTTTGCAAGGCTCAAATGATGAAAACATTGACAGTGAAGAAGCCATATGATGAGAAGCCCCTAAATCTAGAAGCCATCTCCTTGAATCGTGGCTTGAAGAAGCAAATAAAGCTTGTCCTTTTTGTGTGACAAATGCATGACCCTTTCCTTTATCTTTTTCTGAATTTTGTGAAGAAGAAGCTAAGGTAGACATCCTAGAAGGCAAATTGATCTTGTTCTTTACAAGAAGATGCTTCAATTCATCAATGTCCTTATAACAATTGTGTTCTTCATGTCTATCCTTTTTGCAATATGTATAAAACCGCTTCTCCTTCTTTGAAGATCCCCCCTTAAGAGATGATGTAGAAGCTCCTTGTTGTGTGGAGGTTGATTGTGCACTTTGTTGTTGAGATAGGCTTCCAATTCTTCTTTTTCTTTTGGGAACTTTAACTTTGATTGCCTTGATTCCATTGATTAGCCACCAATGCCATAGACTTTGAAGACTTGAGAATCCCCATGCTTATCAACTTTGATTGCTCTACCATCAACATCTCAATGAAGGCATCAAATGAAAGCATGCTGTATGAAGCACCCAAAGTCAACTTATTGGTATAGAAGCTAGAAACAAAAGTTGCATACTGTGATGGAAGCTTAGCCAACAAATTATAGATTAAGTCTACATCCTGTTTGACAATTCTACAATCCTTAATCCTTGCTCTTAGCTCATGTGCCTTTGTGATGTAGTCTTGGATTGTATCCAATTCTTGGGATCCAAATTCATGAGATCATTACCAAGCTTGTAGCCCATTTCTTCATCAACTTGACCATACAAACTAGCAAACTTATTCCATGCTTCCTTAACTGTTTTACATTGTTCAATATGGAAGATAATGTCATCTATTAC
Source organism: Thuja plicata (assembly GCA_018584345.1). NCBI lineage: Eukaryota > Viridiplantae > Streptophyta > Pinopsida > Cupressales > Cupressaceae > Thuja > Thuja plicata. The sequence continues at coordinate 2,078,967 of MU224192.1, read as the reverse complement.
ATACGTTCTCAAAGTTCCAAGAGCTATATTATTTTTATCAATCCATTCTTTTTGAGCATTAGGATCATCTTTAGGATCAGCTGGTGCAACTATGGTTCCATCTACGTATTGAATTAAACCTTTTTTTATCATCTTACTCCATGCTTTAATTTTCCATGATGCATAATTATGTGGAGTTAAAAGTGGAAATTTAGGAGAACCCATGATGCAAAATGAAAGAGACAGAGGCACAATCACACAAGACACCACCCCCCCCCCCCCCCCCCCCCGCCCCCCCCAAATTCACTCAATCAAAGAACCGCCCCCCAAATGATGCTTTTGGCACTTTATACTTAGTGCATGTACAATTGCCACTTGCAAAAAGGCAAAGTGGACTTCTGATTTCAATGATTACAACTGCCAAAATAAGGCTATAGTTAACTCAAACAAAATAAGACACAAGATCACTCAAGGATCTAATCAATTACAAGTGCCACAATAGGCCAAAATAGACCAAATGCTGATAGTACAATGTCCACTCACAATGGCTACAATTTGATAGCAAATCTGGAAAGTAGACTAAACATCATGCACTTTCAAAAAAATGGAACCTGAAAATGTGTTTGTATGAGCCCGAACAAAGCCTTTGAAATTGCAAAAATCAGGATTGGACAGCTACAGTCATCAAAACTACAAATTTTGGAAGATCTGTCCATCAAAATGAAAAAATACTTGCACAACACTAAAGAGTGCAAAATTCTACCCAATCAAAAAAATTGCATAAAAAAAGACCTCAAAATGACCGAGTTATGGGGTTGCAAAGTTCACCTCCAAATTTGAAACTGCATATGGGAGGGGGTAAAAAATATTCAAAATGTGTTGACGTTAGTAGACTACGAGATCAAATTTGACGGCTTGGAGGCCGTCGAAAAAAAATAATAACCCCTAAAAATGAAGCTCAATTGTTCGTCAAATTTAATGACGTCACCTCTAGTTTTCCGGATTTGGGAGATGACGCATGCTTACAATTGAAGACGTGGCTCTAGATCTAGCACGTTGATGTGGCATTGCTGATTTGGCCGCTTCCCGTCTTGCTACGTGGCAGGTAGAAGCGATGCGCGTGGCGAGGTCTGGTCTCGCGAGTGTGGACCGAGTTGAGAGCTTGCTGATGTAATGCACTGTTAAACTCGAGCCGATCTGTTAAAACTTCGTTGGATCTGGCCGAGTAGAGAGCGCAGGGGAGCAGAGAATGTCGCGCTCAAAGCCACGTTGGGGAGCTGAATCACCGCGTTGGAATCCCGCCAAGATGGAAGCTTAGTGAGTTGAGCTATCTTCTCAACGATCTGGAATGTGGGAGCTCGGGAGGATTTGCAACTCGCTTTGAACCGAGCCCGAGTTGTATCCGTTGAGGTCGAGTTATAGCGTGACAAGTTGGGGACTCTGTCCAGCTCAGCTCGGGAGGATTGGGTTGCAGAGTCAGCTGAGAGGATTTGATCACGCCGTTGAACACTGAGTAAAGCGACAATGCCAATGGTTGAAGGAGTGGCGGCTTGGAGAAGTGTGCCATTGAAGCAGTGGAGTTGGGGTTTGTCGGCTCACCGAGGTTTGTAGGATCTGAGTTCACCGATTTGAGTGGTAAAGTGCCGCGCTGGGAAACGGGCTAGAGCTACTGTTGAAGCCGATGGGGGATTGAGCCCGTGTGCTGGATTTGGAGGCGGCCAATTCCAATGTCGGTGTTGGGCGATTTGAATGCAAAGGGGAGCTCGGCTCGACGAGTTGGCAGTCGAGTACTGAGCTCGGCTCGGTGGGCTGGGCGTGGGGGCATTGACATGGATTTAATACCACATTCAATATGAAATGTGCTAAGGCGGTTTTGATAACTGTAAGGCCGTCGACACAATGTAAATAGGTCGCGGTACCTTTGAATGCCGGTTGCTTGCGGGGCCGGGGGTTGAGAGCTTGAATCTGTCACGTAGAATATTTTGAGAAATTGCTCTAACGCCTGTGTAGTTCGTAAACCTGCAATTCACAAACCTGTATGAAACATTAGTTTAACATACTTTTCAATCAAACTTTGAAAGATCTAACTAGGTTAATCAACTTTGAAAGTGAAAGCAAATTAAGAGCGTCTCATGGATCTCTATCTAGAAGGACTAAACAAATGCTCTCAGCTGCAAAGCATCCTAAAGTGACAACACCTAGAACAAGAATTGTGCTAATGGTGATGAAAGTATGGATCTAAGATGCTAATTAAGATGAAATGCCCTATTCTATGCTCAAACTCTATGTAAACATGAATGATAATAAGACTATTCAAGAATGCTTCAATGCTAAATGCCCAATTCAAAATACAATTTGAATGTGAATTCTTACTCTAAATGTGAATTGGTAAGTTTACACTAAGAATATTCTCTTATTTATAGGAATTCCCAAGGGTAGGGGGTGAGTTTGATTAACCAAGGTCAAGGTAGAGTCGAGGTCAAGGTTGAGTGATGGGTTTCAAATAGGGGGACAAGATGACAAAAGGAGTGGTGAGGATAGCAAAGCCTAAATGTGGTGAGAATAACAAAGCCTTGGAGTGATCCATGTGCTCTTCATCCCTTCTTCTCATTGGCTATTTGATTCTTTGTCCCCTTTGTTGAAAGTAATTAGGATTTAATTAAATCAATCAATTATTTAAATTAGCCATGTAAGGGGTTTTAATGGGTCGCATTTGATTTATTTTATTTGAACTATATAACTAATTGATTTTATCAATTACATAGTTTAATTAATCCCCTTTTGGCTTAGATTTAATTAATTAATGACTATGTTATTTAATCCATAATGTTGACTTGAATTGACCCCTTTTGACTTGGTTGACCAATTTAGGGTGTCTACAACCTACAATTGACATTGAAAAAATATAGGGGCCCTATCCCAAAATTTTGTAGGAAAAAATATATGCCCGAAATTGACAAAATTGATGAAAATTATTCAAGAATTTTTTTTCCGAAAATCTGTACCAAATTTGCAGATCGGGCCTTATGGGTTCGATTTGCAAATTTTTTTTGTCTCAAATTTGACTTTTGCCCAATATAGGCAAATTTATAGTCAAAATTCATTGGAACGGCCACTCAGACGCAATGGTGAGGTCAAATCTTGCTCTAGACGCTCCCACAAGCTGCTGATATCCCAGATCTGAATCGTGACCCTCCAAAAGTTGAAGCAAAAAGCTCTCCAATGACTATGCAATGAACACTCCTATGGCTCTGATACCATGTAAGAATTTGCCTAAGGCAAAGAATGAAATGCCAAGATCTAGAAGCCCAATGAATAACACAAAAGAGAGAGACAAATGATATGATCAATTGATTGATTTAATAATGATCAAAATGATAATAGATTAAGTACAATGTAGATGTGCCTGAATATATAGGCAATGCAATAATACTACATGATAAGGAGATGATAAGCTATCAACCACACTAGGTGGAATCACATGTCCACCAAAGGTGGATCATTCTCCATTGTACAATGAAGTATGTGCAAACATGTGCAACAATGAGAGGATGATAATGTGATAAGAGCCATTGAATGTGGATCTCACACATAAAGTGGAATGAGATAACAATATTACCACCTAAAATGGAATTTCTCCTACACCATGTGCTAAAATAAGAAGCAAACTCCTAAGTGTCTCATATGCAAACTACTATGAATGCATTATCCTAAGTAAGCTTAAGTAAAGTGTAATTAGGAATATTCAATTACACCAACAAGAACAAATTGAAGGAGGAGAAAAATATGTGAATGAACCCTTGATAAGTGCCACACCTCTTATTGGAAACCAACTCCAAATAGGAACTCCATGCTCCAATAGGAGTATGAATGTAGAAGAATTGATAGATTGAAATGTTTGGAGTTTGAATCATAGTTCTAGGACTCTCTAGGTCTCTCCAAGTCCAAGTTACCGGTTCGGATTTGTTTTGGGTTCACTCGTATAGGAATATATGTTTTTTTTAAATATATTTGTATATATATGCAGCGACAAATAAGTTCTTACACCACTATGCTAATATTAAAGTAACATAGCAAAATGCACCACCACATATATTAACGTTTTAGTCCAAATGACATAACAAAATGCCAAAATACACTACCATATCAATGTTTCGGTTCAAAAACAATAATGTCAACATTAATAATCAGCCATCACTGATCAAATATCATAAAAAAACCATCAAACAAATCATCATCATTCTGGTGTTGCAAATTAGAAGCACAAAAAGTGCCACTAGCATCGGTACTAGCAATGTTAGCCTTAGGATCAGCCTCAACATCACTAGGTAGCGTGTGATTATCATCATCAACTGCAAGTGAATCAAAGCGGGCAATCGAATCTTCCAACTCCGCACGCTCTGGTTCAACATCCCAATGCTTTGCCTCCCCTTTTTTGTAAGCATTGTCCTTGTGTGTTGCGAGCCTCAAGTTTGAATGCACAAAGACCAAGTCTTTTGCCTTCCTGGAATGTAGTCTATTGCATTTTATTGAGTGGATGAAGGGAGTATGTGCTCCAATTCCTCTCGGATGATGATGAACTAGCAACCTATCGAGATTTTCAATTTTGAAATTAGAGAGTTAAGAGTTTTGAATAAAAAATTAAAAAATATAATTTCAATATTCATCAACAAGAATTTAGAAATTAGAATCTTAAGAGTTAAGAACTTGTGATAAAATTTTGATGCAATGGGTTGTAGGTGTTGGTACATTTGTCCATGGAAGTACCACCATTTATGAGCATCAACACTGTTCTTGTCTTCAAGAGCCTCAAGACCACAATCATTGGTGCTTACGAAACTCATGAATTTAGACCTCACTGTAGGTCGTATGTGATTGAGAAAGAGTCTACGAAGGGCTGCCTTGTACCTGTGAGCAACTTCAGGATCTTTGTATGGGGCAACTCTAGTGGTACTCTCCTTGAGGACTGATTGACAATAGAACCTGGGGCTCAATGCAAAGGCAAGGAGATGCGAAGGGGTAGTCATTTTGTTCCATCTCTCTACCATGATTATTTGTAGTTCCTTGAAGAACTTTTCTTCAGGATCTTGGTCTTTCTCATTTATGATTTTTTTAATATCCTCAATCATGGTGTCTATGCCATCATGTACCTCACCCGAGCAAGGCCTATCCATGTCAGTGTATCGGATCATGCTTAATATAGGCTCAATGAACCTCAGGAGGTACTCAACACGATCCCACCAAGAGTCATCTAGTATCATTGCCTTAATGGCAGCTGCCTTGGTACTACTAGATTGCCTCCATATGCTCCAATTAACACTGGTTACCAATCTAGACAATGCTTCTTTAACCTTCAAAAGGCGTCTCAAAACAATAGTGTTGGAGGCAAAATGGGTCTCAGCAGCCTATTTTAAAATCAAAACAATAATAAATTAAAATTAAAATTTAAAAACATAGAAAGTTTACTAATTTAACTTTCCTTCAAGAGCTCCAATTTCGAGAATTGTCTAAATATGACTCGCATCATATGGTGGTTTGTGACGAACATTTGGATCTCCTGTGCATCTTCATATATATTTTTGATCCACTCAATTTTAGTGCCAATTTTTTGCAGCATTAGATTGAGTGAGTGGACAACACAAGGTGTCCAAAAAATGTGTTCGAAGTGCTCCTCAGCTAGTAACCCGACAACCCTACAATTCTTGGCATTGTCAGTTATTACCTGAACAACATTTTGAGGGCCAACTTGCTCAATGACTTGGATGAGAATGTTTGCAATGAAAGGACCGTCCTTCACCTCCCCTTCACAATCCACAACTTTCAAAAACATTGTGCCTCTTGTGGACGCTGCAATAACATTCACCAAAGGACGATTTATCGCATCTTTCCATCCATCAGATAGTATGGTCACATCTGTATCGATCCATGAATCCTTGATGGGCTGTAAGGAAGCCTCTACATGGATCACCTCTCAGTCCAATAAAGTGGTGCGCACCTTCTCATAACTCGGGCCCTGAACCCCTTTGGAGCCTCATTAATTGATCTCACCATTTTTTGCCAATATGGCGAGCGAGCAACATTAAATGACAATCCATTGCATAGAGGCATCTCACCATGTCTTCCTCGACAATGTCTCTAGCTTCATTTTGAAATGATATTTCCATGGACCCCTTTGCTCTCTTATTTGTCACCGGTTCTTGAGGAGCACACAAGAATGGATGGCCCTCTGTGGGTGGTTCATTGGGAGTGGAAACTGAAGTCATAAATGTTGTTTTTGTTTTATTTGTAGACTTTTGCAAAGGGTGAGAATGTGCATTCCCAGCTGCTTCGTTTGCTTGTTTTTGCTCTTGAATATATTTGTTCACAATGTGGTTTGGAAGAAGGGTTTTAGGGAGTACCCCATTAACTTTTGGCTTCCCTGTACAAAACTTAATGCCTTTTTGAGTAATAAAGCACAAATGTGCTTTCACTCTACTATAAGAACTACTATATTCCTCTGTGCAATGACCGCTAATCCACAAAAAACCTCTTCCACCTGGCATTGGTTGAACCATTTCGTCATATTTCCATAGTGGAGAGCATTTGTTTGTTTTGAAGCGGGAGTTTCCGGTGCTAGAAACACTTGCAATCAAACAAATCTACAAAAAACAGTGAACAAAGAAGACAATCTAGAACAACACTCAGGGATATTTAGAAATTTTCAAGAAGACAATGATGACAACTTAGAAATTTCAAGGCAAGTGTTACAATGTGCAAGAAGACAATGATGGCAACTTAGAAATTTTCTGATGTCGGTTCTGAGCTGGATATTTAGAATATACAATGCTAACACATCCTGCAGATTGCCAAGTCCAATACAGTGAAACCTCCACGGGTAGAAATAAGTTGAATAGGAAATATTAAATAAGCTTCCATACCACCCTCTGAAGATCTGAACTTTACTCTTTACCAACTATATTTATATGTATATGCCCAGCAAAGAGAAGACTTTGAATGAAACAAGTTCACACCCAACGCACACCCTACTGCCGAGGAAAGAAGAGTTTCGAACAATTGTCCACACAACACACAAGCAAACAATCGTCCACACAACACGCAAGCAAAGCGTCCCTTTATTTGCCCTGGATTTGTTCAGGAAGCCTTCACTTGACCAAGATGGAACTCCACTCATTCATAAATAGTTCTATTCTATTCACAAATGCAATGGCAAAAATACTTCATAGAAAAGCCACTTTTAGGGTTGGAGGATCGAATAGACCTAAATAGGCCAAAAAGCTTTATTGAAAGTAAATGAAAATGACGTTTGGAGGCAAATTCGTCTCAAATTCGGTCCAAATTCATTCTGGGTTCGCGCGGGTGGTTGAAAAGTTTTTCAAATTCGCGTGAAATTCTTCCAGGGTCTCGCTGGGCGAATGTTCAGCAAATTCCTTAGACTGGCAGCAACTTTTGAGCGAATTCGCACCGTACCAGAATTGGTTCGAATCGACTTCCGAATTTCGCCTGGTGTGAGCGAATGTGGTAACTTAGGTCCAAGTCCTAGCTAGTTCCGAGTTGAGTGACCCTAGCCGAGTCCCAGGGGCTCGAGACTTTCCAAGAACTCTCTCTAGGTGAGACTCACTAGAAACTGGTATTTTCTGAATTTTTGCCGAGTCGTGTCGAGTCTTGCTGATTTTTTGCTGAGTCCCAAGTCAGGTCAGCCTTGCTGAGTCTGCGCTGAGTCTGAGTCTCGTTTCTATGGTTTGAATTAGTAGAAAACTCATTGAGGGTGAAGTTGGTAAATACCAAGCTAAATGGTTATGCATCCCTTTGGTGGGAACATGTGTAAATGGACCAAAGAAAGAAGGGAAAGGAGAAGGTTTAATCATGGAATCAAATGGTGACAATGTTGAATCAAAGTTTTTTGTTGGTTATTATCATCTTAATTTGTTGAAGCAATTACAAAATCTAAAGTAGAAGGAACTAAGGGTCCAAGTGTACATTTATGAATATTTTGGCTTAATGTTTGAGTTGGTCATGTTGGGTGATGAGGAAAAAATTGCAAGATATCTTAATGGACCATATTTTGCTATTCAAGATGAGGTTAGCATGATTCAAGTGAGATAGGTGGAAGAACCCTTGAGAGTTTAAGAATAACTAGCTAGGAAGCAGAAGGATAGCTTTAGAGGAAGACAAAGGTTTGCTTGAGGGAGAGGGCAATTATGTGAAGATAGAAGACTCACAAAGTAGTGAAAGGTAATCTAATACTTTTCATAATCAAAGTTACAATTCAGATACTAGAGGAAGAGGAAGCTTTGGAGAGGGAGAGGTAGAAGTTTCATTTGCTACTAATGTGATGAAGAAGGCTGTTCGGAATGTCCACAAGAATTGCAAGATTATTAGAAAAATCATGTTGTTGAAGTCAATGAAAGAGCATGAAACATCATCATGACATCTGGAAGATGAGGATGTAAAAGACGATTCGAAGAGCTATTGGACAAATGTTTGATCAAAGAAAGGTTGAGTCTTTGTGCTGTACCAGTGGTCCTAGCACTAAACTATGTTACTAGATATTTCTGGTAAAGCCCGGGTCCTTGTACAGTTACAATTCGGGTACTACAATGGGTACTTCCTGAGTGTCTGGGTTTGTTGTGGGTCCTTCTGTAAAGGACCCACAACAAACTTGGGCACCCAAAAAGTACCTAAGGGCCATACCCAAATGAATATACCAAAATATGTGCATATGAAATAAAATATGCTGTATTTTTAAATTATCATCAAATCTGTGTATGAGGCCTTAATGTATTTAGAAGCAAAATATGAAGTACCCAAGATTGTGTATGATGCTTCGGATGAAGAAGAATATGAATATTAAATGTCAATTGTAAGTTGAATTCTCATTGTGTAATGATATTTTGAGTCTTGAGTATTTTCATTTTTACAAATTATGAATATGAGGTATTTAAATATTCTATTGTTTTATCAATCACAAGTGTCATTGTTCTTATAATTATATTTTTGAACATAATATATGTATTCATTCCCGTATTTGTACCCAAGCAAAAAATATTGCCGTACTGGGTTCCGGTTCCCATACCTGAATTGGCTTAGGCGCCAAAAATAGATGGAAAATGGCGTTGTGTACAGATTCTCAGACCATAATTAAGAAGCATGGTAAAGAACAAATGTCCCATACATCAGATGGATGATTTGATGGATTGCCTGAATAGGGCAGGCAATTGCTTAACAAAAAATAATGTGAAGAATGTTGATCATCAAATTTGGATCAGGAGGGTGATGAATGGAAAAGTACTTTCAAGACCAAAAACGGGTGGTATGAGTGGCTGGTTTGTGCCATCCGGGTTGACAAATGCACCTAATAATTTCATGAGATTGATGAATGAGGTACTTAAACCTCATCGTGGTAAGTTTGTAATTGTTTATCTTGATGACCTTTTGAGTTTTAGAAAGACAAGATGATCATTTAGAGCATTTGAGACTAGTTTTACAGAGTTTAAAAGAAGAGAAATTGCTGATAAATCTGAAATAGTGTAGCTTAATGAAGAACAAATTTGTTTACCTAAACCTTGTTAATTCACAAGAAGGGCTTAAGATGGATCCTGAGAAGGAGAAAACAATTGTAGATTGGCCATCACCAAAGAGTACATTCACATCACTGCCTTTTAACTTTGCTATCACTGCCTTGTAACTTAGCTATGTATGGCTAGAAATAGTTCGGATATGCCATGACATATTCAAATACAACATTTTATCTGGCCTGTTGTTGCATATCTTGCAGATCTTGGCTGTATATGCCATCTGGCTTGGATAGAGATATGCTGTTAGATTTCTTGCCATCTGGCAACTATGGTCTGGATATGCTGTTGACAGTACCTGTACTGGATATGTGATATGGCACCTTTCCCAAGTGTATCAAGTAACTGTGGTATTTTCTATTAAGATATTATTTGTACTCCGTAAGTAGCATGTATATGGACACTCTTCTTTTTTGTTTTCTGAAACAGACACTTAGTGTTTCCTTCCCTTATCTAAAACAAGTGAAAAGTGTGTGTGTGTGTGTATGTATAGACCATTTTTTTATGACATCGATACTTTCTTTGAGCTAATAATGTGTGATGTGCATTTTTTTGCAATGGGAATTGTTGTTGCATAGGATTCATCTAGAGCTTATCATGCATCTAACAAAGGCTTTGTGAATTGCAGTATGATTTGTCAGTGACAACTTTCTCTCCGGATGGGCGAGTCTTTCAAATTGAATATGCCACAAAGGCTGTTGATAACAGCGGGTACACAGACTATCTTTAGTTTGTTTGAGACAGTGAAAGACATTGTACTGCTCTTTCTAGAATCTTTAGAATCTTACAAAAAGAGCTAATTTTTTTTATGTTTACAATGTGTGCTTCAGAACTGTGATTGGCATAAAGTGCAAGGATGGAATTGTTTTGGTATGCTTTCTTACATTCCTTTTTTCTTAGTTTTTAGTCTCAAATATAATGATAGTGATAGCATTTGTATGATTTGTTCTATCCCTATTAAAGCTGGTTTCTATTTTTAAAGGTTAACTGACAATGACAGTTAATATTAACATGAATCAATTTTTGAGTAAGGATGTCAGGGGGTAGAGAAGCTCATTGCTTCTAAGATGCTTTTAGAAGGATCTAACCGAAGAATTCATGCCGTCCATCGTCATGCTGGCATGGTATGCTGCTGATCTTTTTCTTGTAATTATTAGAGCAGAATTTTTATCTTCTCTTGTGGGCCTCAATAACATTTCTTTTGAGATCAGGGTGTCTCACTGTTTATCATTGAATGCTTTTTCAATTCGAATTTCAGCCTTTTCTATATTTGCATATCCTTCACTTTTTTTTCTTGCAAGGGACTGGCACATTTTCTTGAAAATTAGTAAGAGGAAAGGCATTTTTAATTAGCAGCACCATATAAGATGATTGTGACTGCAAATTTGTTTTTTTTGCTCAAAATTGTATATTTTGGGGATGGTAGGGAATACTATTGTTGCTATGATCAGAAAAGGGAAAGGATAAGAAATTATCAATTTCAACCTTGTTTTCTTTTCGTGAGTTCCTGTTCACCCTTGTTTTCAAGTTTTTTGAACTAAAGCAATGAACCAATTGTTTTTACAGGGTGTTGCTGGGTTAGCAGCAGATGGTAGGCAAATTGTGGCTCGTGCAAAGTCAGAGGCAACTAGCTATGAAAGGTATCAGATCATTGAGTTAAAATAATTGATCATGACTATTGTGTGCACTGGGTAGGGTGAAACATCAATTGTTGTGAGCATTTGTCATCATAAATTCAAATAAGCTCTCATACTAACTTTAGCCTTGTCCGAAAGAGAACATGGGTCAGGCTGAAAGATTCTTGAAGTTTTACAATATTTTTAATTTGGGAATATAATTTATCTAATATATCTTATGATTTGCAGTATGTATGGTGAGCCAATCCCTGTGAAGGAACTCTGTGATCGAGTTGCCAGCTATGTACATTTGTGCACACTTTATTGGTGGTTAAGGTTGGTGCTTTCCTAAACTTTTAACAAATATTTCAATGTTGACCTTTATATGAAAATTTTATTTTCTTTAGGGCTTCTTTTGCAAAGTCAGTTTTGGAATTTTGGAATAAGAATGACATATATTTGTAATTTGCAGGCCTTTTGGATCTGGAGTTATCCTTGGAGGTTATGATAGAGATGGTCCTCAACTGTATATGATCGAGCCATCTGGAGTAGCTTATGTAAGTTTGCATGCTTTTCATCCTTCTTTTTCCTGCAATCCTCAGTTTGGTTTCTTCTTCCTTTTTTTAAAATTTTGAAGTGTCTTATATTTCACCCAAAAAACACTGTACATGAAGAAGAATGGGGTATTTTTGAACTTCCTTTTCCTGCTGAAGTAAGATGATTGCACTCGAAATCTACAATATACTTCCCAGGCAAAAAAAGGTTCAGTATGAACAGCAAATTTACCTGAAAATGCATGGAAATTCATGCTAGTAATCTCATTCTTAAAATCTATTAAGATCACATTATATTTTGCTTTCCTAAAGTTATTGAATATTATACCACTTTACCCAGCCAGATTGTCAACCAAGTCAGGCATCCCAGTAACTTATAAGACTATCTTACTCTCTTCCAGTGGACAGACCTACAAAAGGTATCTTGGAACCATTGAACATTAGGGAGTAGCATTCTTTTGGTAGAATCCTTGTATATATGTCTTATATTCTTTCATGCCTTAATTAACAAGCAAACCATCTGAGAAATCACACAGCCAAAAATTAATGTTCATTTTACTGTCATGGTTCGCCATTCAGTGATTTTTCATGTTATGGTGAGATAGCCAAATCTATTGAAATTTGAGGACACTAAACCATCAGGGAAATGTATTTCTGTGATCTAGCTCTGCACTCTATTTGCCTGTAATGAATAACCAAGATCATCGGCAGACACTATAAAGAAGCCTTTCATTAATAAGTGTTGATGTTTGGTAGCTGCAGGAGGTATCTACTGCATCTGTTCTGATTGTTTCTATGTGAAATTGTTATCTCCATCTGCATTGATGTTTCATATACTCATGTGTGTACATGTCTGTTGCTTATTGAAGAGACTTATCTGTTTTTATTGAAGAGCTGCATCAAAATGTACCATCTCCGTTATTGTATCTGCAAAATTTTGTGTTTGTAGAAGTCTTCAATAATGGGCAATTCCTTCATATGGTTATTGGCTTATTATTGTTTATCGCTGTCATTCCTTATGCCACGTCAATTAGAATATGAAATTGTATATTTCTTTGATAACTGCCGTCGGTTCATGTTTATGGGAGTTATACTTCCAAGTGTCTTCTGTTCATTCATTTCGTCATCAGCAATGAAGAGTTCTCCTTGATGGCATAGCCTTTGGAATTGTAAGGGTCACAGCATGTGTAACTGCCGTCTTCATTTTGCCTCTTGTGTTCGTGGCTGTTGAGTTAAAATCAAAAGAATCGAAGAGTCACTGCTACGTGCGGGCGTGGTTATTCTGTAGCATGGTTTGGATGATCTGTGATATATGTATTCTTGGAGGACGTTTTTGGTGTGTTTTGTTACAAGAGTTGATACTGTAGCATTTGATATTGATCATTATTGTTTTGCAGAGCATTTTGAATATACTGGCTGTTGGAGATAGTGCAAAAGTTGATCATTATTATTTCTTATATTCTTTCATGCCTTAATTAAGCTATTAACAAGCAAACCATCTGAGAAACCCCACAGCCAAAAATTAATGTTCATTTTACTATTATGGTTCACCATTCAGTGATTTCTCATGTAATGGTGAGATAGCCAAATCTATTGAAATTTGAGGACACTAAACCATCAGGGAAATGTATTTCTGTGATCTAGCTCTGCACTCTATTTGCCTGTAATGAATAACCAAGATCGTCAGTAGACACTATAAAGAAGCCTTTCATTAATAAGTGTTGATGTTTGGTAGCTGCAGGAGGTATCTACTGCATCTGTTCTGATTGTTTCTATGTGAAATTGTTATCTCCATCTGCATTGATGTTTCATATA
>MU224192.1:2029274-2056289 GCA_018584345.1 Thuja plicata | reverse complement strand
AATTGGCAACTTAGCTTGAGAGCTGAATTCTGGGTTGAAGTACATAAACAAGAAAGACCAGATTTTGCTTAAATATTTGTTTATCATACAATTTAGTGAACTACCATTGTGCCTATAGAGGTTATGGAACATGAAATATATTGTGCCTAAGTTTGATTTACATTGAAATTTGGGACATATACTTTCCAGCCAGGTATCTGGATTGTAAGATATGTTCTATTTTTATTAGGTATGCTAAGAAATAATCTTCTTGGAAAATGATAAAGTGCATGATGTTTTGTAGCATATATGGAGTGCATGATGAAGCAAAAGATAAAGCATTTGAGCTGGAAATGAGCTGGATTTGTGATGAATCAAAGAGGCAACATGAAAAGGTATTGTTACGGTTTAGAAATATCAATATTAAAATTTAAGGTTAATTTCCTTACGTTGTATTCCTATTTTTTGATACGAATTAGAATTATAATCTGCTGTGCTGTATTTTTTTATGACTTTAGTGGTAGATGAGACAGTTGATACACTTCATACACACATTTGAATGAATTTATACAGTGAGATTTTTTTATGACTGTAGTGGTAGATTAGACAGTTGATACACTTCATACACACATTTAAATGAATTTATACGGTGAGAAAATTTTAGGTTGAGATTTCAACACACCTTATACTGAATTTTCAGTACCTAATCATTGAATTTTAAATGCCCAAGCCGATTGTATCTCCTTTCAGTTTGCCAGAGGTCTGCTGTAGAACTGATCAAAACTGGATCAAGACAGGATATTAATAAAAGCTGATATGGTACAGAGGCCAAGGTGTAGTTTTGATGTTGCCAAAGAACACCAGGCTGAAATTTCTAAATTTAGTTAGAGATGATTACTCTTAGACACTGATTGCCTGCTAAAAGCTGCCCAAGAGTTGGTGAATTATATCGTACAGGCCAGCAGGTAAAAGAGCAAATAGCGAAGCAAGGCTATAATCAACTACACTGGTAAAACAAGTTACAAAACTAATGTTGTCTCTTTTGTATAAAAAAAATAAGGGAACTCAAACATTTCCAAAAAATAAGAACTAGATGAAGGATTCACACAAAACAAGATATGGACAATCAACCTGTCCAACCATGGGGATTATACATGACAACCAAGACTTTAAAGGCTGGCTTACGGAAATATTTAACATGCATTGACAGACTCATTATAAGATCAGGCTTAATAACATTAAAGTGAATCTCCATTAATAACATAAAATTCTCTTTGAATAGCTTGGCATCAAAACAAATGTGAACCCTCCATGATCCTTTTTCATGCTGAATTTTGGAGATGTTAGGGTGGGTACACAAGGACATGTAATGAGGACTTGTGGGGTAGGGCCTCATACAGTTTACTCTTGAGTCGGTGCTTTTTTGTTAGTTTGTTTTAACCACTCAGGCTGATATGCTCACAAACAAGAGTCTTTTATCCATCTAATTCACCTAGGACTTGCACTTGGCCTATATTATTGTCAATTTTGTATGAGTTTTACTTAATGCAAATATTATTGTTCCCATACAATTGGCTGGCCATACTCTGCTCCTGCACAACAAATATAGGACTGCATACAATGGGCTGATCATACTTTGATAGAATGTACACATATGGAGGGACCTATGCCCACCAAGGAATGAACCTAGGCCTTTCACTGGTTGACAGCCTATCTGAACTACTTGGCTCTGGCTGAATGGACAAATATTAAGGGCATTGAAGTCATGTACAGGCACAGGGAGGTGTTTGGATGCCTTTCGATGGCCACCATCTCAAACTCCTTTGGCCAAAACTTGATGAGGTGCAGGGCTGTGTTTTCTAATAATCCCTTGCCGATCATCGAACTTAGCAATACACTATAGATTTGTCATGCAAGAGACTGAAAGAAGACACTTCATCAAACCGGGAACATGCAATACATCATTTAGCTCAATAACATCACTTGAAAGTTGAAGGTATGTCTATGTAGGAGAGAGGTTCAAATCTGGTAACTGGAAAAGTGTTATCACCACCCAACTCCACCTGTATTTTATCCTTTCGTTCTTCAAGTCTGTACACCTCCTATTTGAAGGTCATGTATCTAGATGCTCCGCTGTCCACATACCACCTTACACCAGAAATGGTGTTAATGAATATGCACTACACCACATTGGAGAAAGTTGTCTCAAGTTTAAATTAGTGACTTAAGCTAAGTTTCTGCACTTCCTACAGTTCTTGCTGTTGATGCTTGGTTTTCTTCTTCTGAAGACATTGAGATGCTTAGTGGCTCATATTGTGCCACTAAAAACACTTTACATAAGAAGTATTTCTTCCCCTGGCCCAAAGAATCTGACTCTTCCTCCTTGTCCTTTTGACTCTTTTCAGGTTCTCCTTTCTTACCACCTTTCTTCATCTTTTTCATGAGGGTTAGGTTCTGACTCGCTTCTGCTCTAGCTGAATAGTCTTGCTTGGTCCCCTCCTTGATGAAATCATCTTAAAGTGTCTCCAAGGTGGAAATCTTCTCACAAGCGTGTACACCCAAACAAATGATTTTGGATAGAGAGAAAAAGCCATTTAAAGCTATGGGCACCAACTCTTCTTCCTCCACCCCAAACCCAACTCTTCTTCTTCAAATGGATCATGAATGCTGTGATTTTCATCAGGCAGGTGGGTGCTGTGTTTGTGTCACTCATGTATGTGGCACTGAGTTTGTTCTTCAGCAACATCTTCTGCAAGATGTTCACACTCATAAAGAGTGGTCGAGGTGTTAAACATCTTCTTTGTTGATTACTTTTTAGCAATGTGAGGAATTAATTGACCTTTCACTGAATTCAAGATGATATGCTTTTCTTTGGCCATCTTGTTATGATCAACGAGTTCATCAAGATCAGATGGAGGTTTCAACACAATTTACACTAAGACCCAAATATCTACTTCTTTCAATAACATCTGAGTTTGAACACATCAGATTAATAGATTGCTTAAATCAGATTTAAGATATCTCAACCATAGGAGTAATAAGATAGGGTGATTTGATGGGGTGCCCGAGAGACCCCCTACCCTAGGCCCAAGAGCAGATATACCATCCCTCTTGGCCTCATGTGGCCCTTGCTATACATATGAGGTAGCATACCTAGTGCGGTCTCCTATCACCGTTTTCCTCAACCTTGCCACTTTTACCCTGAGTTTTTCTAGGATGGGGGGATGGGGAAACAAGTTTCCGGTACCCCTTTTTTTTTGCCATTTTAGAGGACGACAAAGGGGACGACTATATAAAGAATGGGGAAAATTTAAAATATATAGGGAAATTATAAATATTCATATGAAAACATGAACACAGCATGCTTATATACATTATAGAACCTTAACATATAATGTTTGTGTTAAATTATTTAAATTGAGAGTTCAAATGAGAGTCAAAGTCAAACATATTATCAAAACTCAAACATTAATACTATGGGACAGCCAGGGGACACGTTTTCGAGTTTTTGGGACGGGTCAAATTATGCCGAGGATACTGAAGCAAGCGTAAGATCTTTTCACTAACTCCAGCTTCTCGAAGACTCCAATGACTTGGAGCAATTAAGTGTGAGTAAAATGTTGTAATCTAAAGACTCAGGTACTCAAAAATATACAATGTATGACCATTCCAAATTGAGGACAAATCCTAATCAAATGATGAGGCTATTAAGAACGATCTCCAATTCGACATAACCTCACAGAGAGATATCCAAGAAATAAACCGAATAGATCTATTGTGCTTTGTAAAATATATCGCCTTTCTCACAAATGGGATCCCTCTAAACGAAACTAAACAAAGTAGGAAACTAAACTAAAGCAGACTAAACCTAAAACAAGCTATACTAACAACTACAACACCTAAACTTCTTGGGTCAATTGACTCAAGGCAGATCTACAACTGATACAACTAAGCTAGCGTCTTCTACTCTAAGATTAGAGCCACTAAAGATCTTAAGTCAAATGACTCAAGGCAAACTAACCTCTTGGCTCCCAAGGCAACTGAACCAATTGACAGAAAGAAAATCTAAGCCAACTTCTTGAATCAAATGGTTCAAGACAGACCTACTCTATGTACAAGAAACTTAAAGGAACAACACTTGAAAGAGCTACATATGTACATGATCCAATATGGTTTCTCAAAATGTTCAAGAGCAACAAGGCCTGATTGATGGTTCCCAGTCTGGAAAACTTATCCTTGTACTCTAAGAATTTTTTTGTCACCGCAAGTTCAAATTCAGGAAATGTGTTGTGCAAAATCAACAACTGAGGCAACTCATATGGATCATGAATCATGATCAATCCAAATGCAAGTTGTCTTTCCTAGATCTCCATAATCAAAATAAAAACCTTCATAACTTTCAACATTAAAGTAGGGAAAGAAACAACCTGGTGTGCTTCAAATGGGTATTCTGACTCAAATTCTTGTTGACCATCCACAACTTTAGGGGTCGAAGTTCGTGGTGTATAATCCCACTTGCATTAGCATTGAACTCGTGAGTAATCAAGGCAGGATCGATCTTGAAGTCTAGTCCATGGAATATATCCTCCACTTGTTTATCCATGTATAGTACAAAGTACAAACCATGCATCCTTGTGTAGCTCTGTTAGCGTGTCTTCGAAAATCAAGGATTCTTTGATGAGCTGATCTTCAAATATTGTCTCAAGCTTTTCTTCAAATGCCATATCAAATTGTAGCACCCCCTGAATGGTTCTATATCCTTTTCTTCCATGGGAGTATCTTGTTCATCACTTAACACATTTTGCAAATTCTCACGAAAGGCTCTTGAAATTTTATCATCTGAAATGGGACCACAAGTTGATTCTTCTTTAGGAACATCTTGCAATTCTCCATCTATATACTCACCAAACATGGCATCCTTGAAAAATATGAACTCGCTGTTAGGTGGATCTTCAAATATCCTAATGAGTTGTCTATCAAATACAATCTCAAGTGGCAACATCTCAAGAGGTCGAATTTGATGATGAATCATGCCTCTTGAGACAACTTGTCTGTCTTGAGATGTCTTTGACAATGGCTCCATTTGTACTTCCTGCATGAGATCTTTCAACACCCCCTCAAAAATCTTTGTGGTGATGACATCTTGTAGCACGCCCCTGAATCTTCACGAACTATGAACTCATTGTTAGGTGGATCTTCAAATATGCTCATGAGTTGTCCATCAAATACAATCTCAAGTGGCAACATCTCGGGAGGTCAAAGTTGATGATGAATCATGCCTCTTGCAACAACTTGTCTGTCTTGAGACGTCTTTAGTAATGACTCCATTTGCGCTTCCTCCATGAGATCTTTCAACACCCCCTTGAAATCTTTGTGGTGATGACATCTTCTAGCACGCCCCTGAATTGCTCTTCGTACTTGGGCTCATTCGTGATAACTTGAAGTTCTTCATTCAACTTGTTCTATTGGTTGTCTTCTTCTTCAAGGATGCTTCAAATTTCTTGCAATTCATTTACAAAAATCTCGTTGTGTAGCAATAAATGATAGTTCACCAAGGATTTCGCTGTATTGAGGCATATTGAAATCACCATTAACTTGTTTTGATAAGTCCTTTACTTCATACCCTTGATGATCTTCATTCATGACAACAACTTGGCGATGACATCTTCTTGCACGCCTCTGAATTGCTCTTCGTACTTGGGCTAATCCGTGATAACTTGAAGTTCTTCATTCAACTTGTTCACTTGGTTGTCTTCTTCAAGGACGCTTGAATTTTCTTGCAATTCATTTTCAAAAATCTCGTTGTGTAGCATAAATGATAGTTCACCAAGGATTTCGCTTTATTGAGGCATATTGAAATCATCATTTCCTTGTTGTGATAAGTCTTATACTTCATACGCTTGATGATATTCTTTCGGGACAACAACTTGTAGTTCTTCATCCCTAATCATTTCCAAAGATTGATCTCCACTTGCTATCATTTCTCTTCCTTGGATGTACTCCATCGATTCTTTGATTTTCTTCCCAACACATTTCCCTTGTGATGTAATGCATGAAAGTTCATCCTCGATTTGAATACCTTGGCCATTAAGCTCAATCATGCTACTTTCTTGCAACTTGTTTGCTTCTTCTTCGGATGATGATGCAACTTGCTCTGCTTGTGGTGGCCCACTTGAGTGCTGAATGCTATCTTTGTTACCTTCATTGACGATTCCTCATACCACCCCACTTGAAACATGACTAGGTTGATGGTATCTTGGCATGATGGACAAGTAGGTTCTAAATGTGACAAGTTGTATATGCTACACCAATGATGACGCCAAACATTTCCTTCATATCTGTTTCCTTCCAAACTTGGTGCCTTCTTGATCCTTAACTTGTGCGCATGAAATTCTGATTCTGATCTCTCAAGTACCATTGGTTTATTCACTCCTGAAAAAGAAATTTTTCTTTGAAATGCTAACTACACCCTCAAAAGAAATACCAAACAATGCATTGTCTTGGTGATGCAAAGTCCTTCAAAACTTGTGGATGCAACTAGTTGTTCATATCAAACGACATTGGAAGAATATCAACTTGCTGTTAGTGACTCTGATACCCATCCAATGAGAAACCTTTCTTTTTTGGATTTATTGATTTTCTAATTTTTTTTGGTGATTTTTTAAAAAATTTCAGTTTTTTTTTTCACCTTTTTAAGAGATTTCTCAAATCTCAAATATGACTTTGAACACTGATACTTCCACGAATGAACTTTGTTCATCCCCTCCTAGCGCCAATTTTTGTTGATGTTTTATGCCACTACAACATGCAGGATGAAACACTAAGTATTTTAGGATGAAACACCAAATATCAAATCATCTCTTGAATAAGGAAGCTCATATGCTAAACAATTTATATGGATAAATGAGACAAACTCAAGGTTCCTTCTAGTTGTGGACTCTCATTCAGTTATAATGATGTGATATGTTGGTATCACAAAGGGGACTTACATTATCTATTCAATGAATATCAACTACCTCAACTTTTTTAACAAAACAAATTGCAAAGGATAAGGGTTTAGGAAGATCTAATCTAACATTAAGAATGCTAGAGATCATTGATGATGACGTGAAACTCTAACCAGTCCTTGCTTCACCGAATCAACTACACTAAGGACGATACTTGCTTCTAAGGATGCGAGAATGATTTTCAAATTGTCAATACTCATTCAAATAGCCTATGAAGGCACAATCCAAATGAACATTTCTAGTTGAAGTTAGATGCATGCAATTAGGCCCAGACTAACTTTATACTGTTAATAATCAGAACCTTTAACAACAAAGCACAAGAAAAAACAAACACAAATTTACCCTGGGAAAACCCTCCTACTCGAGGGAAAAACCCAGCCACACCCAAAAAAAATAAAAAATAAAAATATATTATTTAGTTTTTCAAAACAATACAATAATCTCTTGCTTATGCTGAAGACTATTACCAGTCAGTCAATAAGCTTTATGATCACCATACACGGTAACACCAATAGCTATCTGAACCAAATACTTCACATGAACAAAGACTCTAATGCCTAAGCACCACACAGATACAAAAGTTTGATGTCATAATACAAGAAGCGAATACTAGGTTAACTCCCTGTCCCACACGATAATATTGCACACAAAAATGATCTTGCACTTATCATATCTCATGGTCTGTACAGACTATGACAGTAAGTCAAGAACAATCTGGTTTGGAGCAGATACCATAATCATTAAGTCATCACCAAGATAATAGAATTGAACATTATATCAGCTCTTTCAACATGACAATAATGTCACACGACACTCTGAAAAACATAACCACATACGCTCAACTCTACCTTTACCTGACACTGCCCAGAAGGATCGTAACGGTAGAAAAGTCAAGGAGACACGGCTGGCGATAACATTAACACCCGTCGACAATTATGCCTTTTGTTGTTTCCAATTCCCACTAAAATGAGAAGTCACGCGGTCACAATAATGATGCTGACGCTTTACATTCCAATTGAAATAAGCAAGAACGATGGAGATAAGAAATATTAATATTCACGTTCACAAACATTTGAATCATAGATGACGGGAACCATACACCGAAAGGAGTGGGCACAAAGGCGTGTAAGCTGGCAACAGTTACACAGCCGTGTCGGCAACTGTCACTCCATCAGAAATGAAGTATCTATAACAAAACCGCCACATGATATAATAGCTGGAACACTCGCAGGTACAAAAAATATCTCCTGCAGCTACCATAACATTAACACTCCCTCTTAGCAAAGGAGATATAATTCATGTCATGTCATCTCTCAACATGACAAACATAAGAAGCTGTAACTAAAATGTTAGTAACAAAATCTCATCACAGATTTTGTCAACATAATATTGTCATCTTAGCATAACATTCACCATGGCTACTCCCAAAGGGTGAAAGAGCAGAAATCTAAGTCACGGAGTCTCACACATGACTTCAACCATGGCTACTCCCAGAGGGTGGAACAAGGGCTTTCACCTCAAACTTCTCTCGCAGAGAAGAATGCATTAACAAGGGATTGCACCTTGAACTTCTCCCTCACAGAGAAGAACTCATGAACAAGGGATTGCACCTTAAATTTCTTCCTCACAGAGAAGAACTCATTAATAAGGGATTTGCACCTCGAACTTTTCCCTCATAGAGAAAAACTCATTCCAAGGGCTTGCACCTCAAATTTCTCCCTCTCGGAGAAAGATGCATTAAAGCATATAAAGATCATCTGAATACTGAGACTCCCTCTCAGCCGAGACTCCCTCTTCAACAGGGGCAGCATACTGACAACTTGATTATCACAATTAATTGACTCCAAGGTTTGACCAAACAAAGAGCTTTTGCAGTCACACTGCTTCACGAGCTTGCTAATCCTCTGAAAAGACTTGGCACTCTCCCTATGCCACACAAACTCCCTCTGAATCTGATTTCTGCAGCTGAATAATCTCCCTCTGAATGTCATTTCTTGTTATTGTCCATCCCACCTTGAAGCCTGTTTTGAGAAGTTCTTTGAGACTCAACATTTACAAGGGATTCATGAGATCCATCTCCATGTAATATTTCATCAACACTTACAACAAAGAGCAGATCCTTTCTTGTCACATAGACAAGATGAGTAACCACTTGGTGTGCATTGCCTGCAGCACTTGCATAAAATGCAAAACTAGTGCAGTCACTACAGATAATCTGATCATTCAACTGCAATTTTCCATCTTCATCAAGTCCAGTTAACAAAACCATCATATTCCCTTCATCATATACAGAAACAGCACGCATCCATGGACAAAAAGACAAAAATCCTTTCAAGCCATTGGTCTCTCTTTGTACAACTCTGTCGATGGCAAATTTATTCCCTCTTTTGACGTGTATAAAACAACAGAACCATTTCTAAGTTGAACAAATGCCGTAGATATTCTTCATATAATTTGCAGCAATGGCTACCACTGGACTTTGCATAACTTTATGCACATATGATTTGACAACCCAATAGCTGGATGATAAATATTTGAACTCTGCATTCTCTACCTTGTCACAAACAAGATCAATTTCCACAAGTATACTCATCTCGTTATTTATATCACTCATTGAAGGACACTGACTCCAGTTATCAGATGTAAAATTTGAATATAAACAAACCTGATCATGGTTAGAATGCAATACACCTAGAAGAACATTGGAATCTATCCATGTCATATGTCTAAGGTCATTAAACTCTATCTGAAGACTGTTCTTGTCAACAATTGCAGTATTGTATACAACATCTTCCAATTCATGCCAAATACTCATTTCTGGATATTTCACAACACTCAAATTGCCATCTGAAATTCCCACAGCTAACCGAGCCTCTGAATCTCTAGAAGTAAAAGCAACACTCTGAACAGAAGACTGAAACTTAAGCCTGAAAAAAGACATGGGAGGAGGCACAACAGATAAAGATAGAGGTGTAACAAGCACGTTCATGCCATCAATCACCAAGGCTGTAGAGTCATCACAAACAACACTTTCCCAGCAGAGATGTAAATGGTGGACTGATCCACAGGAAGTCCAATAAATAAACTGCATGGGTCTTTCAGGGTCCCAGATAAACTTCAACTTGTTCTTGCCCATGTACCTCCACTCTTGCTTCACATACCACTTACCAGTGATAATTGCTAAAACTCCAAACTTGAATGCTAGAACACTCTTCATATCTCACTGTTGCAGCCAGCAGTTCTGAACTGCAATTCCATGCCAACATCTCAATTTTGGCTTCTGTTAGCCCATATAAATCAAATGAGCTTCTCTCCAGTCCATTTTTCTCAAAGAAAACTACAGAAGGAATTTTTTCATGTTTGCTTCTGTTACATGCAGCTGCTACTTTTGCTCCACTGGGCATCCAGTCCATAGCTGCATCCATGAAAAGATTAGGTTCTGAACGGGAATGCAATGTCCCAGACTCCCTTTCCCAAACCCTGAGTCGCTGCAAACCTTCTGAGATTCTTGGCCCTCCCAAAGTAGCAAAGCATTTACCATCACCCACTTTTCCTATTCTGATTCGGATCTTTACTAGACCCACTCTGATACCATGATAAAGTTTCGGAACCAGAATATTATAAATGCAATAATCAGAACCTTTAACAGCAAAGCACAAGAAAAAACAGACACAGATTTACCCTGGGAAAACCCTCCTACTTGAGGGAAAAACCCGGCCACACCCAAAAATATATATATTATTTAGTTTTTCAAAACAGTACAATGATCTCTTGCTTATGCTGAAGACTATTACCAATTTACCAGTCAGTCAATAAGCTTTATGATCACCATACACGGTAACATCAATAGCTATCTCAACCAAATACTTCACATGAACAAAGACTCTAATGCCTAAACACCACACCAAAAGTTTGATGCCGTAATACAAGAAGCGGATACTAGGTCAGCTCCCTGTCCCACATGATATTATTGCACACAAAAATGATCTTGCACTGATCATATCTCATGGTCTGTACAGACTATGACAGTAAGTCAAGAACAATCCGGTTTGGAGCAGATACCATAATCATTAAGTCACCACCAAGGTAATAGAATTGAACATTATATCAGCTCTTTCACCATGACAATAATCTCACACGGCACTCTCTAAAAATGTAACCGCATACGCTCAACTCTTACCTTTACGTGACACTGCGCAGAAGGATCATAAGGGTAGAAAAGTCAAGGAGACACGGCTGGAGAGAACATTAACACATGTTGGCAATTATGCCTTTTGTCGTTTCCAATTCCCACTAAAATGAGAAGTCACGTGGTCCCAATAATGATTCTGACGCTTTACATTCCAATTGAAATAAGCAAGAACGGTGGAGATAAGAAATATTAATATTCATCTTCACAAATATTTGAATCATAGATGACTGGAACCATACACCGAAAGGAGAGGGCACGAAGGCGTGTAAGCTGACAACAGTTACACAGCCATGTCGGCAACTGTCACTCCACCATAGACGAAGCATCAATAACAAAACCGCCACATGATATAATAGCTGGAACACTCGCAGGTACAGAAAATATCTCCTGCAGCTACCATAACATTAACAATGGGCACTTGTTTCACCATTCAACAATGTCTTCCATTCATCCACTTCTATTTCTACTTAACATAAATAAAATCCTAATCTAAGTGAGGAAATGTAGAAACCATGCAATACTTTAAAACGATACAAGTAATCCACCATGAAGACCAACAATGAATTATGAACAATTCTGACAATATTATTGCAACAATCTCAACATCTTCCCCCTTTACAAATGATTCGAGTTGATCTTTTATAGAGGCTCTAAGTACAATGTGTGGCTCTGATTGATTTGGAGTCAGTGGTCCAGATTTAGCCAACACAACCCTAATCCAACTAGCTGACACACACATTAAATGCTGACCAATTACAATTGGGCACCACCTTGTGGGCCAACGAAGAAATTGCATTGCTCTAAATGGTCAACAAGAAAATGGATTAGGTAGAAGATCATAGAAGAAGGCACCAATCAGCGGGCCAATGATAAAATGCCACATGGGCTTACAACAAATCTTCCTATAGAATACAATTTCCTTTGACCTTTTTCCTTTTGGAAAATTCAATGAATCTAGACATAATATTGTTGAGCTCTTCTATGGGAACACTTGGCATGATTTGACTGGTTGAAGATGGATGAATGCCTACTTAGCATGCTGATTTTATAGACTTGATGTGATATCCCATTATTAAAAACAGTAAAAGAACAAAATGTAAATATGGGCATGGAAAGAAACATACCCTGTCTTTGTATATTATCTGCATTTCTTGCATTCTGCATAGTAGTTTAGAACTGATCTAATGATCAATGGAGCTTGTCACTCACCAAGTCATCCGTCCACCATGGAGACACTTAGCCCTGATGATATGTACAAGTGAACTCTGGATGACCACTTGTATATACCATCAACACTAGTGAGCTGCATGATGGACTGTTGGCTTGATAATCGGTTTTTGCAACCATCATCATGTGATCACCATCATGATATGCATCACATTTCATATGCAATGCCATCCACGTAAATGCATCCATCCATGATGTGCCATCACATACATATGCATAAATACATACATATATGACATCCACACCATACATGGATACTTCCATGTTGATGTAATTGCATAATCATTATGCATTATCCACATAATACTATCATTGCCACATTAGTGCATTCAAGTCCATATATACCGCGGCATTCACATTAAGCATCAATAATCATTAACACCGCATTGCATGAAAGCATCATACTTTGCATCATACACATCTCTTCAAGGATAACTGCCGATATGTATATCGTCGGGCTTGATACAGAAATCACCATGCATCATAAGATAAGCAATATATGATTGGGCATCACTTCCGATTCATATGTCGGACTTATGTATTTTATCACAGTAACATAAGCCGATAGTATTATCAGGCTGGAATTGTTAATGATTCATGATTAGTAGTATAATCGGCTGGCAGTTGTTAACGATAATCCTTCATAATTAAGTTCACCAAATAATCATGAATGGTTATTCAATGAACAATATAATTATTATCAATTGCTATGAAGGGTGACGTCTTTCCAACCACACCCTCTCATGGTTCGATGCACATATATATACAAGCCAATCAGCTCACCAAGAGGTAGTGAAGAATTGATACTTGATAACTTATATATATAATCACTTGTAGAAAGTGCTCGGTTAAGAGCATAGAAGGTTGCTACAGCAATTGCAGGTGCAAGTTATTCATTTATATATCAGAGACATCCTTAATGATGCAATCAAGCTCGGAGGATCCAATAAAGGACTGTCCAAACTTGCAGCCAACAACAAGAACAACACAGCGGAAACACAACACAGGATATGACAACTCATATCAATTTATATTCATTTTCAGATTCAATTACATGCAACATGCCGGGTTGTAAGGCCTTCCTGGTTACGGCCAAATACAATGAAATCACACTAAGATCTATCACCGAGATCTTCTGCAAGCATCAGGCCATTTACCTTATGCCAATACACAACAACTCACCACAAGCTTCAGCTCCACCTTCCAAACTAGTCCAGATCTGTGACACACCACACAACAACCTGGTAGGAACTTCAAGACAGAATCTAAACTTGTGCTCGCAAGCCACCAAGCAATCTTCTTGCCTCCTAAGCCTACATGTGACTAGCTCTTCCAGTTTCCTTCCACTATCTCAGATCCGTAGATCTTACATCAAATCACCCCTCTGATCTACCTCCTACACTCTACCCAACCCTCTTTATTTATACAACTTTGCCATAAGTCGGCATTACAAAAGAAATAAATCAAAAACACAAGTCGGCACCAGGAACACAACACCCAATGTGTTCTTCACCAGTTGGCTTGCAACGATCATTAAATCCACCAGATTTAGGTCCACACAATCTCCAAAGAGAGATCCCACATAAATGCCGCGACCCAAATTAAATGCATAAGTCGGCCAACATATCCAACCAAAGAACCTAGTCGGTGAGCAAGAACATCGAAAGACAGACCACTCGGTGAGCAACAAAACCGAGCCATAAGAAACCAGTCGGTGAAGCCACCGAGCCAACCAAACCCCACTCGGTGAAACAACCGAGCAATAGCAGCAGCAGGTACCGAGACCCATCGGTGACATCGAGCCACTGCCAGCAACTGAGTCCCGTCGATGAAGCAGAACCAACATAAGTAACCGAGCTCGTCGGTGAGCCAATACCTCCAACCGAGCACCCACCATAGTTACCAAGCAACTTAACACCGAGACCGAGCAACCAGCCACCGAACCAACAGTGACCGAGCAACCTTCAACCGAGTACTCCAACCGAGAACTCCATCCTTCCACCGAGCTCCAAAGCAACCAAAAATCTGAAAGCCACAGATTTGCCAAGAACCTCAGATGCCCCTGCATCAGACACCCTAGGTAACAAAAGAAGTGTGTCCCACAGACTCCGGAAGCAAATCAGGAATCCACCACCTCATCTTAACCATCAGTCTCCATCTCCTCAAGGCTAAGAACAATAACTTCCACACCAGCACATCCAACCAAGCCAAGTCAGTCTGCAACTCTCCAACATCACCATCATCAAAGCATTCAAGCTTATCAACAAGCAACATATCAAGATGTCCATCATCTTCACTAATCTCATCCATAACCTCATACCGATCAGCAAAACAATCAACATCAATGCCCTTAGACAAAGGTAACTCTTCCTCATCAACAATCTCATCATCAACAACAAGATGCTCTACAATCTCCATATCAGATCCATCCATCTGAGTATGAAAACCAACCACCTTTGCAACAACATCATCAACTTGCTCCATCCTCTCCGAACAAGTCTTTGCACCGACCAAACAAGCCTCGGTCTCATTGGAAAATGCCAACAAACATTACACACACTTGGTTCTACCAACCGATCAGTTAACTCCTCAAGCCTTATGTCAAGTTTGCACATGATCTTCTCCTCTAATATGTGAAACTTCTCCATCAACAAAACTATCAAATCCTCTGCCCAAAGTTCAACAACACCAACAGATCTAGGGTTACCGAGCTCAACAAAAGTAGCCCTAATCTCTTCCAAGATCTCAGTCTTCAGCTTCTTCATCTCACCAGGGATCTCAACTAGCAGATCCTCAACAATCCAATCAACCATCCCAGGGTCCAATCTTCTCGGAGGCATCTCTCCAAGATCTTTGAAAACCCTAAGCTCCACAAGAACAAACCAGCTCTGATACCACTTGATGCAGTCAAGCTCGGAGGATCCAATAAAGGACTGTCCAAACTTGCAACCAACAACAAGAACAACATAGCGGAAACACAACAACACAGGATATGGCAACTCATATCAATTTATATTCATTTTCAGATTCAATTACATGCAACATGTCGGACTGTAAGGCCTTCCCGGTTACGACCAAATACAATGAAATCACACTAAGATCTATCACCGAGATCCTAAGTTGCCGGTTCGGGTTTGAGTTCGAAGAACTGGTTCGCTGGTTTGCGAAAATTTTGAAAAGGGGTTTGGGTTCGGGTTCGTTAGTACAAAAATATGTAATTTTGTTTTATATATATATACATATTTGGATATTTATGCAGCCTAGAAGCATGAGTTAAGATTAGAATGTCACAAAGTATCATAAAAAGTAAACATTTAAACAATAAAAACACTTGTAAATTTGTAATCATAGCATCATGAATCATGAATCCATGATCATACCATCATATACTTCAAGTTCAAGTTCAACATCAAATATTCAAAACATTAAAATTAAATCAGAACATCAGGTCAAGTATCATTGTTTGAAGTTCAACTAATGGATTAATAATTTATTGATATTCTTCTTCTTCATCATCATCATCTTCTATATGGAGCCTAATAAGACTTGAAGGTTAATTTTTCCCCTTTTATTGGCACAGTTTCCACCCCAAATTATTAAATGGGGGTTTGGGGGCAAAGCCCCCAAGACGGGGTCAAGGGGCTACCCCCGAAAGCTCAACCGACTTTAATTATTTTATAAAGGCATCGAGAGTTATTTTTCACCGGACGAAATTCGTCACAAATACGCCATAAAAAACGTTTTAAGTGAAACCGCAGGCGAAATTCGTCACAAATTCACACCAAATTCATTTTTTTTGGCGAAATTCGCTCGGGTTCGAACCATCTGAACCTTGGTTCGAATTTGGTCTTAAAAAATCGGACCCTGCCCGAAATTCTCAGACCCACAGTCGAACCGGACCCGAACCTTGAACCGGTTCGAATTTATCCGAGTCTAGGGCGGGTCAGGGGCCGAACTTGGCAACCTAGCCGAGATCTTCTGCAAGCATCAGGCCATTTACCTTCTGCCAATACACAACAACTCACCACAAGCTTCAATTGCACCTTCCAAACTAGTCCAGATTTGTGACACACCACACAACAACCTGGTAGGAACTTCAAGACAGAATCTAAACTTGTGTTCGCAAGCCACCAAGCAATCTTCTTGCCTCCTAAGCCAACATGCCACTAGCTCTTCCAGTTTCCTTCCACTATCTCAGATCCATAGATCTTACATCAAATCACCCCTCTAATCTACCCCCTACACTCTACCCAACCCTCTTTATTTATAGAACTTTGCCATAAGTCGGCATTACAAAAGAAATAAATCAAAAACACAAGTCGGCACCAAGAACACAACACCCAATGTGTTCTTCATCAGTCGGCTTGCAACGGTCATTAAATCCACCAGATTTAGGTCCACACAATCTCCAAAGAGAGATCCCACATAAATGCTGCGACCCAAATTAAATGCATAAGTCGGCCAAGAGATCCAACCAAAGAACCCAGTCGGTGAGAAAGAACACTGAAAGACAGACCACTTGGTGAGCAACAAAAGCGAGCCATAAGAAACCAGTCAGTGAAGCCACCGAGCCAACCAAACCCCACTCGGTGAAACAATCGAGCAACAACAATAGCAAGTACCGAGACCCGTCGGTGACACCGAGCCACTGCCAGCAACCGAGTCCCGTCGGTGAAGCATAACCAACAGAAGTAACTGAGCTCGTCGGTGAGCCAACGCCACACAACAACCTGGTAGGAACTTCAAGACAAAATCTAAACTTGTGCTCGCAAGCCACCAAGCAATCTTCTTGCCTCCTAAGCCAACATGCCACTAGCTCTTCCAGTTTCCTTCCACTATCTCAAATCCACAGATCTTACATCAAATCACCCCTCTGATCTACCCCCTACACTCTACCCAACCCTCTTTATTTATAGAACTTTGCCATAAGTCGGCATTACAAAATAAATAAATCAAAAACACAAGTCGGCACCAAGAATACAACACTCAATGTGTTCTTCATCAGTCGGCTGGCAACGGTCATTAAGTCCACCAGATTTAGGTCCACACAATCTCCAAAGAGAGATCCCACATAAATGCCGCGACCCAAATTAAATGCGTAAGTCGGCCAACAGATCCAACCAAAGAACCCAGTCGGTGAGCAGGAACACTGAAAGACAGACCATTTGGTGAGCAACAGAACCGAGCCATAAGAAACCAGTCGGTAAAGCCACCGAGCCAACCAAACCCCACTCAGTGAAACAACCGAGCAACAACAGCAGCAAGTACCGAGACCCGTCGGTGACACCGAGCCATTGCCAGCAACCGAGTCCTGTCGGTGAAGCATAACCAATAGAAGTAACCGAGCCAACACCTCCAACCGAGCACCCACCACAGTTACCAAGCAACCAGCCATCGAACCAACAACAATGACCGAGCAACCTTCAACCGAGTACTCCAACCGAGAACTCCATCCTTCCACCGAGCTCCAAAGCAACCAAAAATCTGAAAGCCACAGATTTACCAAGAACCTCAGATGCCCCTGCATCACTTATAGAAGCATAATGAACTATTGCTATATCAGAGACGGCTTCACCAATCAGAGAATCCGTGCATAGACAAATCAAGAATATCAGAGACGGCCTATATCTCTGCCAGCGAACAGCATACCAACCTGTATATGCAGTGTGGATTATATAAGAAAGATCAGAGACAGCCATTCAGGTTATCGAGCATATCCTACATTGTTATATCAGACAGTCTTCTATTTTGTATACTGCATTCTTGAAAGTATAGTATACAGAGATTCAGCGTATGCATTTGGAATTACCAGTATTTACATTTCATTGAGATTATATTTGTACATACATTTGTATATTTAAATTAATTGCATTATTTACTTCTTTATAAATTGAAGCTTGGATCAGTAAAGCAATTATTCAAGTAGGAATTGTATAAAATCGGTAGTGTCTCCAATACAGTAAAAGGGGACATTACACTTGATCGTCCCCTGGTGATGAGAAAATATCTTTTGATACTTAACATTATCAATCCTTCAATAGATTGTGATAGTTCATATTTCCAAATTGCTTCATCTTCATGTCATCTTGAAACCTTTCTCATTGTCAGGATTTTTGAACCTGCACTTGTACTTGTAATGGTGATATATGTGTTTCATGTTGGGATCAAACCAATTGATTTTGGATTTCTGGAGGAAATTCAAGTTTGCATGAGTTTCTTTGTTTGCTTGTGGACTTAGTCATGATGTTGTACTTGCACTTTGAATTCCATCTTGAACTTGATCCTGGATTTGTAGGCATCTTTGCTTGCACTTGAACCATTCCACTCCTTGCCACCTTGACTTGGATTTCAAACTTGAACCTTGTCTCCCACTATTGGTCACCATTTCACCTGCAAAACAACACCATTTTGTTAAATACTTAAATTTCACATTTTCATATCAAGTCCAAATTAGTGTTAGGAAATCAAAATTTCTTGACAAAACTTTCCTGCTAGATAGTTGTTATGATCATTTCTTGAATTCAAAATAAAAAATTCTTGTCTTTGAGATCTTATTTTACCTCAACAAATGAAGATTTTAAACCTAAACAATTCTGTTATAACCATACTCTTCATTCAAAATGCTTGTTAAAAAATGCAAACACAAACCTACTATCCATGGATTTCCATAAGAAATTACATTCACTTTGCTGTGTATGACTTAATTCTGAGTTTGATGTTTAAATCTGGAAGTGATTTGAATCCTAGAAGGCTTGATTTATTCCCAGATTTATGAGATTTCAATATATATCTGCAACTCAAATCATTTAGGCTTGACTTCTTATGAAAACATCTGGGCTTGTTCGAATGATTATCCTCAATTTTCAATGCTCTTCAAGAGAATTCAATCTGCTGTCTTCTTTTCAGATTGAAATGAATTGAATTCATTTCCTTATATAGGCTCCAAGGTAAAGAGGCATGTCTCCATTGCCCTCAAGCTGACTTGTTTAACTTGTGTTTGATCACATTTCAACCTCATTCTAACCTGGGTAGAAGATACCTTGCAGTTGGGCGAGATCACTTGAATTTTTTGGAAATTTGCCCCTAAAAATACATTGCCTTCTCTTTGTTCAAATTTGAATTCATAATATACTTGGGTGTTTTCATTGTATCAAGGGGGCGGAAATTCCATGTGTATTGGGCAAAGCATCATGGGATTTTCGGAAATCCATGCTTAGTTGGGCGAACTTCATGATGCAATTTCAGAAATATGCCCCTTGTTGGGCGAAATACCACAATCTATTTTAAAATTGACATAGAGATTGGGCAAGTGCATGACAAGATTTTCGGAAATCTGGGTTGAGTTGGGCCATATACACGAGGATTTTTGGAAATCCCTAAGGGATTGGGCGAGTGCATGCTAGTTGGGGTGGAAATCTGCCCTTAGTTGGGTAAATGCCTTGAAAATTTCAGAAATTATCCCTTAGTTGAGCTAAATACATAGCTTTCTCCTTTAATCACTTGAATTCAAACTTCACCCGCCCCTTGATTGTTCACTCCAATTTGGTTGGAAATTCATTGCTCTTGATAATGTCCTTGATGAAAATTGAGTTTGATTTTGAATTTGTCGAGCCCTCGCGGGCTTGACCCGATTTACCTCTCTCTTTCTAAGGCTTGGATACTTCAAAATCACTTAAGTGAAGGTCTGACTTGATGTTTCAACTGGAGATACCAACCTTCCTTAAATTCTCTTTAACCAAAACTTCCAATTTCCAGAGACTTGCAAGGGTTCAAAATGTTGCCAATCTACACTACAACCTACACCTACTGACAGCAAAAGCAAAAAGAGGGGGCCCCCATTTGCAATGGGGCGATGGTGTGAAAAGGTCACACAAGTAACATTACTAAATAGTGTTAAAAAAATGCTTTATTTCATGTTCCAAAATGACTGCTCATTTGGGGACGTGACGCTTTGGTCAATGCTATCAAGAAGGAACATGTTACTTGTGGTTAGGTTTGCTACTTGTCAGTCGCCTACTTGGAAGCCCTTTATATATTAAAACCTACGAAAATAATATTTAAAAATCTGCAGATCTAATGAAATGAAAAATAAGATTCCTCTCTTATGAACAATGCAGTGCTGATGCTTGTGAATATTTCGTCTTGATTTGCTTGTATAGATGATTATGCTAATGAATATGCCCGCACATTGAATATTCTGACATTTGTATAGTTAGGGGAGGATTTGTTTTTGAGTGCTCCAAATGGAGAGCTCTGATTTTGACAAAACAATAGTCAATCTCTAGGTTTATGGGCCTATTGAATATGATGGTAGCATTAGATTCGATCCAAAATGTCTTGAAAGATCAGGTCCGTGCTTGATTTGTTATGTACCTTTCAACTTCAAATCATTGTAGATTTGGTCTCCAATGTCCAATCTGAACAGATTAGAAGGCAAATTTTTGGGAATACTTTGAACTTATGGTGAGCTTAAATTTAGTGCAAAATAATTTCTCAATGCAATTTCCAATACAAAGCCACAAAGAAGAACTCCCTCAAATTTGATATCTCTATCAGCTTTGTTAATATTTTAGGGTACCATTCAATTGAAAAATAATAACTTTTCAAAAGAATACAATATTTTGGAATGTATATATCTTAAAGAGTAACAAGAAGTAATGCCACAAGCTTAAATACCATGTAAGAATTGGCATAGATTCCTTTAATTTCATGCAAGTTTTGGTTATGAAGATAGCCAGCCAAGAGCTTCAATGAAGGCACAGGAGAGATCCAAATGAGTGAATAATTCTATTCTATCAAAAAATGCAAATATACAATATGATTACATGATTCACCTAAATTAGAAACCAATTTATATACAAGGGAGAGACATAAGGCCTTAGACAACCTAAGATTATGACATGGGTCTTAATCTTATGATCTGAGACACAAGGTACAACATTTTTCTTCCCGACGAGTATGGTAGGGTATACGTATGTCAGCACCAAGATACACCTCAAGCAACAATGCATGGGTCTGCACTACTAACTTTTGTAGGGGAGGAGCAGTCATCATCATTGTCATCTTGTGTGCTTTGTTTAGAAGTGCATTGGGCTCTTCCATTTTACTCTTGCTGAGAGTCAAGTAATGCAACAGATATTTACCAGTGAGAAGAATCCAGATATGAGCATATCCTGAGGATCACCAGATGGTTTCTGCTTGGAATCACCACAGAATCACCTTGATGCAGCTGGAATAACTTGGGTATGCACAAGCACGATTCAAAATGAATCCAGGTGAAAAAAATCTGTGGCAGGGCCAGAATCAACAAGTGAATTGAACCTGTTTCTGTTTCTGAAACTAGGTTTTGGCTGATTTGTTGATTTTGATAGAACCATTAAACATTTGTAATATATAAAGTGGACTCTATGGCCTTTGTTAGGGCTTGACACCTCTTCCTGTAAGATGGAAAAATATATTAGGAGCTTCAATCTGTATTCCTAATCACTTGTCTCAAACATTGATTAATCAATTTTCTCTACACTTTTTCTTTGGAGTTTCTCATAACTATTATAGATTTCATAAGTTTGGACTAATTAATTGGACAATATTTTTGGATCTATAAGTTACAAAATAGAATATATTGTGGGAAGTTTTACCAACTTCAAATTTTAGGGTAATGCAACATGCTGGGCAGACTAAAATTTCTTTAGTACATAGGAAAAACTCATTGCCAACCTTTGCTGTGAGCTTGCGGTTACAATTTCGGGGGAATACAGCATACTGGGCAGACCAAGATTCCTCAGTTGATTGAAAAGCTCATTCAGGCTATTTATCGAACACAAACACTAGCGTAGTTGAACAATATGTGAAGTAATTAGGATTTTCCTAATACAACATACTCATTTGATTTCATTATACTTTTTACAAATCCAACAGATCTTCAAAATGTAAACTTTTGGCAGCGAGTATTATTTTCTGAATGCAACACTGATTTAATTTCATTGTTTCTTGGCAGATTCCGGCAGATCTTTTAGAGGAAGTCAAGGCATTAGCTAAGGCAGCACATGAAGACATGGATGCAGACTAGTGAGAAAATGGGGATTGCTCATAAATTATAGAGTATTGTCCACCAATCTAATTATGTGTGAAAATCATTTGATGTAGTCCGTTCAGGAGCATTCAAATTTAGTCTGAAATTAAATGGTGACATTGAGTTACAAGTAGAATGATTTACTGTTTGGGAAAATTCTAACATGCAGAGAATTGGGAATCTATATTTAGTTTTTATAGGTGAAAACCTTCTATCTGTCCATATTCCCTTTTTCTTCCCCAAGAGACCATACATTATGACACTGGAACCCAAACTATACATCTGGCCCAATATTTTCCATTTAATAAAACAATCATGTTTTTCCAAAGAATTTACAAAATTCAAAAATTATAGTGCCAAACCAGAAGTTGAACTAGATTATTATTTGCTTAGGTTGAAAGTTAATTTGAATGCTTTATTTTGGCGATGACATGAAGAGCAAAATATAATTCAAACAGGGGCAGAGAAATGAAATTTTAATCGCTATTAACCTATGAGAATCGTTTAATTAACAATTTGTTTCAGTTTCAAATTGATTTGGAAGCTTCATTTTGGTGATGGCATAAAGAGAATAAATTTATTTCAAACATGATCCAGTCTACCATTTTGGGGTAGAATTTTGGCGAAGAATTCCACTAGGCAATTATATCATAAAAAATTTGGGGTAGATTTTTTGTGATTTAGTTGACTTCTAGAATTTCCAACGAGCCAGTTCAACGGTATTGTTTAATTCCTGCTGACATTGTCATCGTGATTCTAAATTTGGAAATTTGATTTCAACCAAAGACAGCTCTTTTAGATCCTAACCTTTTAAAGCGAAAATGATGAAAAACAGAAAACAGTTTTCCCAAGGGATACGGTTCTTCCCAATAAAAAATGAATCACATCACATGGAATGAGGTATATTCTCCAAATTGAACTCTGGACAAACAACAGGTTTGTAAAATGCAGCTTTCTAACTATTGTTTTGATTATAGTTTTGGATATAATCAGCAAAACAAAGGTTCTATTGTTGAATAGAACTTCCACCAATTAAAAACACATTGATGCCAATTTTTTTTTTTAAAATTAATTATTTAATATAACACATTCATTGAAGAACATGTTTTTAAAAAACTGGGGGCAAATATAAATGTAACAATGGCAAAGATAAATGTATGTTAAATATTCAAAGGTCAAAGGATATGAAAGGTAGGTGCCATTGTGTAAGCATGACCTTTTAGTATGCATTTTCCATGAGACTTATAAAGGAAACATATACTACAAGAAATATATACAATGAGAAATAGGAGCTTGTTAATTGCATACCTTTTTTCAGCTATTTGAAAAATGGTGTGTTTGGCATGGGGCATAGAGTGACAAGGTCCATAGGACATGAGGTGTGCCATGTGTTGTAGATTTATCTTGTCACAATGATGAGTCTATAACACTTATCATTACCAACAAGCTCAATATAGCAATGTTATTGGAAATTGTACAATAAGAAAAGGGGTGGTTGGTTAGGCAAACAAGGGGTTGTAGAGTGGTTCCTTAGTGCAACATCTAACCAATTCTTTATTACTGCACAATTGGAAGGAAGATGACCCACTAGGCCCAAGTAAGACTTAAGTGCTAGGTGAGTGTATTCATCCTTCGTTTTTGTTTAAATATGAGAATTGATTGGGGGATGTGATTGACTAATGCAAGATAGAAGACAAAATAGGCGAAAATGACAAGTTGCAAAATATATTGACTGATAGAAAATAGATAGCCACGCATGGGTACCAAAATTAGAAACGAGAGAATACCACTAACTTGTTTTCAATTTGAAGTTGTTTTGCAGAGAAGAGGTCACCCAGGGCGTCTTATTCTTGGGAAGAGGGTGAGTGAGGTGTCCTATTCCTAGTACTTTTGATTGAACTCAATTGTAGAATGTCCTACAAATCATGTACTTTCTAGATCCAAAATGATGTGTTCGCCACCAATTCTTGTACACAAAAAAATGGAAAAAATGTTGGGCTGAAAGGGGCCTTGATCAAACCCTTGTTGAGGAATGATCTTGAAATAAAAATGAAATTGCATGAAAGGAAAAACATGTAAATGTATGGTAAATATTAGATCTACCTTGTCGATGTATATAACTACATAAATCGATATTGAGATTGTGATGTCTATGAAGATGGTTGTATGTTGTTTGAATGTGATTGTATGTTGACTTTGAATCTTAGAATGTAAAGAAGAATCAAGGATGCTTTCCGCAAAGATCTTCAATGTTGTTATGCTTGATGGACTTTTGCCTTGAAGAATGGATGGATGTATGCATGTGGATGGAAAAAAGTATCTTCTTACTTGATTGAGGTCTCCTCTACTTGGCCATCATGCGAGAGAAGCTTGCTATAACAGAGAAGATTGCCTTCAAAGATGTTTTGGATGCTTGACAAATGCTTGAAAACGTGATCTTGAATGCTTGGATGGGAAATTGTAGGTGAGCATTTGAAAATCTTGATTGTCCATCTCAAAATGAGGAGAGAGAGGTTGCTTTTACACCTCGCAACATTTTGAAGCTCAAAACTCGAAGGAGACTGACATAAATTTGAAATTTTTGCTAAATCCACAAGACAAGCCCCCAATTCATGTTTTGGGCAAAACATCGGGGATGAGGACGCCTTACTTACCCTCTTTCCAAGAAGAGGATGTTTCGCAAAAAATGGCTGAAAATCAAATTGGGAATCGAGGAGGAAAGAAAGCCACAAATATAGGTGGTGGTTAGATGGATTAAGCATAACAAACATGAAATCTTGAGAACGCAAAAATGGGCCCTAATTGACATCTAATTATAGGTGCTTATAATTTAGGACAGTACAAAAATATACTCCCCCTTCAATTGGTTATACCCATCATATGCAAAGAATTGAAGAGGGAAAACCATACATGAAAGTAATTATAATATATAAGAAGGCATGTAAGAATGCGAGGGAAATAAAAATGAATCAATCATGTGATGAGAATGTACTCCATTTTGATTGATAGGGTGTGATAAGAACGAATGGGTTGGATATAGGATCTCTAAGTAGGACCATTTCCCTTTGCATGTGCAACATGAAATGGTAATGTTGCTATCAATTTGTGAACACCCATCTAATTGTTTAGGTCACTAGAGAGGCATATACCCCAATGTGGCATCTAAGCGGACAAGCACATAAACGAGAAGGAAATTTATGTCCCTAGTAGATATAGGTAGGAAAGAGGTAATGCGCGAGGGCAAGTATGTTTCCCTCAATTTATAAGGGACATTGTAAAAACATGTCCTAGGGGAAGATGTGATGCTCCCAATGTGAAAAATGTCTATAAATCTTAAGAGGGGAAGACTTGATGTCTTTGACATCAAAGATATAGAAGTGAAGGAGGGAAGAGATGATTTGCTCAAATGCAGGCATAGAATTTGTAGCCATAGAATTTGAGTGTGACAAAATAAGTGAACAATATGAAGAAAGTCATGATGCCCCCAAACATAGTGTCACAATAGAAGCTTAATGTGTAATAGAAGAAGGCATGATGTTACAAGAATAATGGTAAATCTAAAATAATGACGTGGAAATATCAGATCAAAATGTAAGCTCTAAAGGTATGATTGTTTAGTAGGTAGTTCTAAAAAAGTGTAATGAAGCTCAATATGTATGGACCTAGATTAGAAAATATTTACACCTTATAGTAAGATAAGCTCCATAGGTATGATAATAAACATTATAGATATGGGAAAAGCATAGTAAACATGAAATTGTGTAACAAGTATAGAATGACAATAAATTTTCATTCCTATGTTTCTTACTGTCATTCTTGTCACTATTTGGTAATGAAAAAGATAAAATTTATAAATGTAGAAGAAAAGTTAAAACTAAAATTATATCAAAAACCTTGGCTATTTGCGTATTTATTTGCTTGAATGTCATAACAGGGGATCAGTAGGAGGGCGTGCGCATATGGATATAAGTTGTTCGATCGGACATTAGAGCTGTTGAAGTACATAGATGATAAAGGAGATAAAACCAAAATAGTTTTGATATATTTTGACCAAAACAACACTCTCTATTATATCGAATAAGTTATGGTTTGTGGCCTTAAATTAGTTTACATACCTAGCTTGTTTTAATCCATTTCATACCTTGTTAAATAGTTTCGATGTAGTGGCACGCGGTCCTAATGGATAATATTTAGCTCATTCTGTTTTGTATAAGGACAACTTATATTGTTTTTGAACATATGATAATCTTAGTATATAGCGTTGAATACATATGTTGTACATGCATTAGACTGGATATAATATGATCTTTATACTTTCTGTTGTCGAATCAAAACTTATGTTCTATGGAAAATCTTTCTTCGTGCGCGTGAATCTAAAGTAGATTAGCACTATTCCATTACCAGGAAATTGAGGTTGGGCCAACCCCAAAGTTACCTAGTGATCTTTATTTTGAGTAGTGTGGTAAATGTATAGATTCCTTTACCGTTGTGGATTATATTAGTTCATTATGTGAATAGTAATTTATGTCTCTGATATT
>MU224192.1:2010259-2024578 GCA_018584345.1 Thuja plicata | reverse complement strand
CCATGAAGGGACATGTCTCTCCTAGCCTCATTCCTAATATAAATGAAAGAGAGATTGTTGCATTTGGAAAACACATACAAAATAGAGTGCTATTACATTTGCAGCTATCCTAAAACTTAACAGGAACAACTGATGATTTTGAACTAGGTGGGTCCCAACATTCCCTTTAGAACATCGGGAATTCGCTTACTATGCTTCCATTCCCGATTCGGGAATTCCCTTACTATGCTTCCATTCCCAATCACTAGCATTTCGAGCATCAATTCTCCACAATAAAGTACTTAGCATTTCTTTGAAGCTCAAACTTGCCACCAATATGTCAGATCGACAAGACTTAGGGACTAAAAGGATGAAGACTGACTTGACCAAACATGAGCAACCATTTTTCAAGTATGCGACCTTGAATTGCTTCGCACCACACACCTTTGGAATCTGCCTATGGAGTGGCTATGATGTAAGTTTTTCGAAGCCCATCTTCCATTTCGCAAATGCCAGAGACCAATCTTCATGAGTTTCCATTTTCGGTATTTTGGGAATCGCACTTCCCCCTTTCCTTTCCGATGACTGCGTACTTCAAACGTCCTTTCCCAAACATAGGAGTTCCCCCAAGGTAATAAGTCTTTTCATCATTCATCAATCGGGAATCAAGTCTTTTGCCAAACTCTATGCTACAGTTCTGAACACTATTTTATCCAGAGAGCTCGACCGTCGCTAGTGTCGTGTGAAGGGGCAAGCGGGCTTTCACACTGATTTTCAGACCGTGGATCACATTTTGACACTACGGACCATTATCGAGGAGCCTTGCTCTTGCTCGACGAAGGTTTACTGCTGTTTTGTGGATTTCTGCAAGGATTTCAACTCAGTTCCTCAGGTGGCCCTTTTCCAGAGACTCAGAGATATTGGGATCCCCGAGATTCTCTTGACTGCTATTATGAGGCTTTACGAGTGTGTGGTGGGCAGATTTAGGACTCCACAGGGGTTCTCCGAGCCGATCCAGAGTACCATCAAGGTGAAGCAGGGCTCCCCTCTCTCTCCTACGCTTTTTGGCATTTACATTGACGAGCTCGAGGCTTTCCTTTGGGATCTCTCGCTCCCTGACGACGGTTGCTATCTGCATCAGGTGTTGATCTCCATTCTTTTATTTTCCGATGTTGTAGTCCTCCTGGCCTCCTCCCCTGAGGGTCTACAAAGACTCCTTGATGGTTTGGCTTCCTTCTGCTAGCTTCGACAGCTGGTTGTGAACCTGGGAAAGACCTTGGTGATGGTCTTCAATTGTTTGAAGACTTCTCATCTTCACTTCTATTTTTAGGGCTCGGAGATCGAGATCTCTTCCTCCTATACTTACCTTGGGGTTAAGTTCTCTGGTCCTCGTTTCAGCTTGAGACTTGCTATGCAACCTCGGGTCAACAAGGGGTTGGGCTCCTTGGCTTTGCTTGAGAGGTAGTGCTTTAGACATCACTTTCAGGACATCAAATTCAAGTTGGCCCTCCTTGACTCTTTAGTCAGGCCGATAGTGCTTTACGACTCTGTTGTGTGGGGGCCCTCTCTTCTTGAGTATGATTGGACCTCTGTTGAGAGAGTTCAGATCCTCCTCCTTCGGCGGCTCATCAGATGTCATCGTTCTACTCCTCACAACGTTATTTTTGCTGAGTTTGGTGCTCATCCTTTTAGACTTGCAGTCATTTTTGATCTGGTCTGGTTCCTTCACCGTCTCTAGGGATTTGCTGAATTTGATGTTGGTCGGCAGAGATACCCTTATCTTGCTTACAACTCTTCTTTGGCCCTTGCTAGTGCTGATCCCTCTGGTAGAGCTCGCTACTGGTACTCCTAGGCCGCTGCCTTGCTGGGTTATGTGGGGATCTCAATTGATCATCTACCCCCATTTTAGTTTTCCTTGGATGCTCCCACCCACCTCCTCCCCTCTCAGCAGGAGCTGAATGACCACGTCAGACTTGACATCTATAGACAGTATATCACCACGACCTAGTGCAATTCTCCTAGAGGGCTTCGTCCTAGGATGGCCTCCTATGTCGAGCACTATATGGAGATTCTTGATGGGGTCATTGTGTAGCCTTCATACCTGGCCTACCGATGGAGTCACGCTCTCCATATTTCTTTGGGGTCTTTCAGAGTCGGCTCTCACCGGCTCCGCATCCAGACAGATCATCACATTGACAGGGGTGACCGGATCTTCTGCCTTTGCACCTTGTTGGAGACCGAGTCTGAGGCACATTTCATTTTCCGATGTCCCATTTACTATGAGATCAGAGGGAGATTCTACTGCCTATTCAGAGAGTGCAATTCCCTTGCGTCCTTCTTCAGATACACCGTTTAACAGTGCGTTGCTCTTCATTTTTAGGAGACCACACGGCTTTGGGATTCCACACCCCGACTTATGTTCCTATCCAACCAGAGATCTGATCGTCTTATCACATTTTTTTTCACTTTGGCATCTCCTGCCCGCGGCACTATGCGCCCTCTCAGTCCTCCTCCTTCTGGACACACCAGGCTTGTGAGACCTCGTAGAGATCGTAAAGATCACACTCAACAAAAACACTCCGCCACTAGTGTTACTCAAGACAGTCCGAGGCTCCTTCTAGTCTCGGATCGTATCCTTCGGTGCTTTATTACTTCTCGCCCGGAAAGAGCCTCTAGGCGCTCTCCCTGATTCTTTTGTTTTCTGTTTTCTATTTTCTTGTTTTTGTTCTTTCCCCAGACATCGTTTAGTGCTCCTGTTGTTGGTTATTTTTCTCTGTATGTTCCCATTCCCTTAGACCCTTGGTGGTCTCTTGTTGGACATTAATAATTTATCTTATCTTATCTTATCTCCCGCCACCTTTTCAAAATTGGGAAATCATATTGTAGAGAGAAACCTTTCGTGACTTGATGATTTATGTGCTTTCGGGATTTAGTGTTCCTCGCTACTTGTCAGGTTTTGCAGAGAATCATTGCCATGTCCAAACAAGCCCCTTTTTAAACTTTGAGGATTCGTGCACATTCATGATTT
The DNA here is from genome assembly GCA_018584345.1 of Thuja plicata. Lineage (NCBI taxonomy): Eukaryota > Viridiplantae > Streptophyta > Pinopsida > Cupressales > Cupressaceae > Thuja > Thuja plicata. The sequence goes on along the minus strand of MU224192.1, from coordinate 2,021,571 downwards.
AGGTAGGATATGTAATATTGTCAGAGATCTGACAATTCCACCACCGTGTCAACATTTGAGAGCAACATACGAAATCCTAACGAAACTTGTAACATTGAAATGGAATTATTGGGATTTTGAAAGAATTGGTACTTGTCGGGTTTTTGAAGGAATAGGTGCTTCAGTTAAGGCTTCAAAGCTTTCTTTTGAAAATGTAATACTGGTGACCATAGGAGGATGATGGAATTTTTAAATTTTTTAAAAGGGATAAAATTTTTGGCAACAACTGGCTCTGATTGTGGATGACTTTTTCTTGCAAAAAGCAGAGAACTCCAAAATATTTGGCAATGATCAGTGTCTAGTCCATTGGGCAACATAGTCAAGAAGCATGAGCACAGGGAGTTGCTTTGCAAGTGGGTGGAGGGGAACATGGCAAGAGCTGAAAACTAACAAGCCAAAACTTTCTACATCCTACAACAAGCCAAAATTTTATTTACAAAAGAAATAGGGCAAGAAGCCCCTTACCTCAGGAAAGCCCTAGATAAATTATGCAAAACCATTCACAGACTGGGAAAAATATGAGCCCTCCTGGAGCAATGGACTATGACTAGACAATTTTCTTAAGAATAATGGCCGCATAGAGAACTCCTCGATGCTAAGTTTTAGACTGATAGCATTCAACAATAACTTGTAAACATACTCCGAGCCGAAAATCCACTTCTCATCGTAGATTTCTGAATCTTCCTGTGTGGTAATTTTTGGCTTTCAATTGACATCTTCAACACCCCTGTTTTGACTACGTTGATGATTGAGACAAATTGATCCAAGAATTGGGCAACCTTCGTATAGTTTTTGATGAGGGAAGTCGTGTGCTAGTTCCAACATTAAATCATGCTCTTTACAAATAGCTGATAAACTTTCCATAAAAATACAAGCATCAGAAATTTTTGTAGAATTTGAACAAACTTCCTCATCACTTGAAATTTTCTCATAGCCACTTGAAACACAGACACTATTAGAATATGAATGGACATTCTTTACCTCATCCGTGCACAAGTTATCTTTATTCCTTCATAGTTCTCCAAATGTTCATGTGTAAAATATTTATCACTATCAGGTTCCCCTTGCGGTTCTTCTTCCTCGAGTTCATTAGTATATTCTTCAAATCTGCAAAGAGCTACACAAGGGACATCTTTCACACATGAAGAATCATTTTCAATATCACCCTTTTCAGCATAGCGATTTTCTTGGTATTCTTCATCCATGTAGATAGATACATGGAATCCTAATTTTCATGAGATGAATCTTCAACAATTTCATCATCATATATTTGATCTACCACTAGATTGTTCATACTGATACAAGATAGTTTAGCCTTTGCAACTTCAGCTTCTTCAAGAACATTCAAATTTTGCATAAGCAAAAGGATTTCACCATTGGTCTTTCTTTCAATATCTTGTAAGATTTTGAATAGAGAAGGGTGAACCTATTGAGGTTGAAACTGCATGCCACCATAGAATCTTTTTAGGAAATCAGTTTGCACTCGTTCAGGCATGCTATTCTTTTGAGAATAAAAATCATCATCATCACTTTCGCTATCATCTTCATTAATCATAGGAGAGACACAAAATGGTCTTTGTTGAAGCCAGACCATGATTCAAGATTCTGAAAATAGAGTTGCTAGCCTTCGTTCTAGGGAAGACACCTCTTAGATTTCTGAGAAAAGAAGACACTAGCACTTTGATTCTTTCCCCAAAAAAGTTGCCAAAAATTTGTTAGTTAATGGATTGGCCCTTTTATAATATTGACTCAAACCCTCGGAAAAGGCCTCACTATTAACAAACCGTTGAAAAAAATTAAACAAATGGTAATAGTTTGATCTCTGAATTTTACAGGTACAACTCCCTATGAAAAATCTTCAATGAATATTTTTTGGTTTTTTTTTAATATGAAAGGGTATGCTCTTGACCAGAGAGAAGGAGAGTCTTCTAATTAATGTTCATCACCATGAAACATCCACAAACATACATAAAATCAAATATTAAAATGCAAAATCTATTGTTGTGCATTAATCCCCACGACGATGAAAACTAAAGCACAATGAAATCACTACAATTATTTATGCAAATGCACCTCCACAACCATGAAGATTACATATGCAGTGTACCCACAAGCGATATAAATCTGTCGAACAACATGAATATAAAAGAAAGGAGGGGAGAAAAATGACGCCTCCCACCGCTCCTGCCGCCGATATTAGGGTTCATGCTGCGTGATGCCAAGTAGCTGCTGGGTGTCGACAGCCGTCTCCTTCCCTTGGCCAGTCTTTTGTAGCTGCTGTAGCGGGACTGTTGTTTTCCTTTGGCACTGCAGTGGGGTTTCACAATGTCTCCACACCCGCTGTTGGAGCTCGGTTTCCTGCTGCTATTTTTTCTTTGGCCGATGGCGCTCGACTTTCTGCTTCCGGCGCTGGTGGTGAGGGAGTTATGCATGATGCCCTAGTGAGGAAAAGGGTCCTCGTGTAGTTTTTGTGGAGTTCCCTAAAGCTGCTAGGGTTGAAACTACCATGAAAATGAGGGATAACTGTGGACTAGTGTCTGTTTCCTACCTCACCTCCATTGTTGTTGATGAGGATGTGGAGGAGGCCATTGCCCATAATTTCTCTATTTTTTCTAAACATGCTTTGATTTGCAGGTTCAAAGGGCTCTGGCCAAGTCTCGAAACTTCATGAGTGGATTTCTACTCATTAGGAGCCTGTCCTTAAGGGAACTGTGCACATCTATCCCTTGGCTAAGGGGTTTTTTATGGCAAAATTTGAAGATGTTGTGGATAGAAACAATATGTTGTGCGAACACTTTTTCAGTTGGGAGGAAAGATTTATGCTCATGGTTAAGCCCTGGCATATTGATTTTGACCCCATGTCAGAATCCTTCATCTGGTTCCCCATTTGGGTTTGTCTTCCTAATCTTCCTCTACATCTTTGGATCGATTCTCTATTTGAGGGGATTGGTAATTCTCTTGGGGAGTTCTTACTGGTGGATGGTGATTCATCGGATATTCTCCACTCTACTTATGCTCGCATTCTTGTTGACATTGATCCTTCTAAGGGCCTTCCTGTAGAGATAGCGATCAATTCCTCTAAAGGAAAATGTATTTAGTCTCTAAATTATGAAGGGATTCCCTTCAGATGCAGAAGGTGCTTTAAAATTGGGCATCTGGCTGCTCATTGTGGATTGGATAAAAAGACAACTATGACTTCTTGGTGGAATGGTGCGCCTGCTCAACATTACTTGGTGGAGAAGAATCTTGTTTCGTCGAAAAAATTTTCTCAGGTGGTTGCGCAGGTCCCTTCTCCTCCCCCAACTAGTTTGGTGGGGGATCCTGAGCGCTCTCCTGTGATTTCCTCCCTTGTTGTTCCGCTTCTTGGCTTGGTGGGGGATGCAGTGTCTCTAGATTCCCGTGGTATTGTAGTAGTAGTGGCTTCTACTGGCTCTGTGGATGATCCTCCTAAAGGTCCTACTTGTATTTTGTCTACCTCTGTTGGTAGTTTGGTTTGATCTGGTTTGGCTGCTGAATCTATGCAGAGGTAGGACGAGGCAACTGGAGCTGAAGAGGGATGGATAACTGTTAAAGGAAAAAAATTTAAGATGCCCTCCTCTTTTGATATGACTCTTCGTTCCCATCAGAAGGGTGCTAAAGATAAACACTAGTCTTGGTTTTGTCTTTAGTGTGGGTTGGCATGAAGGTTGTTTCATGCTTTGTTCCATTTTGGTTGTGGGAGCCAGTTGTAAAACCCTCATTGTTGTCTAGATCTGTCTTGTTAAAGAGGGCTTTTTTGAATATCTTTTGAGAAAACTTTGTACAGGGTTTTAGAGTCCCTTCAAAACCTGTATTTACCATAGTAAAAAAAAACATGAATATAAAAGAAGGAAAACAATAAATAATGACTCTCAGATCACCTTATAATCACATATTCTCAAAAACATAGTTTGACATCAATGACTAATTTATTGAATCATCCCATATTCACCCATCCCATAGTAAAGGATAATAAAAAAAATTTAATGAGCAGCAACCATGACTCAACATTTGAGTCTCACTTAGTTGTCACAACAACAGGGGGAATTCTGGCCAAATATTGTTGATCCCTTGCATACTGTTCAAAGTAAATATTTAAAGTCCTTTGTCCTACCCAGGTGTTACAATACAATTTTATTGAAGAATAAAATGAAACCATTACAAGACACATGTCATAAGAGAATATTTGAAAATAGAAAGACATTTTTTTAATAAAGGCTGTGTGGCCTTCTCATCATTATCTTTGTCATCAATATTTCCATAAAGCAATGGCGCCTTCCAATTTAGGGACAGCAACTACCAACTTGTCGAATTCCAAAATTGGCACCTCAATGCCAATAATCCCAATTCTCTGTCTTTCTAACAATCATGGCTTCTGCGGAGATAATAATGGCACTTCATTTCTATTCTTGTGGGAATTTCATCACATACCTTCGGAATCCACCTGTGAAGTAGGTCTAGCAGGGATTTCTAAATTCTATCTTCTTTTGTCACTCCTTATCCATTTAGCAAATATCAGAAGCCGACCTCCACAAGTTCCATTTTTAGAATTTCGGGGATTGCACTTCTTCCCTCTATTTTCTGGAGAATTTTCTTCTTCTATCTTCCTCATAACAACTTATGATTTTGAACTAGGTGGGTCCCAACCTTCCCTTCAGAATATCGGTAATTCCCTTACTATGCTTCCATTCCCAATCACTCTAGCATCCCTAGCATCATTTCTCTGCAATTGAGTACTTAGCATTTGTTTGAAGTTCAAACTTTCCACCAATATGTCAGATTATGACAAGACTTAGCGACTAAAAGGATGAAGACTAACTTGACCAAACATGAGAAACCATTTTCCAAGTACGCGACCTTGAATTGCTTCACACCACACACCTTCTGGATCCGCCTATGGAGTGGCTATGATGTAAGTTTTTCGAAGACCATCTTCCATTTTGCAAATTCCAAAGAGAAATATTCACATGAGTTTCCATTTTTGGTATTTCGATAATTGTATTTCCCTCTTTCACTTTTTGATGATTGTGTACTTCAAACATCCTTTTCCCGAACAAAGGAGTTTCGCCAAGGTAATAAGTCTTTTCATCATTCATCAATCGGGAATCTACTGAGTTAAATTCTCCCACCACCTTTTCAAAATTGGGAAATCATGTTGTAGAGAGAAACCTTTTGGGACCTTATGATTTATGTACTTTTGGGATTTAGTGTTCCTTGCTACTTGTCGGGTTTTTCAGAGACCATTGCCATGTCCAAACACGCCCCTTTTTTTATAACTTTGAGGATTCGTGCACATTCGAGGTTTAGGTAGGATGTGTAATATTATCGGAGATCTGACAATTCCACCATCATGTATACATTTGAGAGCAGCATACAAAATCCCGATGGAACTTGCAACATTGAAATGGAATTATCGAGATTTTGAAAGAATTGGTGCTTGTTAGGTTTTTGAAGGAATTGGTACTTCAATTAAGGCTTGAAAGCTTTCTTTTGAAAATGTAATACTGGTGAACATAGGAGGATGATGATTTTTTAAAAAAAATTTAAAAGGGGTCAAAAGTTTGGCAACACTAGGTTAATGGGAAGATGGAGAGTTGGTATTGTTGTAGACTTAGCTAAAGAAAAGGCCTATGTGATGTGAGATTGCACAAGCTGCAACTTACGACTTTAAAACTAGAAACATTTTTACTACACTCTCTTATAAAGGTTGTGTAGCGTGAAATCACTTATTCCCACCAAATAATTCACATGTTATGTTAGGGTTTAGATTAAGTATTCCAACAACTAATTAGGCTTTCAATAAGTCTTCATTTTTAAAGTAGGACAAAATAAGTTTGAAGGGGGAACTCGTGACTTTAGTAAGAAGTGTTAGCTAAGAAGATTGTGGGAATGTTGGATAAGTGGTCAACAAGGGAGGTAGCTAATTCAAAGAAAACAAGAAGGCCAAAGGGTTTAGGGGGAACAAAACAATTTGAAAAATGTTAAACATATCAAATCTTACTTATTTTCCTAAGAAAACCTTCTTTTCAATTGCTCTAGGAGAACTAGCGAGGTTTGAAGCTTGTAGATATCCCATGGATAGGATCAAACAACCCAAGAATGTTTTGAGAAAGATCCCAAGCATCAAACTCTAGTTGAGAAAATCCAACATTTATTATATTAGTAAATGTGGGATTGATAGGGCCCCAACCCTTGTACAATTGAATAGTAAAATAGTAGATAAAACAAGTACCATCATATAAGGGAAAAAATAAACAACCCAACAAGACAAAACTATGTGAGATACAACTAAAACTAGGGTTCTACATACAACACAACCAAAAAAGAAACAACATGGACCTCGAAGGCCCTACTTAAAAAATGCTAAATTCAACTCTATTCAACCTCACATTCTAGTATGATATTAGGAGAGCGATTTAGATGTACCTTTCTTTAACCTTCTAATAGAAATCCATGATTTTTATAATCCAAGTCTTTAGAACAAGGAGAAGCGAGGTGAAATTCTTCCTTAGATGGCCCAATTATGCACATGAAATGACAAATAAAACAATGAGACAAAGAAGCCAAATAAAAAATCACCACCACATGAGTAGGCTAAAATTAGAATCCTAACTGAGGCAAAGTAGGCTATGGTAATCTAATGTTTCTCATCTAGCTTTAATATGGATGTATAGGTCTAAAAAGTTAGCGCCCATTAACTTGGAATCTCTAGGACCTATTGGGCCCTATTTAGCGATCTCCGCAATTTTGGATGCATTTATACTTGATTTTCCCGCTTTTCTCTCCATTTTTTCCGAGCCCCTTAATACTTCTTTGACCCCACAAATTCTGCCTCAAAATTTACCCTTCTAGGTACACATCCATTACATTCCTACAATTGCAAGCATTCAAGACCAAGGTGATTCCAAGAAAGAAAGGATTTGGATCCAAGATTTGAAGACTATCTTCTATCCATCCATTCCAAGGCATTATTCTATTATGTGAATCTCTCTCTCATGATGGAGTAGTGGAATAATTCCCAATTGAGAAAGAGGATCCATTATTCTTTCACTTCCTTCTTCATTCAATCATATCAAGCATACATACATATATGATCTATGAATTGGAAAGTGTAGATCTATTGCATTGGTGAAGACATCATACATTCTACAATTCAACATTCATTCAAGCAAGTATACAACTTTGTAGATATAGCGGATCTGTATCCATCCACAAGGGTTTGACAAGCAAGGTGAATACTTACATTTGTCTTGTTTTACATGATTTACTTATTTCATTTCAAGGTTAATTCCTAAACGGGGGCTTGAACAAGGAAATCCCCTTTCCCCCAACAATTTCTGCTTCTCTTGTTTGCAGGTGCAAATTCATGTAGTTCCAGACTCATATTTGCAAATCTGGAAGTGCAGTATTGATCACAATCCTGAGACCTTCAGATCCATACTTCTAGGGTATAGGTCTAACCACATTCGACATATACCTAGGTATACATCGAACCAAGTTTGACTTGTTCCTACAACACTCATATTTTCAAAGTAGAGAGCTCTTGCCTGTATCTTTTCGGATCTCAGCCGGTTTCTGATTTTAGTACAACCTGATAGGGTTTCTACAGATCTAAAGTTGCATCCTCTACTAGCCTTCAAGGTGAGTTCTCCATCATCCTTTTTATTCCATATCACTTACTTTGATACAACAAATATGATATCTTGTTGTTTGTCATTGCATGAGTACTTGCTTTAATTTACTTGCACATATACTACATTCCTATGCACACAAAAAGGGATCCTAAAATCATCACATACATCAAGACTAAATCATGTATTAGCATCCCTACATCTACTTGGGTTGTGTTGATCTGATGTATTCCTAAAAGGGGTTACATTCTAGGATCCCCTTTCTAATGTACATGTGTGATTTGGTGGGTTACCATTGATCACCATTTCACCAAATACATTTTGGTGAACCTATTTCTTTCATGATTCATACATTTTGATTTGGTAGTTATATCTTGTTTAAATCATAGATCCTCTCTTGCATGCTTCATTATCATATTTATCTACTTTGTATTCACTTTGTTTTGGGTTACATTGTATGCATTTAGATATAGGTTCATATTATTTCCTATCTAGATCTACTTTGTATGCATTATATCTACATTAAATATTTACTACATTGTTTCAAATTGCATTGCATCTTCCTTTCCTTTCATTCTGTTGCGTATGAACTTTATCAATTTGAGTCCAACCTATATTATTATGATTAGAAGAAGTCATAGACTCATGTGTTTCTTTGATCCTGAACCTCTGTTCTTTCCTAGGAATCTTGTTGAAACCAACATGCATCCTAATGATACCAATCTCATCATGGAGAATAACTCTTCTCATTCTTCTAATGATGAAGATGAAGAACTAAGAGTTCCTCCCACCCAGGTACAAAAGCTTACTCATGAATTTGAAAAGTTGGAATAATGGTTAGCTCAAGAGAATCATAATCCTGAAGCTCTTTCCGTTGTAGAAGGTTTAAATAAACTCATTCATAATGATGAACATGGTCTTACGCTCTCGTGTGGAATTTCACATCTTATTGATTCCAATGTTAAGCCTCTTACAGATTGTGATCAATAATAAGGATATGTTCCCCATATTACAAGTGTTGAAATTTATTTGCCTATTTCCACTTCCATTCCTAGTCTCTCTACTTGTGCTTCACCTCTTATTACAACTTCAATCCAAACTTCTAATCCCATACATGTGAGTCTTCGTAATCCTATTCTTTCTTCTCTTCCTACGAGTGTTCCATGTGTTTCATTGTATTCATATATTCCCTCTTATCATAGTGTTCCTTTTTCATATCCCAATCCCACTTCCAACAATCCTCCTACCATGCTTTATGCTTCTTCCAACATTCCATCTGTTTCCCACAATATTCCTAATATTTCCAATGTTTCTTCTATTATTTTTTTCCATTGATCGCTTAGCTCAAACCGTGTCTTCTTTGCAACAAATTGCTTCTTTGACTCAATCCAAGTTCAACATTCCCACATGTGATATTGATAGTTCTTTTTCCATGAATATTATCTGAGCTGTTATCCCACAAAGTACTGAGATTCCTCATCTTGAGACTTATAATGGTAAAGGTGATCCTGTTACTCATGTTAAAAATTTTCAAACCTTGTTTAGTGATTTCTCTCACGACTATAGGTTCATGACAAAGTTTTTTACTAGAACCTTTCGAGACAAAGCTTTGCAATGGTACTGTTCTTTGCTTCCTTATTCCATTGATTCCTTCCACAAGCTTGCTAATGCTTTTATTCAAAAATTTCAAAATAACATTGGTCCTCAAATTTCTTTGACTGATTTGATGCATTGTAAACAAGGTGTTAAAGAAAAAGCTAGTGACTTCATAGGTAGATTTAAGCGTTTGCATGCACAAATTTCTTATCTTGTGCCTGATGTTGATATACAACGCATTTTTATTACTAATTTACAAAAGGAAATTAGAGATACGATACTCTTTACTGATTTTTTTCCCTTTTCACAATTTTGTGTAGTGCTTCTGCATCATTAACAACTTTAAGTGAGTCAATTTGAGAGGAACACTCCAATGGATCCTACTCCCGTTGATAGGAGTGATGCCCCATCCAATTTCAACAAATTTCAAAAGACTAACAACTACATCAAAATCAACAAATCATCCAACATGGTTGATGAACAAGTGGCAACAACATTCAAAGGTGTGGCTCTTTTGTCCTCTATGAACAAGTGGCAACAACATTCAAAGGTGTGGCTCTTTTACTCCACTTTCTGAATCTTTGCATAATGTGATGTTGAAGTTAATGAATGCAAACATGATTAAACTTCCTTCTACTAAACTAAGTGACCCATCCAAGCCACCTTCTAGTTTCTTTGATCCTAAAGTTTTTTGTCAATTCCATCGTCAACCTGGTCATGATACTGAAAAATGTTATTCCTTGAAAAATGTGGTTCAAGACCTTATTGCTTCTAATGCTATATCTATTGATGCTGATATTAACCATGGAAACAAATCAATTGCACCTCCTAATCAGAATTTGTAAATATACACTAATCCTTTACCATCTCACTCAACCAATACTATCGAGCAACGTTCTTTGCCCACGCATATTGATTATGATGAGAAAGTTGATGAAGCCACTCATGTTGTCAATCAAATTGAACATGTTCAACCTCAACCTAAACTTCAACCTTCTCCTCCTTTTTCTTGCATTACCTTTGATCTTGTTGAAACAATTAAGGCACCTGATGGTCCTCTTTACATTGTCGCTAGGTTTTTTGATATTGGTTCCCGTAGTACCACTACAACATTTGGGGTCAAATTTCAACGCTAATTTGCGACGACGCTACCATTTGTGTGTGATTTTTGTATTTTTTTCCAAGTGCCCCCGACACTGTCACAATAGCGATGATACCGTCGTAATTGTGACACCCTCTTGATTATAAACAAAAAAAGAAAAGAAAAAGAAAGGCTCATTTGTGATCGAGATGTGCATGCGAGCGGAAGGAAACTATACCATTCTGCACACAAAGAGGGCTCTTGTTGTATTGAATCCAGCTAGCAGTCACAACTAAAGAATCTAACAGCTCCTTCATCACACCACTGGGCCGGTTTACAATTCATTCAGCTGGTTTCCTTCATGTTTAGGGTATAGCCACCACGTACTCATCAACAAGCTGCCACTGCATACTCACCATTTGAGGTATGTCTTGTATTTTAGCCTTTGGTTAAGAGCATATTATAGATATTAGTCAATATGATGAATATACGCTGTAATGAGAACATACGCCGTAATCTGCAGAAACCCTAGCATAAAGAAAGTGATGCTTTGTCACGGGAAATATGCCACTGTTGTCTCACTGAAGCTTTGACCCTATCTATTGAAGGTCAGATGCCAATGAATTTTTCAATGGTTGGTGTCTTTTTAAATGCCTCATTGAGCGATTGAACAAACTGTCTGGAACCTGGACATTCACGATCTTATTATCAATTTCAATATATGTCTTGTATTTTAGCCTTTGGTTAAGAGCATATTACATGAATAGAGGCGTATACCCTAAGATGGCCTGATTGTTATTAGTCAATATGAGAACATACACCGTAATGAGAACATACGTTGTAATCTGTAGAAACCCTAGCATAAAGAAAGTGATGCTTTGTCACGGGCAGTATGCCACTGTTGTCTAGTAGGGAGGAACTTTTAGGTGTCATAAATCTTATAGCCT
>MU224192.1:1916336-1955824 GCA_018584345.1 Thuja plicata | reverse complement strand
TATATATATATATATATATCTTATTTCGTTACCCAGTCGACATCCAGTTACATCATAAAATAGAATTAATAATTATACAAAAAGTAATTACCAAGTCAGAAACCATACACTATCAAAACATAGGTAATCCACAATCCAAATCCAACCTAGCACTTTTGGACTTCGCATTATACTCCCTCAATCATCGCGATTGTTCATCTTCCCTGTATCACTGTTACTTTATCTTTACATGTCTTAAACTATTTGTATCTCACAGTGATCAACACCAAAACTCAAGCAACCTTAACAGAAGGTCCTACATATCCAAAAATAGCTTCCTCTAAGCTCGCATGTCTCCATCCATCATATACTATCTTTGCTGACCAAAATTGTATTGGTATACTCTGTAAATCTGCTTTTTGTGCTTAGTCATTTTGCAATTCCAGACTCCAAAATTGTGTTCCACTCCAAGAAACCATCAATACCAGATGTGTTTCCATAAATGACAACCCTCAAGTGTTCCATAACACTCCCAAATGACCCACTTGCCAACAAATTTGACCATCCTCATTTAATTTATTTCTAAAGACCCACTTGGTACCAATTAAATTCTTGTTCTTTGGTCTAGGAACAAGCTCCCATGTTCCACTCTTTTGAATTTGTTCTTATTATTCCTTCATAGAAGCTACCCGTGATTTGTCTTTTGATTCCTCTTCAAAAGTTTTTGGTTTAAATGGGGAAAATAGTGAAATGTCATCATCGTTTTAGAAATTAAAATTCCTTCTTGATACTCTAGGTCTGTTCTCTTGCATAATCAGATTAATAGGATGGTTCTTTTCAACAACTCTTGAACACATTTTGAGAGAGGTTCTGATTGTCGTCTTATTCACCTGAAACTGTATGACCAATTGATGCATCTGTTGTATCAACATGACTTCCTACTGCTCCAAATTATGAATGTCTATTAGTGACTTAATTTTAACAAATTTAAATGGTATTGTCAACATTACAACTTGTTGTCCCAAATTGCATACTGGAAGAAGATTGTTTTTCCACACTTTGAGCTCCATCATTTTGTAAAATATCATCACAACTTTGCAACTTATCACAATTCTTAGCAGTCTCATTAACTTTAACATTAGTGATTTCAATATTCTTATGCAATCTTTTGTTAAAACATTTATAGGCTTTACTTTTTGAAAATTATTCTAGAAAAATACCCTCATCAACTCTAGGATCAAATTTTCCTAAGTTATCATCATGTCTCTTAATATAAAAAGGACTGCCAAAAACTTTAAAATGCTTGACAGATGTTGTCTTACTATTCCATAGTTCATATGGTGTTTTGTTGTGCTTAGATCTAGTCAAACCTCTATTTTAAATGTAGAATACTGTATGGACAAATTCCTTCCAAAAGAAATCATTTACTTTCGATTCATTCATCATGCTTCTTTCCATCTCCTGAACTAATATGTTTTTCCTCTCAACCACCCCATTTTGTTGAGGTGTCCTAGCAGCTAAAAAAATTCTTTTAATACTGAACTTCTCACAAAAACTCACAAAATCATTAGAGGTAAACTCACCTCCATTATCTACTTGTCAACACTTGATTTTCAATCCCTTCTCATTTTAAACCAAAGATTTAAAAGATTTGAACTTCTCCAATTCTTTTAATTTATCCTTCAAAAAGGCCACCCAAGTCATATGTGCATACTCATCAATTAAAATCATAAAGTGTCTCTCACCATGCATGCTTCCAGTTCTTGTTGGTCTGCACATATTAGTGTGTACCAAATCTATAGGCATTGTGCTTGAGTACTCCTTTGTTTTGAAATTCATACGAGTTTGTTTACCCAATTAACATTATTTGCACACTATGTCAGATGATTTAGTAATTTTTAGAAATTATCTCACCATGTCCATCTTGTTGATTTGAACAAGGCTATCGAAATTTATATGACCAAGCCTCCTATGCCACAACAGAGATTCATCAAGTCGAATTAAACAATAAGTTTCACTTTTAGCATCATCAAGAATGTAATAAGTTATTTTCTTCTCTACTAGCTTCAACAATATGAACACCATACTTACTGATCTTGCAACAGTCAGAACTGAAAGTTAAACTATGACCTTGATCGCCCAATCGACTGACACGAAGAAAATTGTGTTTCAAGCCTTCTACAAATTATAAAAATAGAACATTATCAAATTTAGTATTTCCATCATTCAACATAAGAGTACCTTTACCAGAAACCTTTGCAGATGAGTTTCCCCCAAATCTTACCTTTCCACCATTAGATTTCTTGAGAGTCAAGAACTTACTCTCATCTCCGGTCATGTGTTTAGAACAATCACTATCCACATACCAAATACCTTTCTCACTATGTGAAATAAGATTTGTTTGCATAATTAGAGACTTTGTTTGAGCCTCTTTCTCTTTCTTCCTCCAAACTTTGGTTTCCTCAACCTTTCTCTTATTATATTTCTTTGAGAAATATGCCTTGTCAGTCCTACAAAAACTTTCACTATGTCCAATGCTATTAAATTTATATCAAACATAATTATAACATCTCAGAGAAGAAAAAGAGTTCTTGTTTACAAAACTGAAATTATTTCTAAAAGACACCCTACAATTTTCTTCTTTATGTCCAAAATAGTTACAAGAAAAATAATAACCATGAAAGAATGAATAATTAAACCTGGTTAAGTGTGCTTGTCTGGCACTAAAAGGTTGCCTAAAATCATAATTTTTCATTTTTGTAAATGAAATCCTTGAGCTCTCACCATTAGGAGAATATTTCTCTACTTTCAAGCTTTGACCTTCTTCAAGGCCAAATCCACCCTTGTATGAGGACTATTTTTTAGAAGCTAAAACATTTTCCAATGAAAGTGTACCTTTCTGATTTATCTCTTCTTGGTTTAGCATTATAGATGATTTCTCTATCTTCCTAAGGGAAGCAGTCTCAGCTTCAAGTTTCTCATAGCTTTCAACCTTCACCTTAATCTGATTTCTCAATTCCTCTTCAAGTTTATTAGCCTCGACAATCTAAATTTTTAGAAAATTTATTTGTTTCTCTGCATCCTCCTCATATTTTTCTTCTTAAGACTTTTGATCTCATTGAGAGAACTTATCAATTCTTGCTCCAAATCCACTTCTCCATTTTCCTCATCAAGATCATCTTCATCTTCGTGAATTTTTTCCATAGCCATGATAAGATCTCATCACTATGAGAATCATCATCACCTCCATTAGATGAATCACTCTTCCCTTTTGAATAGAGACTCTTTTTCAATTTCCAAGTCTTGTTTTCTTTACCTATATACTTGTTTCTATTAACTTATGTCTTATTTTTATTACTAGTTTCTTCATTATCATCATATGGACATTTGACTGCAAAATTTCCAACCTTTCTGCAATTGAAACATTTAAGAGGATTCCTTTTCTTGTATTTGCTAGAATCCTTTTTTGACTTTCTAGTGAACATAGCTTCTTCTGAATCAACATCATCCTCCGAACTGTCACTTGAAGCTTTCTCCTTTTTCTCCTTTATTTGAAGCTTTGAAAATAGTCTCTTTCTTTAATGGAGATTCAATATTCATCCTCATCTCATATGTAGTCAATATACCATGAAGCTTTTCAATAGTCATCTTATAAAGATCAACCATTTCTTCTATAGCTAAAACCTTTGCATCAAATCTTAAAGGTAAAGATCTTAAGGTTTTCTGAATAACTACATTATCTTAAACCTTCTCTCCAAGACCCTTGAGGGAGTTCACAACTTCACCTACCCTTAAAAAGTAAGCTGCAACATTTTCTTCTTCCTTCATTTTCAAATTGCATCCTTGATTTTGAAGTTTGGTCTTCTTCACTTTTTCATGTCCTTCATAATAATTCTTGAGATTTTCCCACATTTCTTGAGCAGTGTCACAGTGCATGACTTTTACAAATTCAAATCCTGACATTCAGTATTGCATTCATGGCCTTAGTGTTGCTCTCAAAGGATCTATTTCCATCAACATCAGTTGGAGGGGTAGATGAAATTCTATAACCATTTACTATGCTCATCCATACATCAAATTTAAGAGACATTAGATAAGTCTTCATTCGTTATACACTCCATAAAATATAGTTTGAGCCATCGAATGGAAGAGCTCTATTTGTTGCAAGACCTTCAAGAGCATACATCTTGTGTGCTAACAGGACCAACCTCCAAGATTTTAAGATTTATTAGATTGTAACCTTTCTCTTACACCAATTAAAGAGCACACAAGCAATACTAGGGGGGAAAATCCGTATTGCAAAAATTAACCTTTTAAATTGTCAAAAAATACAGAAAATTTAAAATGAACCACCTCAAGGTCAAATATACCATTTTTCTCATGGAAACCCCTTTTGGGCAAAAAACCACAACATCATATAGCTTTCATTAAATACAATAGTCACTAACCTAATGAGAAACAACCTTGATTACAAACAAAGCACCAACTCTAAAGAGATGATGCACCAACTTCAGTAGACTAAGGCACTAACCCCAGCTGCAAATCTCAAAAAATACTGAAAATGAAAACAACAATTCCACAAAAATATATTATATGTTTAAACCCAACACCGACACTTCAAAAATCTATGAGATAATTTTTGAATCTGAAACTATATGATAGGGATAAATTTCACATCTAAACCTGCAATTGTAAAAAAATCTGACGATAAAGATTCGTTAGTCACAAGTTATAAATTCCTAATCATCAAAAGAGGAAGCAAGATAATAGAATGCATAAACAAATAATGAATAATGAATTCAAAGCGCAAATGTAAAGCAGATTTAGTCCTCCTTTGTTCTTCTCCTTCTTGATGCAATGTGGGCTCTCAGATCAAGCTCAAGTGGACAACATAAGAATTCAAAGTATGTGGTTCTTGAATTATGAGAATAAGCTCTCATTATATAGGAATTTGTCATTTCAATCGGGATTTCATAATTGAGGAGATTGATTAACTGTGATTGAAAACTTGAACTCAGATTGATTGGAGAGTGAACTCAATTGATTGACTTGTCAACAAACTTGATTGATTTGTAAATTAAATTGATTAGTGAGTGAAGTGAATAGATTAGAGAGTTGATGCAATAGATTGGTTTGTCAACAGAATAGATTGATTAGAGGACTAAATAGATTGGGTAGTCAGAAAAAGTGATTGACGAGTTAGACAAATTTATTGAGTAGTTAGACTGAGACTTAGTGCTAGGTAGAACTAGAAGAATAAATCCATTTTTAAATAAATCATTTAATTGCAAAAGGGGAATATAAATAAATAAACTTATTTATTTATGAGAAGAATAATTAGTAAATTAAATAAATTAATATTATTTAATATTAAGAGGAAATGATTAATTATAACTATTACATAAATGTAACAAGAATAAAGTAGAAGATTTAATTAAATAATATAATTATTTAATTAATTACAAAGACATAGGGAATAATTAAATAATTATTATTATTTAATTAGTTATAGAAGAATAAGTGATGAAAATTAATTAGATGTTTAATAATTAAATAATTAATTATGGAATTGGGGAGAAATTATGAATTTGAATTTAGAATATAGTAGAGACACAAATTACTTAAATAATATAGATTATTAATAATTTAAGAGGAATATAGGTAAAATCATTGTACACCAACAATAGGTTAGTTTTAGATGTCTACATTTTGCCCCTCTTTGATACAATGCATTTTCAGGTGTTGTTTCAAAGAATAATTGAAAAAAATATGTCTGAGTATGCCCCTGCAAAAAAATGGTAGTAACCAGGTAATATGGTGCCCCCTCAAAAAATTGAACCAAAAATACAATGAAGGGATCAATTTGTTGACAACATGATCAGGATCACAACACAACTCGTGGTTTGGAAAACAAAGGTCCTAGGAAAAATTTATGGATCACAACGCAACTCGTGGTTTTGAAAACAGAGGTCTTAGGTAAAAGTTATGGACTTCAGAATGTGAAAAGCATCACAACCAACAGAAATGTAGTGTGTGTACGTCCATTAAGGAGGGTTTGGAGGGTACAAATAGGCCTAGGGGTTATTTTCAAATCTCATTTGTACTCTTAGATTTGGATATTTTGGTGGAGAAGGAGCCTCTGAGAGAGTTTGTGGAGAAATGGTGAAGTACAAGGATGGCATGCATATTGGTCATTGTGTCTAGACATACCAGTGTCCACTGAACGCCCCAACCATAGTGAGTTTCAATGAATTTTCTTTTTTTGTCTCATTTTTTGTGCTTTTTCTAGGTTTAGGTTGGTCATGCTTTTAATCAAGCTGCATGTGCTAGGCCCATTCAATGCAAGTGCCAACAGAATCACCACAATTGTCAAGGATTCAACGCACATGTTTAATATTGGAAATTTTTGAATTTAGTCACATTTAAATATAATGCGACACATATGTGGTGTGGAAACAATGTGGTTGTCATAGGGACTCGACACACTTATATAAATGATTCGATGCACTTGACTTAGGGAATTGATGCATATGCCTAGTAAATAGAGGTTATTAACCAAGTCACATGTGATAGCTCGAATCGATGCAAATGCTTTATTTTGAATTTTCTACTGTGTATTTAACATATTTTTGCATGTGGATATTTGGTAGCATAGATGCATTGTTGGCTTTTCTTTTATTGCATTTGGATTTACTACTTTTTTTCACTCACCTAATTCATTTTGCATTAATAAGGACTTTCTTGTTGCATCTGGAACAATGTCGAATACTTTACTCCTTAGAATGTAGTGTCAAAACTTCTTCACATCTTTCACCAGGGACAATGATTGTTTATCCAAATTTGGGTATCTTATCTCAGCATTCTTAAGAGGGTAGCTCATGAATGCGATTGGCCTTTAATTATCACCATCCTTATTTTGAGTGAGGATTCCTACGCATGAATGCTCAAAAGAAAATGAGTATACCTTAAAAGGTATAGTATAATCTGTCCTAAGCAAGATGGGTGTCGTGATAATGGAGACTTTTATCTCTTCAAAGGAATCCTTCATTGGAGCCATCCATTCGATCTTGGCATCCTTCTTCAACATGTCATTCAGTGGTTCCACTATCTTAACAAAGCCACTAATAAACATCCCTACAAAATTTATCTTTCCAAGAAAAGATTTTAGTTCTTTCCGACTGTTTGGCGGGGTTAATTTGAGAATGACACTAAATCATTCAACATCTATAACTATTCCAGCCTCAGAATGATATGTCCTAACAATTTTCCCTCTGTGACTCCAAACATGCATTTCTTCAGGTTGAGTGAGATCCCATACCTCCTACACCTTTTAAGCACCTTCCGCAATTCATCTATATGATCTACCCGGTCTTTAGAAAATACAGTTAGATCATCCATGTAGATAATTATACATTTCCTGACCAAACTCTTGAAGGCGATGTCCATTTCTCGTTGAAAGGTTTCTCCAGTGTTGATCAAGCCAAATGGGATTCGACGATACACAAACGTTCCCCACTTGGTGGTGAATGTTGTCTTCAGTCTGTCTTCTTCTTGTACCATAACCTGATTATAGCCTAAATAGCCTTCTAGGAAAGACATCATTTTGGGATCCATTAACTACCTGTGACACTTTGTCTAGATATTGTAGTAGGTAGTTGTCCTTTTGGTAAGCTTTGTTTAGGTTCCATAAATCCACACATAACCTGATCTCTCTACTCTTCTTTCTTACTAGGACCAAATTTGTGACCTATGTGGAATGTCGGATTGGAAAAATAATCTTTGCATATGACACATATTTAACTTCCTTTTGTATCAATGGTTCCATCATTGGGTTTAATGACCTCTGCCTCTGCCAAAAAGGCTTGGAATCTAGTTTTAATGGTATATTATGCACTATGACAAAGGTGTCATAAGTTTTCAATTTGTCATAGCTCCAAGCTATGAATTCTCGATATTTAGTGAGGAGATGCACCATCCTTTTTTTCTCATCTTCAATGCCAACTTTTCTAATATGTGCCTCCCTTGAGTCATCCTCCATCCTAAGGTTGTGTTTTTTGCACTCGTCACCACCAAGTGTTGGACCTAGTTTCCTTTTCACAGCTGATTCATCTTTGTCAAAATTCCTTTCCAATGCCACCTTCCCCCTGGGTATGGAATTGGTTCTTAGATTTATGATTCCCTAATCATTGGTTTCTTCTCGTTCGGTTGACCTATCTGGTTCTTCTATTTCCTCATCAATAACTTGTTGTTCAAATACATGTACGCACATGATGAGCTCAAGGATATGTTGATCATCTTGGAAGACTTGTAAATTTGTAATATTATATGGAATTGTCGGGGCAGAAACAAGTTCAACTAAGAACCTTTTCAAATTGGACTTCTCCACGGGATGTAATGAACTAGCTGACACTGCCAGTGCATCTACCACAACACTCTTTCTTCTTGGGATGGACTTAATGTTAAAAGCTTCAAAACCTTTGATCAAGTCCCATGCTCTGTTCTGATAAGCAATCAAACTTTTTTCACGGCAAGAATACTAGTTGCGGACCTGTTTGATGATCAACTAAAAGTCACCTTCTAGTACTAGAGCTTTTATCCCCTTTTCATGTGCCAAAAAGAGACCTCGAAATAATGCCTCATATTCTGCAACATTGATGTACCTAAAAATTGCAATCTATATGCAACATAGAAGGACTTACCCCTTGGATTAATAAGTTCAATCCCAACACCAGCTCCTTGTTTACACTTGTATGGCAGCGGGTGCGGGTACCATGTAATAAGTTTCAATCTTTTGATACATCTTGTGGAAACGATGATTACACATGGAAATGGGCTCATTCGGCTCTTTCTTGGCTAAGATAAAATGGTGGTGGAGGTTTGCGGGATCCACATAGAGTTTAAATTGATTTAGAAACTTGGTCTCAAACTCAACCCATGTGGTGATGGATCCCCTAGGAAAATTTAGAAACCAGTTGTAGGCAAAATCAATAAGTGTATATGGGAATAGGCAGTACACAACATCTTCATGTACGAGTTATTTCTGGTTGAATTTTATTTATAGGCATGAATGTGCTCTTCCACTAACCCGGATTCAACATACACAAACTTGGTAAAAAAATTCTCAGGATTTTTGGGCAACTCGTTTAATTGACCAGCTATTTTCAATGGGGAACTCTGAAGCATTAGAAAAGAAATCTATTTGGATAGGTGGTTGCAAAGTCTGATTTTGCTTAATGGTTGTGGTAACAGTTGGGGCACAAATATGTTATTGTTGGCTAAGTGAATTTTGCAGACCAGCTGGGTGGTGAGAGGGAATTGATTTTGACTTTGCCTTATCCCTTCTTGAGCCTGTCATTTGAGGCTCTCCTTCTAGCGCCACTTCTATTGAGCGTTGTTTTTACACAAGTCTATTGCTAGGAATTTGAGATCTGAATTCCCCTCTTGAAATAATATCAAGGTTATTCCCAAGGTTCTCTATGGTCATGGTACAACCACTTGGAAAGCTCAGTCAAAGATAAATGTGAATGTTCACAAGGAGGCCTTTGCTAGTACGATTCAAACTCGGATTGCAAAACAAAATTTAACTCTTTTTGTATTTTCTCAATTTTCAATCTATGCAATTTCCTAACAATGCAATTTTAATTTAAAATCTACAATGATTTTGTATCTTAACCAATTCTAAAAAACATCAAAAGATTGAGTAACAAGAATTATAAGCAAATTTGTTGAAAATGAAATCTAACAGACATAAACCATTGTTTGAATCATGCTTGAGAATTAAATGATGAAAAGATGGAAACATACAAAACATGAATCATGTAAACTAACAATTTCATGTTCAACTGATGTAATCTTTTGAAGAAACTTTTACCCAGATGCAAGATTTTCCAAAATCTATCAAATCATGAAGCCACCAGATGCACGCACACATGAGACGGATTTATCTTTAAACCAATAGAATGAATCTTTCCAATCATTCATCATAGAAAGATGAAACAATAACAGTAAACTCCAAACTAATTGATCGCTTATTCATTCACAATAAAATGTAGTTGGCTCTTTGAAATAACTGAACAAGTATGCACAGATTCATAATTTTGCATAGATGGCAAAAAAGCACACCACAAATGAAGCAACAACATCATATATCTTTATTGCATAAATAAACCGACCCTAATTACATCTCTGTAATGAAATATATAGTGCTTCAACTTAGAAAAATAGAAACCTGTAGCTAGGGTTTCATCTACTCAAAACATGGCGTAAACAAATTAAATCTAGAGTTTAACTATGCAAAACTACTCCTAAACTGATTTCTAACAAGCTTGCATGGATTATCATCCATGTGTACATTGAATACATGCAAAATCAGACTAAAATAAACCCCTAAAATGAAGGAATTTGAATTGTAGCTTCATCGTTTCTTCTCTTCTTTTATACGCGATTGATTTTCTCTTTGATATTCACACCAAAAATGCATGGATCTAACTACTCTTCTGATGTGCAACTGATAGAAGACCCCTTGACTTTTCAAAAATGAACTCCATTTTGCATGCAATCTGATGTTGGAGTTTGGGGTTTTGATTTTTGGTAATAAGCTCAGTTGGAGACTTGATATTCTCGGTCATTGAGTGGTAGTTCTTGGTTGGAAGATGTGTTGCTTCACCAACGAACTTGGTGACTGAGCTTTGTGCTTCTCGGTGGTGTCTATTTAGTGGTGTTTGGCTCGGTTGTGTCTCATTGAGTGGCTTGGATTTTGGTGTTCTTGTTCATTGACAGGGTTTTCTTATTATTTGGGTTTGTCTTCTGGTGCATTTAATTTGGGGTTGCGTTCCTCAAGTTTTGGGTCAACCGTTGGAGGTGTGAGGACCTAAAATCTTATCTAGTCCACTCTCCTATGTAAATTTAATGAATTTTGGATGCCAACTGATGGATAACACATTGGGTGTTGTATTCTTGAAGCTGAATGTTGTTTTATTGAAATTTTTTATTTGTAATGTCAACTTATGGAAAACCGGTATAAAAGTAGGGTACGGGTAGAGTAGTAGGGGGAGAGGCAGTTAGAAGCTGGAGAGCTTGAGTAACTGATAGCTAGGTTAGTTTATGGGCTTGGGTAGATATGATAGAAGATCCAAGTCTTGTTTTCTTTGTATTTTGGTCATAACCAGGAAGGCCTTACAGCCCAGCATGTTTGGTGTAATTTCATGTTATTGATAATATGAATTGATATTGTTGTTATATCTTGTTGTGTTGTTGTTTCCGATGTGGTTGTTGTTTGGCTGCAAGGTTGGACTGTCCATTCTTGGATGTTCCATCCTTGACTACGTAAAGTGGTATCAGAGCAAGGTTGATCTGGTTGGTCTAAGTGAAGGTTTTGTTTCCTCTTGAGATCCGTGTTGCAGATCTATGTACCTGGACTTGTGAAACCTTTCTGATTGTTTGTGTAAGGTAGCAGGTTGTGATCTGACTTTCAGATAGTTTGAAGGTTGTCACTAGGTGGCTGGTTGGGATTTTTTGCAGAGGGTTCTTGAAGATCTTGGAAGATACCTCCTAGAAGACTAAATCCTAGGATGATTGATCAGATGAAACAGGAGCTGCAATATGAAATTCGTAACGAAATGACTGAATTAAGCAATGAAATCATGGAAGGTATCAAAAAAAAAATTGTTGGATTACAGAGGGGTCCTAAAATAGATGATGGTTATGAATAATTTGTTGAAGATGTTGAGTATGCTAGATCTAGTGGAGATGATAGAGTTGATCAGATGGAGAGATATGGTGAAGACAAAACTGATCGGTTGTAGATTAGATCTAGTGCTCATTTGAATACAAGTGACCAGATGGAGGTTTTCAATTTATCAGGTACATTGAAACTCAAGGATCGATGAGTTAGAAGACTAATATGAGCTAGAATACATTGGAGATCCACTTAGAGTGAGGTTAGCATAGACTAAGTTGAAGGGACATGGTTCTTTATGGTGGAAAGAATTGCATAGAGATAGAGAAGAAGAAGGAGGAGGAGGAGGAGGAGGAGGTGAGGTGAAGATCAATCGATGGAGGTTGATGGTGGAAAAACTAAAGGCTAAGTTCATTCCTTTTGGTTATGAACTTGAGTTGTTCAAAAAGTTACAAAACTTGAAGCAGAAGGAGATGATTATGGAAGACTATACCAAGGAGTTCTACAAGTTGACTATTTGGTCTGGACATATAGAACTTTCTAAGGAAAATGAGGCTAGGTATATTAATAGTCTAAGATTCAATATCCAGGATGAGATTGTTATGTTGAAGATTGAGTCAGTTGAGGATGCTTACCAGTATGCCCCGAAGGTGGAAGATAAGCTGAAGATAAGACCTCATGGTAACTCCCGAGGGAAAGAGAAGCAAGAGGAGTCGATAAAGGATAAACCGATAGTTGAGGATGAACCAAAACCTATTGAACCAAGGAGAGGAACATGTAGAAGTGAATTCAGAGGCACTTGTTTTAAGTGTGGACATCATGGACATAGATCTTTTCAGTGTAAATAGATTCTTGTGGCTCATAAAGATCCTGTTATTGTTGAGAACAGGGTTGAACCTTAGGATGATTAGAATAACATTGCTGACCAAGAAGCAAGATGATCCTTGTCAAAGGTGAAATTTATTCAGGACTGTGTAAGTTTGGTGGTAAATGTTGTAAGGAGATTATTGATGGAGGGAGTATTGATAACTTGGTTTCTGAGGAAATGGTTCAGAAGCTTAGTTTGAGGAGGTTGAAACATCCTAGTCCTTATAGGATAAGTTGGTTACAAGAAGATCATATAGTAGAGGTTAAGGAATAGTGCATGGTAAGTTTTCACATTGGTTCTTATAGGGATGAAGTATTATGTGACATTGTGGATATGAGTTCTTGTCATGTTTTACTTGGAAGACCTTGGCAATATGATAGAGAGGCTATTCATGACTGTAAAATAAATCTCTTTACAATTCTGAAAGATGGACAAAAATTTAATTTGACTCTATTGAAGGATGGAGACAAAGGAATGAATAAATTGAGCATTGGAAGGAGATCTGAGATGAATGCATGGGTTAGTGCATACATTAAGGTTCAGAGATCTAAAAGAAAATCAAAGAGTGTTAGTAGTAAAAGGAAGCAGAAGAAGAACTGAGGCATGAGTGTATCGTTTGAGAACTCATAGGACATGCATATCAAGAACCAGTTTGGGATCTATGTGTTGAATCCCAAAAGATGTTCGTTGAACTGCTGAGAACATTTTTTCGCACCTGGGGTGTCTGATGCAGGAGCAGCCTAGGTAGTTGGCAATCATGTATCACTAAAAATATGTTGGTGTTTGGGATTTTTATTTTCAGTAGTAAGATTGGTTGGAGACCTAAGATTCTCGGTCATTGAGTGGTAGTTCTCGGTTGGAATATGTATTGATTCACCAATGGACTTGGAGACTCAGCTTGGTGCTTCTCAGTGGTGTCTATTCGGTGGTGTTCGGCTTGTTTTTGTCTCACCGAGTGGCTTGGATTTTGGTGTTCTTGATCACTGACATGGTATTCTAATTATTTGGGTTGGTCGACTGGTGCATTTAATTTGGGGTTGTGTTCCTCGAGTTTTGGATTGACTGTTGGAGGTGTGAGGACCTAAAATTTGATCTGGTCCATTCTCCTATGAAAATTTAATATTTTTGGATGTTGACTGATGGATAACACATTGGGTGTTGTATTCTTGAAGTCAACTATTGTTTTATTGAATTGTTTTATTTGTAATACTGACTTATGGCAAGGTGGTATAAAAGTAGGGTATAGGTAGAGTAGTAGGGGAGAGGCATTTAAAAGCTGAAGAGATTGAGTAACTGATAGTTGTGTTAGATTGTGGGCTTGGGTAGATCTGATAACAGATCCAAGTCTTGTTGTCTTCGTATTTTGGTCATAACTGGGAAGACCTTACAACCCGACATGTTTGGTGTAATTTCATGTTATTGATAATATGAATTGATATTGTTATTATATCTTGTTGTGTTATTGTTTAGACTGTGGTTGTTGTTTGGCTACAAGGTTGGACTGTCCATTCTTGGATCCTCCATCCTTGACTGCATCACAATCTTCCCAAATAATGACCTTATGTGAAAAACATGATTGAAAATGCGTGCCCGAGAATTTCAGGGTTGTTGAACTTTGGAAATTTCATGCTAAAAAATGACTAAGTCTGGAGCTTTGGTGGTCTTGGATTTTTGGGGTTGTGACCTCTGAAAATGCAGCTCTGAAAAATGGCTAAGCATGGAAAATGATGTCCCCATATTTTTAGGGTTTTGGACCTCTGAAAAATGCAGCACTAAAAATTAGCTAAGTATGAAAAATGAATGAAGCCTACAAAAATGACTAAGTGTCAAAATGATACTTAGTTTTCCAAAAAAAAATTTGGGTGAGATTTTCGAAGCCTTTCTATGATTTCCTGGACTTCATTAAAATTGGGCAGCTCTATAGCTAGATGTCTTTTCTCACCTTAGTCGAAATGAGGTGATATTTGAACTGAACACTTTGATATCCTCTATGATATGGATCATCCATGGCTCCAATTGATGTTCTTGGGGGAGGCCATACACCCGACTTAGCATAGTTACTATATCATTCATGTAACCTCTCCTCATATCAATTATTTCCAGCTTATTCTTTGGGAGTTGTTGGATGAGATATTCTTTATTAACGATGTCATAAGAATCCAAAGTAACACTCTTAATCCACCTCATCCCTCTTTCCTTGGTGATTGGGTAGAAATGATCGACTCCTTTATATAGATGAAAAACATCTTTGATGGTGTCTGGTCGTAGATCCAACAAAATATCTTCGGTCATGTTCTTCACCACCTTTTCATCTTAGATGTAGTGATGAGATAGGGCCATGATTAAGTTTGGTGAAAGGATGGAGACCCACCAAGACCATTACAATGCACTCTGATGTTTTCCCTTATGTATTTGCACAGTGCCTCAGGAATGAATCCCAATCTAGGTGCCCAATGTCAGTATCTGTGATCTCTGCATGTAAGTTCCCCACCTTTGTGGCGGTGTTGTACCCTTTAAAGTGGTACTTCATCAGCAGAGCTGGTGTCTTTTCTATCATTCTATATGCAAACAGTGTTGTCAGCTATCCATTATTGAAAGTGTAAAATAACTATATTATCTAAAGCTAATTAAAGCAGTAAAATCCTAAAAAAAACTAGAAAGAAGCACTAAAAAACCTATCAGACTGATCAAAACCCAAATTCCTAGATTCTTCACAGTTTTAGACCTTCGCAGTCCGATAACATACTTGGACTATGAAATTTTGATACTACGAAGCTTTGGTGAATGGACCTCTTGGGTATTCTTTGACATTTTGGAGTGTCGGAGGTACTTCGGCGTGCGAAAGGCCGAAACTACGAAGGGTTCAAAGGAGTTGGGTGATTTCAAGGTTTCAGCTCTTTGTAGTTTCAGAGCATTGAGGATCATAATGATTTTGGTGTGCGAAAAACCAAAACACGGAAGAGTTTTGACTTAAGATTGGCGAATGTCGAGCTGTGGTGGCCATTTCAGAGTTTTGAGGCTGAAACTCTGAAGTGTGTGAAGGATGGACTTTCAAAAAAAACCTAAGGGAAAACCCTAACTACACTAACCTAAAATGCTAAAAGACACAACAAAACCCTAACCGCAAGGTAAGACCCAAACAACGAAGACAAATAGAGGAAAAGAAGAAAAAAAAGATGCAAACCCTACCTCGAAGGCTACAAAGAAGAAGACAAACAATGACATTCGAGCTTGAAGAAAATGATCTATGCCAAGGTGACTCGCAAAAAAGCGCAAAAGGGTGAATAGATAAATCGTAGTTTGTCTCAGTCATTGTGCAATCGAAGCTTAGAAAGAAGACAAATTGCAGAATGAACAAAACAACTCGAAAACCCCCCTTTTATAGGTTGAGACTGCGTGCTAATGTCACCAAGAACTTTAGAGTATCAGACTACAAAAGTCTGACACTCTGACCCTCCGTCCTGAGCTTGGCCTTTTAGAATTTCAGTGTTTTAGAGGTATGGGGACCTGTGAAACATTGAATGTATGAAAGGGAAAAAAGGTCTAAACAAAAAACTTTAGCCTTTCGGTGTTTCGCAAGTCTAGGGACCTATGAAATGCCGAAAGTTTGAAAGGGAAAAAAACACTATGTCTTCAGGACTTAGAGGGAAAAACAAACAAAAAGGAACAAAAGCTAAAAGATAAAAAGTCCAAAAGGAGGAAAAATACTAACAGGGAAGCCAAGACGATACCTAACTATTGAGAGCCTCCCTAAGGGCCCTCAATCTGACTCACAGGATACCCAGTCCAGCTTAACCTTGGAGACTTTAAACCACTAAAAAGGATAAAGACCCAAACAAAAAGGGGGTCCCCGTTAGGCCAAGGGACTTAAATGGGGCGTGTGTTGTGGAACCACAATAGGCACCACTCAGATAGGATTGGAAATCAAATACTACAGTTGTTGATACTACAGCAGATTATGATGCATGATGGGTCATGCACATGCCCATTCCTTACACTAATCCAAGTGTGCCCATGTCCTTTGACATGTTCTAGCGGGTCATAAATCCACAAAGGAGGTATGGTATATCGGGTCAAAGAGGTAGACGATGAGGTGGAGATGAAGGACGAGGAGGTGGAGATGATGGAGGACAAGGTGGAAAAGGAGGTGGAGAGAATGGGGATGATGGTGGGGATGAAGATGATAGGGGTGATGGTGTTGTTGTTGTTGGTGCTCCTGTAGATGCCCCAACATTTAGGGGAGAGGAGGCAGAGGTTAGAGGAGATGAGCCCATGGGTGAGGAAGTGGAGGTTAATGTCACTAGAGACAATGAGGATAAAGAGATGGACAGTAGAAACAGTGGTGGATCTAGCTAGCTCCTTATAGGGTGATGAGATGGAGGTGGAGGGGGATGACATTGAGCTCATGGATGTGGTCATGGGAGGGTTTGATAAGACTGTGCAAGATATACCTATCACATTAGATGTAGGACAGAGGGGTGGTGATTGGAAAGATGAGTAATTGGGTTGAGGGATCATATTAGAGATCTACATGGTATATTGGATGGAGCTATGAGGATGGTATCACGGGTTGAGGTTAGGGCTATAGAGACGAAGGGGAGAGAGACAATGTCAGATGCACATAGTCACTAGTATGCCTCGAGGGTGACTACTTTGGAGGCTAGGATAGCTTGGATGGATAGGGAGATGGAACATGAGAGGGAGAGTATGATGCCAGAGGTACATAAAGTGGAGGCTAGAGCCATATAGGTGGAGGAAAATGTGCAAGCATTTATAGCCAGTGTGCAGGATCTAAGTTTACAGGGAGTTATCGACCAGATATATTGAGAGGGTAGGGAGGCTGGCAAAGAGACATTATTGGAGGGGTCATTATGAGAGGTTTGTTCTAGCATCTCAAAGAGTGCCTATTTATATCACCTCTCATCAATCTTAGTGGTTTTAAAGATCTCAGGGTAGTGGCCAGTAATGTAGCCTCCCAAAGCATCACGTGCAATTACAGATACACCTCCAAGACAGACTGAGGTTGGACCTTCAACTTCTGCACCACCTAGGCCTCCTAGGTCAGAGGGTGGAGGCAGTATGAGTTGATTCGTATAGACACCTTTGTGCATATATTTTGTGATCTTGCGAGCTCTTTTTTATACATTCATCATGATATTATTCTTTGACATTATTTTTGAGTTGTAAATATATGATGTTGTTTTGGCAGGATTATGTGTTCATGTGATGTGGTCTATTTTTACTTTTGTATTTCATGTGATGCGTATGAGTTATATGATACACTTGATATGATTTATATGATGTGTTTTGATGTTATGATGTGATGCACTTATGGATGATGGATTCTATTATGTTATGACGATGCATTTATGGACGATCCATATGATTATGCACATGATCTTTTACTCATGTACTACATGCTTTTAATTTATGCTTATGTAGACATAATGATGATGATGCACTTTCTATGATGCAATTAAATGACCTATGTTTTTGTATTATACATGCATTTATATTACCACGTGATACAACGATTATAATGTATGTGCTTATGCTTTTAACATGATATGTATACAGGATGCCATTTTTGTTTATGTCAGAATACAAAGTCATAATGATTGTAGGGATTAATTGAGGGAATTGTTAGGAATGACAGTTAGAGTATATTTAGGAGATATGAGAGAGAGGAATCCTTATTGAAATCCAGAATGTATTAACCACATCTCTTTCCAACTTATTTGAGCAATTATATCATCATTGAGCCACTTTATTATAGAGATATGGGTATGGCCCACCAAGATATGAAAGATCAAGGTAGGTTATTGTTAGAATTCATAAGTCAAGATCATTTGCATGCAAAATAACATGTTACAAAAGCAAAGCTTGGAGACAAAAAAAAGTTTTTAAAGATAAAATATTCATTCAGAGAGGGAATACAACATACAAAGAGATCAAAACTTATGAAGGTGATTGAAACCCTAAAAGGAAAACCCTAAAGGGGAAAAATTTAGGTTGCATAATAATAATTAATAAAAGAACTAATTATTATATGCCTAAAGTTTAGCTTAAGTGAAATAGATATAATAAGTGACTTAATAATTAAATCAATATGATTTAATTAATAAGTGGAATCACTTTATTACTCTAACACACCCCCCCCCCCCCTTNCCCCCCCCCCCCCCCCCTTAAGATAAACTTAGGGAGAAGCTAAAAATCTAGAAATAGCTACTGAAAGCAGGAAAATGGGTCCTGACAACAAGGTTTGATCAAGTACCAAAGTACAAAAATCTCTGTAAAGAGGAGAAAATGAGAAAACCTAGTGGGAAAAACCCCTCTCCAAAAAGAGATGAAACCTAGTGAAGGATTGAAGAAGCCTCCAAACTAGAGAATCTCCCAAAAAATAGGAATAGAGAAAGAACATGTAGAACACCTCTGAAGCATGAAGCTGCAAACACTGTCGAAAAATAACTGTTGTAACCTCCACTGTAATAGAACATGATCAGGTAGAGAAGACTGTAAACAAATCTTGAAGAGTTGATCAATCAAACCAAGGAAGCCTTAGAACCAACAGGAGATGCCCCCCCCCATAATGCTAAGCAGGGAGAGGTATGACAGGTACACTGAAACAAACTGCCAAGAAACACTGCATGATGAAGAACGTACAAACACATATAAAGGATGGTGTCATGGAAGGAACACTCACTTGACAAAGGTAGATGGAAAACAAAGCAAACATCAAACCCCCCGCCCCATAGCACTTTATAATGTAGTGTGAGTACAATAGAATCTCAAACATGCATCAGATGACACTTTATCTCAATGTGTTTGCAAAAGAAAGCTACATAAAAAGATGTATACAATATTTAGAAAGGAAACGATCCCAGGACCTGAAACATCCAAGATATCCACTAGAATGACATAAAAAAAAAAATTGAATAGAAGATACGTGGAGAAAAGTTTGGGTGTGAGACCCATAGAAGAAGAAAGGAGAACAAAACCAGCTTTCTGACGCCATGCGAAAATCAAAAAAAGGAGTTCGAATGAGCGAGATATAGTGACCGAAGCGCAAAATAAAACCCTAACTTTGACTGAAAAAAAACCCTGCAAGACGGCAAAATCAGATAACCAAACTGGAAAAATTAGATTGGCCTCAGAATCGGCTTTCCTTCGATATCTCGTTTGGCAAAAAATGCCTTTGTTTGCTCAAGTTATGAGCAAAAATCACTAGTAGGTCAAAAACCAAATGAACCGGAAGAAACCTCAACCAAAAATGGCCAAGCCCGGCTAAACTGACGAAACCCTCCAAATCTGGACTACCTCCAGAATTCCCGCCAAATTTGGCAGAAAAAAATATCATTTTTTTAATGAAAAAACTAATAAAAAATAACAATTTTATTTTTTTTAAAACACGTATTTTTTTGAAAAAAAAAAATTAAAATAAACAGTATTTTTTTTAAGAAAAAAACACAAAAATACATTTATATATTTTTATTTTTAAAAAATATTTAAAAAAGCATGTTTTTGTTTTATAATTTCAGAAAAAAACATAACAAAAACTTTATATTTCTTTGTTTAAAAAAAAATATTTAAAAAATGATAGGGCTGTCATTTTCTCTCTCCTCCATGCAACTGGACAGCATGGAAATCAAAGCAGTACAAAAATCGAGGTGGCATGGAAATCAAGGCAGCATGGAAATCGAGGCAGATTTTTACCTCGTAAAGCATGCTAAGGGTCGTGCATGAAAAAATAGGGCCCAAATTTCAACTGTGTCCAAATAGGACGTGCCTTATATGAAAATAGGGGTTTTGGGGCATCCAGACACAACTCAGATGTCAGTTTTTGCCCAAAGTGCTCCAAACAAAAAATCCCCTCCAGATCCACATAAAAAATAGGAAAACCTTGAAACCCTCGGAGCTCCAAAACTTCAAAAACTCGAGAACGGGTTGCAGCAGAAAAGCTCTGATACCATGTTAGAATTCAAAGAATTCATAAGCCAAGATCATCTACATGCAAAATAACCTATTACAAAAGCAAAGCTTGGAGATAAAAAAGTTCTGAAAGATAAAATATTCATTCAGAGAGGAAATACAAAATACAAAGAGATCAAACCTTATGAAGGTGATCGAAACCCTAAAAGGAAAACCCTAAAGGGGAAAAATCTAGGTTGCATAATAATAATTAATAAAAGAATTAATTATTATATGCCTAAAGTTTAGCTTAATTGAAATAGAGATAATAAGTGACTTAATAATTAAATCTATATGATTTAATTAATAAGTGGAATCACTTTATTACTCTAACAGTTATGACCCCTTTGCATGTAACAAGAACTTATTCAAATCAGATAGGCGTGGCCTTCCAAGATATGAAAGATCTAGGTAGGTTGTGCCTCTTTTTTCTTTTGACAGGCATTGATAACAAACAAGGAATGTTAATTAAATTCATTTGAGAGTACGAACTTTAAGATTTGAGGTATGTGCAATGTATCACAACCCAATCATCTATTGCAATATGCTCTACAATTAGATGTTGCATGTGGATGTGAAGTCTCTTACCACAGACACCCAAAATGCTCTTCTCAAACTTCATAGAAAAGAACATCCCACAAATAGCAGACAAAGAAAATAGAATCATGAACCATCATAGCTTCTCTCATCATTTGTGGATATCATATAGAAACCTAAGAACATGAATCAAGATAAATCAAATGAATAATAGACTCACTGAGGCAACGAGTCAATAGCCATACTAATTTTAAATGTCTAGTGTTATGTGTTGCTTGAAAATGACATTGATGAGGACGTCTATTTCCAAGAATGAGGTACCTAGCATTAGACTGGCCTATTTAGTTTTG
Source organism: Thuja plicata (assembly GCA_018584345.1). NCBI lineage: Eukaryota > Viridiplantae > Streptophyta > Pinopsida > Cupressales > Cupressaceae > Thuja > Thuja plicata. Next base: position 1,934,445 of record MU224192.1, on the reverse strand, counting down.
AGTGTATCCTTCCTTTGTTTAAGACATGATGACCATTTGACAAAAGGATAATAGGGTTTGATCAATAGATAAGACAATGTGATCAATTTGCTTGAGGACCTGTTGCGAAGTTTGTCGATTGCTAGTTTGATTGGTTAAGTTTAAACTTGTTGCATTTGACGTCTGTCACCAAATCCTATCGTGGAAAAAGGATGGTTTTGTTGAAAATGACAAGGAGAATGTATATTTTTTAATTTTTTTTGTTTTCTATTTTTTGTTATTTTAGAGGCTTTTTCCAATTTTTATGATTTTTTCAATACAGTATAGCTCATGACATCAAACTTTTCCATAGTCGGGACAGAAATGGGATTTTTATTGTGGAAATGGATATGATGAACTGACTTAGCATAGGACACGAGGTATGAATGACAAGGAAATCCAAGGAATCTCAAGTCGTGACTGAATGACAAAGTTTTATTATGGAGTGTGTTATGGAATGATGATGGTAATCAAGTGGAACAATGATAGATAGCGGAGCCACAATCTTACACATGGTGTTGGATTGCCCAGTTTTCACCATGGTACTTGTCCAAGGCACCACCAAAGTGGTTTTCACCATAAGACGGATTATTTCTCTTGTATTTCTATTTTTGTGTCACACCAGATGCTTGTTTTCTAGGTTTTCATCAAGGTAACCATTTTTTAATTGCCCCTTTTTTGTATTTTTTGATATTTTTTTATTTTTTTAAAATTTGTCTACTCCGAGAGTCTGAATAATACTTGCGCAGATGCAAGCTATTGATGGGTTATGATTCAGGCCGACCCTCTGGTTTAGATATATGATATGCTCGAGACACGTAGAATGTTGTAATGATATACGGACACAACTAGTTAGGTTTAAACTTTCCTCATTTTTTCTCTTTCCATCTAATTTTTATGATTCTCAATAAGTATCAAATCACCAACCTCGAAGGATCGAGTTTTGACCTTCTTATTTTAGCTCCTTCGGAGACACTGTTGATATGTCTATAAATGGTTTAAGGCATTTTTTCTTTTCTCATCCAGTAGTTTTAGGTCTTGAAGTCTAGATACACGGTATTCCTTGTCTAAAATGACATTCTATAGAGATACTCACAATGATGGCAACTCGACCTCAATTGGAAAATAGCTTTGGTACTATAGACAAGTGAATATGGAGTGGCTCCAGTGGGTGTGCGAAAATTGGTGTGATATGCCCATAGGGTGGGATTTAACTGTAGGTATCAGTCCTAGCCAGCGTCATTGACTGTCTTTTTGAGAATTTTTAGAATGGTTTTATTCGATGCCTCCGCTTGGTTTTTACTTTGTGGATAATAGTGTGAAGGATGCTTGATATGGAATTTGGCACAAAGTTCATCCACTTGTTCATTTTTTAATGGAGTTTCATTATTTGTGATGGTAACCTGTGGTACACCATACCGGCTTATTATGTAGTTTAGAATAAGCTTGGAAATTTTTTTGCCAGTTACATGGGTCATTGGAAGACTCGATCCACTTTGTAAAATACTCAATGGAGGTTATGATATACTTGTGACCATCATTGGATAGTGGGTGAATCTTTCCAATGAGATCGAGACCCCATTGCGAGAAGGGCCATAGTGAAGTAAGCATATGCAACTCTTGAGTTGGTGCATGGATGAGGTTATCGTGTCTCTAACACTTGTTGCATTTCTAGACGAATGTACAAGCATCAATCTCCATAGTGGGCCAATAGCACCCAATCCTTAAAAGTTTCTTAGAAAAGGTTAAACCACTAGAATGAGCACCGTAGATATCTTCATGTACCTCAGATAATGTCGAGTATGCTTCTTTCAAATTGAGACTTCGAAGGAGTGTACCATCTAAACTTCTTCGATAAAGTGTATTGGAAATGATGATGTAGTGGGAGGATTGTCTTATTAGGGACTTTTTCTATTTTTTGGATAAGTTGAGGGGTATGGTTTGGTCTTTGAGATAAGAATAGACTTCTTTGTACCATGGGGAATCGGGACCAACAATTTCACACACGAAATCAAACTTTGGGACTTCAAGTGCAAATACCATGAGTTGTTCGATCAAGAACTCAAATGTGTAATGTCTAAAGGCATGTCCAGCAGAGATCCTATAGTGGTCATAGCATCAGCTCTAGCTCGAGGGATTTGATCAAAATCTATCTTATCAAAGTGTTTCTTCAAGTCTTCTATCATTGCCTTGTATGGGATCAATTTTTCATCTTTGGTATCATAATTGACGTTTACCTAACTTATGATGAGTTGTGAATCACTATACACATGTAGATGCTTTATTTTCTATTGACCGCGGTCTTCAAACTTGTAGTGAGTGCCTCGTACTCAACAATATTGTTTGTGCAGTCAGTTTAGTTTGTAGGACCTTGGGATTGAATCTCCTTGAGGTGTGATGAAGACAATGTCGACGCCTGATCCCTTCTGTGTGTGAGAGTCATCAAAGTACAACTTTCATTGCCTTTTTTATTCTAAAGTTAATATACCTTCATCTAGGAACTCTATAATCATTGGATGATCTAATAGTATAGGTGCCTATGCTAGCTGATCAGCAATGGTTTTCCCTTTAATGGCTTTTATGTCCACATAATCAATGTCAAACTCACTTAAGATCATGATGCCCCACTTGGCTAACTGCATTTTCAGTGTTTCTTTACTTAATAAGTAATTCAATGGATCTATCTTAGTGATTAGGAGCGTCTTGTGACTTAGCATGTAGTGTTGTAGTTTCTATGATGCAAACACAATGACAAGACATGTTTTCTATTGTAGTGTACTTGAGCTCGCAAGGCACAAGTGTGTGACTAATGTAATATATGGTGTGTTCCTTTCCCTCTGAGTTACTCTAGGCCAATAGTGCACCCAGTGACTATTTTGTTGTTGATGTGTACAATAATAGTGGTTGATCTGGAATATGAGACATTAAGACTGGTGCAGAAAGAAGATGGTCTTTTAATATCTGAAATGCATTTTAACAATCTTCGGTCCATTCAAATTTGATACCCTTGTGAAGTAGATACTGAAAGGGGTGGCACTTATCTAGCAATTGTGAAATTAACCTTCTCACGGATTGTAATCTTCCCTGTAGACTTCTTAGCTGACAGAGACTTATTGGTGGCAGCATGTCAATGATTGCTTGGACTTTCTCAAAATCTATTTCAATCCATCTTTGTGATACAATGAACCCAAGTAGTTTGCCTAAGGTTACCTCAAAGACACACTTCTTGGCGTTCAATATGATCTTGTACTCCTCCAATCTATCAAAGGTTGGACCCAAAATAGTTAGGTGTAGATTTCTCTCTAGTGATTTGACCAGAATATCATCCGCGTAATATTCCATAGTTATATGCATCATGTCATGGAAGATAGTTGTCATTGCACATTGATATGTAGCCCCAACATTCTTCAGACCAAAGGGCGTGACCAACAATAAGTGCCCCAGGCACAAGTGAAAGTCATTTTGTGTTGATCTTCTGGCACAATTTTTATCTGATTATAGCCACAAAACCCATCCATTAGTAATAGCATTTGGTAACCAGTAGTCAAGTCTACAATCATGTCAATGTTTGGTAAAGGGAAATCATCTTTAGGACATGCCAAATTCAAGTCTTTGAAGTCTGTACAAAATATAATATCTCCATTGGGATTGGGAACTAGCACTAGATTATATATCCAGTCAGCGTAATCAATTGGTCTTATGAAGCCTACCTCTAATAGTTTCTTGAGCTCTGCTTTGACTAATAGTGCCACCTTTGGGTGCATCTTGTGGAGCTTTTATTTGTAAGGTTTTTCTCCCGGTTTTAATGGTAGATGATGTAGGACTAATTATGGATCTAACCTAGGCATGTTTGAATATGCCCAAACGAAGTTGACTTGTCGGCCTTGAAAGAACTGTATAAATTGTTATCTTTCCTCAGTAATTAATGATTCTGCCAAGTGAATAATTTTTTTTGTCTATGTAGTCCCTAGATTGATTGTTTGTGTCTTCTCGGCTAGCAGTGGTGAGTTTTCCTCATTTATCGAGAGTATGTCACTCTATCCATCCTTGGGCGCCTCAGAGAGGTTTTCACCCTCAGATATATCCTTTGTTTTTACTATTTTATAGTTAGAAGGTGTCTTTCGGTTTTCACCTTAAAAACCTTATATTTTTTTTATGTTTGATTTTGTGACTAGAGGATTGACATGGCGCACTGAAATATGTTGTTTTGTCTAAGTCAATACTGAAGCCAACCTTATGGTCTCCCATAGGTATGCCTTCACAAAATCTCAAGAACTCAGCAATAGCTTTATCGTTCTCAAATATGTCTACAGTCGGTGGATTTTGTTGTTCCCAATCTATTGGTTCAAGGTAGACTAGGGTAATGCTACCTTTGGTTTGAAAAGAGGAAATGGGAAGGACTGTTAAGATATTGACATATGACTCAGACACAAAATCATAGGTTTAGGATGATGAAGAGGACAAGGGTTCAGATTGATTCCAGAATTTTTCAATCCAAGCACGTCAATTGGTAGGTTTATTATGGATGGACAATCAGGCAATGGTGGTATCGAGATGGAGGGTATTATTTGTTCTAATGGAATCCCACTCATATTCATTTGATCTGGATCAATTGGTACTCCTCGAATGTCTCAACCTCATCATAAGCATATGCTTCATTAATAGTAGGTTCTAGGGTATTTGAAGTTCTTTCCTTCGGTAGTCGGTACCCTAGGCCACGAAATCTTGGATTTGAATAGGGTGTTATGGGTTCTATAGTTCCTTGATTATTCTTGCCAAGTCATGTATGTCCATTATACCCTTGTTTCAGGACAATTGTATACCCCCTTCCATACTCATGAACAGGAATTTTAACTTCAAGGGGTTCCTCATCTTTGTATAGCCAGTAAGACAAGTCTTCTTCACTGGATTCTTCATGTAGCTCACCCCATCTTGTAAAGATTGTAAGTTGATAGACAATTGAGAGTTTTTGTTTCCGCTTAAGCAATTGTCTCAGCTTTCCATATGTTTGGGGTGAGATGGGTAGCTTGCCTACATAGAATGAATCTGCATAGTTATACTCTCCACATCCTTTTTCTTGTACCTCGATCTTAAGTTCTGATGTGGACGCAACAATTGACTTGGAAAGAGTGGAGGAATTTGTGTTGAGATGAGGACACTATGGATGATTCCTGATTATTTGGTACTTGATTTGATACAGGTCCTCGAAGGTTGGTACAATACAAGAAAGGATCTCTATCCCATTGTGAGGGAACTTGAGGCATTGATGGTAGGTTGATGGTACTGCCTGCATGGAATGGATCCATGGTTTCCCTAGGAGCATGTTGTAACCTAATTCCAAGTCCAAAACTTGGAAAATAGTCTTTTGTGTAACGGGACCAAGTCTGATTGGAAGAATTATTACGCCCTTGGAAGGATGTTCTTCATCATCATAAGCCCTTATTATGATTTTCTTAGTAACATCTAAACAACTCTCGGAGTATCCTAGAGCTTGAATCAACTTTAAGGTACAGATGTTTAAACCCGCTCCACCATCTATCAAAACTCGTCTGATTTTGTGAGGGTGCACAAAGACTTCTAAATGTAGGGGATCGTTATGAAATGGTTTGTGTGTCAGTAAGTGTCTTTCAGTAAATGTGACATGGTGTGGTGTGGTCAAGTATCCAACCATGGCTTGAAATTCGTCAACATCGATATCTAGTGGGATTGATGACTGTTGCAGGGCTTTATCTAGGACTGCTCTGTGATTTGACGATATTCGTAATAGTTCAAAGATAGATATATGGGTGTGGTTCTTCTTTAGATGGTCTAATAGACTGTACTGACTCCCTAACGTTGAAGGTATTGTTGGTTTTAACGGGGCTCCTTGCACTGTAATTTTTGTTCGACGGGTTGTGACAGCGCAGTCAGTATCTAGACCTCGAACGCTAATGGTGTTGATGGTCAAACTTGGATCGGGTTTGGCATACTTAAAGTTTTCTTTGTTATTTGTTCATGACGAGAAGGCTTTACCTTTGTCATGATCCATCAATGGCTTTTTAAAGATCATGTGATCTTAATTGGTGGTGCTAGAGTTATTGACCACTTCAATCTCATTACGTTCGATCAACTCTTGGACAAAGTTCTTTAATTGGAAACAGTTTGTTGTTTTATGCCCTTTTATTTGGTGATAATCACAGAACTCGTTATCGTCCCACCATGCTAGTTTGAAGTGACCTGGTTAATAGGATATGATTTATGCTAGATTGATGACACTTAATTGTATAAGTTTCTTCAAGATTTTCTCAAGAGGTTCAGCAAGAGGAATATAATTCCTTTGTGGATTTTGCCTTATTGCAAAATTTTGGTTGTTGGTCGAGGGATTCTCCCTAGGTTTGACTGCGTTGGTGTTTAGGACATTTGTCGATGCTTGGACATGTAGGACTAGTTGTGCAAGTTTAGCATCAACAATGTCGTCATTCGTGACATTTTCATTTTGGACCAATACTTGGATTTGTCATACGGTGATAAGGTATTGGACTCATTTTCTATCACACCCTTTAAGGTAAGGGATCTTTCAGCCTTTAGCCCTTGCTCAGCTAGTTCTTCAAATGTTTCAATGCATTGTGAATTCAATTCACACATCATATCTAATTGGCAATTTTTGATAAACATATGGATCTTCTCTTTTGTAGGTATGTGAAAGGATGCCTTGGAGGCAACATTCCTCCAACATTGTAGGAAGGCAAGTTTTCACCATTTTTCTGCTTGGTTATTTCAACGACGATGCTATGCGAATAATGAGATATGAACTTTTCAACAATCTCATTCCAAGATTTTATCACTAGAGAAAGTCGAGAGAACTACTCCATCGCGGACCCACTAAGACTTCGTGCAAATAGTCTTATCAAGTAGGTGTCATCGTGAGCTACTTCTATACATGCTATGAAAAATTCCCTAATGTGGTCACGGGGATCACCCTTTTGTTTGTAATTGTCAAATTTGGGCATTTCTAAGTTTGTCAAATTTTTTGGACTTACTATTAATAGGTGATCATGAGTCAACTTATTATAAATAGTAAGTCATTTTGGTGACTTAACAAAAATAGTAATTTCAACAAGTGTTGTACATGTAGTTGTATGAGTCATACTTACTAAATTTAATAAGTGGTTTGTAATTAAGACTCTACAACTCGATTGTTAAATGCAACACGAAGTCATGTTTGGCAATACAATTTGAACATTGTTGTGACTGAGAATTCCTGAGAAATAATATTGAAAGATATTTGCCCGTGGTTTTTTTCCTTGGTATAGTTTTACCAAGCTTTTTCCACGTAAATATTGTGTTATGTGTATATACTCTTCTTTGTAAATTTTAGCACTTGTGATTTTCATAACAGTCCATACTATTTACCAAAAATTAATTTGACACAATCAACGTGGGGTAAATATAAATAAGGTATCCATATACTTTTCGTACCACCCCATTCCATTTAAACCGAGCCTCTAGAATATTCAAAGGTGACATGTCAAATACATTGATTTGGCACAAGTTGGTAGACAAGTAGGCTGCTGACATTGACAAGCAAGGAGCTGACAACCTGCTGAAGTAGACACACAACCAGCTTAAGCAGCTCAAACTTGTCAAACAGCTCAAGCTCGTCAAGCAAGCAAGCAAATTTTCTATTGCTTCAAGTAATCCTCTGAATTTCATAGGACTTTGAACATCAACCTTTGACACCAATGACAATATACTCAACAGTAAATTCATTTAAAATATGTAGCAATGAGTATTGTAACTACAATATAAATTTCATTTCCAGTAAAAATTAAGCAATGCTAATGCATGTATTGTCTTTCAGTTTTACTCACATGACTTTAAGTCCAGAACTAAATCATTGGAACAATCTTGTCCGTAACAATCTAAATCAATCCATCGTATGCAACCAAGATATAAAACTTACATTTCCAGCACATATTGAGCAAGACTGACGCATGTTTTGTCTTTCAGTTTTACTTACATGACGACTTCAGTCATAACTGAACCATTGAATAATCTTGTCCATCCCAATGTAAATCAACCCATTGAAACGTCTTTAAATATCTGTCAAGTCCCAATTTCTTGCATCACTGTCAACCTTCCAAATTTCCCTTCTCTATTTTCACATTTTGAAGCAGAGCATTGTGATTGTCCATAGGCTTCTAAGAGATGGCTATTGCATTCACAATCTCAAGCAGAGCACAAATTCTGTAAAAAATGGTACCCTTGACACAAAACAATTTTATTATGCTTCCCTGTTTTTCAAATCCTTTGGGCTTCTAACCAAACAGCTCTGCTTGACAATCATGTTACTGGAAGTGGTTAACAATTGATCTTTTTTATTTTCTAAAATACGCAAACACGAGCGACTAATAAGGCCCTCCCTCAAGCAGGTTCTTAGGAAAATCTGTCCAACTTGACGATGTGTGAGATTTACTGAGCTTTTTGTGGACTGGCATGTCAGGTTACTGATAAAGAATGTTTGCATCTACAATAACAGATTTTTCATTCAACTGCTCCAATAACCACAAGACAACTCTTGTCATGCCATGCCTGTACACCTCCGAAAGCTATTGTGTGATATCCGATCTAGTGTCATGATTATTTTGACATGACAGTGGTTTTCCTTCCTGTAGGAGTATTCCTCCAAGTTAAATTTGTTAAATGAGATGTTGACATGAGTGAGAGGTGCACTTGGATGGCTATGGCATCCTCTTGTTCCACTTAATATCTCCAACCTAGTTCTCAGATCTTCCATGGGTGGGTATCATCTTCCACTGTAAATATTTGCATAGATCTAAACAAGCAAAGATAAAGACTGCTAAAATGAAAGTTGTGTATCAAAAGGAATGAATGACTCTAGAACAGATAAGGTGCAAGTTGAACTTTAGATTAAATACTGAAATTGCTGTGACAATAATGAGACAAACTTTAGAGAAAATATTGAGAACAGATTAATTTGAAAATTTAAGCAACAGACTAATTTAGTAGAACTAGTGCCCAGACATTGGATAAATGGTTAACGACTAGCATGGTCAAATTTCTTTAAAGTCAGATCTCTACCTTTCTAACAAAAATTAGCTAACATTTATGCTTAGTATTGGAATTCAGGCCAAAATATAATAATTCAATCTGCTTGGCAAGGTTATTACAACATCCAATGTTTTTTCCCAAATTTATGGCAAAACCTCTTCAATTCAAACTGCTTAGCAAGGTTATCGTGATGTCCGCCATTTTCTTTTTATACACCACCTAAATGGTACACATTATACGCAATTTAGACACACATTATACGCAATTTAGACAAAGCTATCTATCAATGATTTTCTCATCTCATCAACTATTGCACTAGGCTGTGATTCTCTCAATTTGAAAACACTTTCAATTACTGACAATTCAGTCGCTGTTGTGTCCAATCCGCAGAAAGCAGTCCAATCATTTACAATCATTCCAGCAGCCACAACTTCACTTCCACGGTTGACAGTGCCTGCTACAAGTGGCACTTGGAGGAGTGTTGATAACTCATCTAGATCTTCAATGGATGTGTGTGGATGTACCTGTCCAGACAACAACAAAATTGAGCCGGTCTCGAATGTGAATTTCAGTCCATCTCCAAGCTACTAAATACGAACATCAACACAATCATAAACAAAATGATGAATTCCAAGTTTGAACAAATTCATTACTAAGAGTGAATTTCTCCATCTAGCCCAATTTAAGTATTAGATGTCGTTTAAGCAAGAAATATATCAATTCTTAACAGGCTCCCTCAGTTAGAAAGCACACTAAACATGAACAGCAAACAATCATATACAAAATAATGACTTCACGTTTGAACAAATCGATAACTAAAAGTATTAATTTCTCTATCTGGGAAGCCAAATTTAAGTATTAGATGTTGTCTGAACAAGAGAAATATTGATTCTTACCAGCCCCCCTCGGTTAGAAAGCACACCATAACTGCCAACAAGAATATTTCCAGCAATAGTTTGCCTAAAAACCTCAATTCCTAGAACATCTGCTATTAGTTCTTCTGTCTCCTGAACAATAAAATACTGAATCATGTTAAAATTGGACACAAGGTATCACAATGTAACACTACATTGAAATATGACCAAATAATATAAAACTTATTCAATATCACGTGACTATGAAACATTAAATATAACATTAGTCAGTCATCCAGCCATGATAATGGAAAAGAAGGATGGAACATGCTACATAATGATAAGAGCACAGACAAAGCATGCTACCAATAGTTTCTTCACAACAAACATATTTAATAACCAGCTTCCTTAACTGAGTTTAGAAACAAACTACATCTTTGAAAAGATCCACAATTCATGAAAGCAAAGAAATTCATATAATCTTATAATCCAGTAAAGCAAATGACCTCCCAATTTGTCTAGTTCTGATATTAAACTTCACAATCACTTATTCAACAATGAGATCTCTAACAGGATAATTGAGAATACATCTGCCAATGCTACCAAGAAGTTCCATTTTGTTTAAAAATTTCACTGTATTGTCATTTATTTTACATTTTCATCCTCAACTACGTCCTGAGACTGTGGATCAAGACCCCGGGATGTTCAGTCTGGGTACACATCCCAGGTCAGATATGCCTTGGACACAGACTGGAACTGCGGATCCTACATAGAATAGTAGCAAAAATCAAGATTTAATCGGCAGAAATTTGGGAATCCAAAAATGGATAAAATACAAACAAAACTGCTGTTTTTTAATGTTTAAAGGCAATTTAATTGCAAATTAAAAAGAGTGAAAGGAAACGAGAATCTACACAACAAATTTTGGAATGTATTTTTTTCCATTAAGTTTCAGATCGCACTAATTACAATGCATGGTACATTCCTGTGTATGCTTGATAGTGGTATATTGCTGTAGAGCTCTGACAGTTGTCCAATTGCAACATCTATGAAGAAGTGTTTACAGCCCATTGGGATTTTATTTCTCAGTTGCAGTTTTGTGATGATGTACTGACATCTAGAATCATCATTTCACAGGACACTGAATTCCATCTGCAGATTTCTCCTAGGGATACAAGTGTTTGTCTTCTACTTCATTCCTAAGGTATGTAATGAAACTTGAGCTGGGAGACCCATCTGCTCCCAATGTGATTTTATGCTAGAGCCCACCTCCATGTGGCTGCATCACACTCTACTCCCCATTTTGCTTCATCAAAGAAACCACCTCATTGATTATCTGACTTTGATTAAGGATCTTCATGATCCTCAATTTCCTTTAAATGTTCTCGTCTTTACCTTCGATGAGATTGGTCTATACCCAGCATTCCTACTGCTGCTAAATTGACTGCACTCAGGTTGTCATGATGTTTATAGCCGATTCTTCCACCAATGTTGTGGTACAGCCAAGGGCAGCAATTTAGCTGTTGTTTATGCAGGTTTAATTTGTGATTTCTGAGGGATCAAATTGTTAAGTCTATTTGCTTAGAATATTTCTTGTATTTCAAGCAGTTTATAGATGATGCTGCAGGAATATGTAAAAGTGTCTGATCAAATCTGCAAATATTTTTTGATGGTTATGCCTCACACCTTCAAAGCCTCAAAATTACTTGTAATGTCTCAGGAAGAGATATTCACATTTTGGATTTTGTCCACTCAAAGGAATCTAACTTTGTTCAGAAACTAATCAATATCAGAATGTCTCTTTTCCCTCGCAACATCCCAAGCATCAATATAAGTCTTTTATTGTGAGAGTTGCAAAAACATCTTGCTAATGAAAGTAACAAAAAAAGTTTTCCAACAGTTGAAGCACACTTTCTTCTATCAACTCCTTGCCAAAGTTTACACTGCAAATTTACTGATTCTCTTATTTGCTCAAGTTGGCTTCAATCTGCATCTTGCTTTGCTTGCTAAGGTAATCCAGACACTTGAAGATCTACTCCCTTCGTTTTCAAGCTGGACAGTTGATATTTAATAATCCAATATCAAATGTGTAAAGATTAATCAAAACAATACATATATTATTTATGTTCAATATACAGTAACACAGCCATGTTGCATTGGTTAATACATGGTATTGCTGTTGTTGCCATCAAGGTCCAAACTCCTGCTAGGCTGCTGAGCTTGCAAGTCTGAACCACCTTTGTTAATATGCAGGAGAGCGGTTCCCCTTCTGACCTCTACTAGTACAGGGCTGGCCAAAATAATCTCAACTTTGCATAACAACATGAACTGTGGAAACCATATATCTACAATAATATCTGTTGTGAAATTTGATCAATTAGAGATGAGCACAATATTACTATCTTCGATGTATATGGAGAACTATGCCGCTGTGATTGATGGTTTTCCAAATACAATCGAAATGGTCTATATATATGTTAACAAGGATGCCTATGTAGGGACATGTCCATACGTGGCAGTTGCCACGTAGGGACATGTCTGAACCACCTTTGTTAATATGCAGGAGAGCGGTTCCCCTTCTGACCTCTACTAGTACAGGGCTGGCCAAAATAATCTCAACTTTGCATAACAACATGGACTGTGGAAACCACATATCTACAATAATCTCTGTTGTGAAATTTGATCGATTAGAGATGAACACAATATTACTATCTTCGATGTATATGGAGAACTATGCCGCTGTGATTGATGGTTTTCCAAATACAATCGAAATGGTCTATATATATGTTAACAAGGATGCCTACGTAGTGACATGTCCATACGTGGCAGTTGCCACGTAGGGACATGTCTCTACATGAGGTGACTGTTCCAAATGGTGCGATTTGTTATGGATAACACATCTATCGTTAGTAACCGTTTGCATGCTACCGATCGTGTTTATTGTGCTTTATACAAACGGTGTGCACAATGTTATCGTGCCACTGTGATGTAATCACAGTCGCACGATAGGTATCGTGCTGACTGTGATAACATCACAGTCGCACAATATGTATCATGCCGACTGTGATAACATCACGGTCGCACAGTTTATATTCATTGCATTGCGGGTCTGTGTAATTACCTTCCGTGTTTCATATATCATGACATATATATATATATATATATATATAGCAACCGAACTGTCATTCATTGGATATCATGAAGGCTACATTTCAACACTCCCTCTTAGCAAGAGTGGATCCTCTTATCATATCCAGTCATGACACAGTTCGGGACAACAATTTATGTAGTCTAGTCATGACAATAGGAATCCCAACATCATGATATCCGGCTCAGTCCGAGACAACACTTAAGGAGTCAATCATGATATACTTTTGCTATCACACATCCAGTGATAACATTATATTTGAGTCAAGATGTCCGGCACAGTCTGGGACAACAACTTAATGAAGTCAATCTTGATACTCAGTCAACTATTGTCAAGATCGTCACCTTGAAATAGTGACCCTAATTAGTTGAAGATCGTCATCTTCTTTCAACACAGTTTGAATATTGCAATATACATTTTATTTATTTACTCATGAATAAATTACAAATAGTAGGAATTTAATCCTAATAATCTCAATTACAATCTAGTCATACGAAGTTTGATTCTGAAGTATTCTATCTTCAATCGTACAAGAGGCTTGGTAAAGATATCAGCATTTTGTTCTTCAGTACTGATATACACTAGTTTTATGACGTTTCGGTCTACCATGTCTCTTATATAGTGATAAGGGATCTCAATATGTTTGGATCGATTGTGGAAAACTGGGTTCACTGAAAGCTTGATGCAGCTCTGATTATCACAATGAATCACGGTAGGGTTCAAAGATTTTCCAAACAACCCAAACAGTAACTTCCTTAGCCATACCGCTTCACGGGCTCCCATGGAAGCTGCCATATACTCTGCTTCGGTTGAGCTCTGGGCAACTGCTGACTGTTTCCTGCTGAACCAAGATATCATTGCAAATCCAAGACTAAAGAAACACCTTGTAGTACTTTTACGATCAGTGGTACTTCCGACCCAATCAGAATCAGAATAACCTTGAAGCTGAATCTCAACATTCTCATATTTTAAGCCAAGTCCGATTGTGCCTCGTAAATATCTTAGTATGTGCTTAGCAGCCATTAGATGTATATTCTTAGGTTCACACATGAAGTGACTCAGTACATTTGTAGCATAGCAAATATCAGGACGGATGTTTACCAAATACATGAGAGAACTGACTATCTGCCTGTAAAGTGTGGGATCTGTAGGTTCTGAATCTTCTGCCTCAATCTTTAGTTTGTGTAGATTTGTTTCCATTGGTGTAGCTAATGGTTTACACTCCATCATCCCAAATCTTGTCAGTATATCTGTGGTGTACTCTTGATTTAGAAGGATATAGTTTTTCTTTTTCCATACTTCCAATCCCAGAAAGTAGTGTAGAAACCCTAAGTCCTTCATATCAAATTCTGCTGCCAGATCTTGTTTACATTTTGCAATGAGATTATCTTCTCCTGTTATCAACAGGTCATCCACATAAAGGACCAATATTATCATATTGCCATTTGAACCTTTGAAGTAGATATTCGGATCTGCTAGATTCTTGGAGTGTCCTAGTTTAGAGAGATAGTTGTCTATCCTTGCATGCCAGGCCCTAGGTGCTTGTTTTAACCCTTAGAGAGCTTTCTTAAGTTTACAAACATAGTGAATCTTATCTCATATGGTGAACCCTTCTGGTTGTTCTATGTATACCTCCTCCTCAATTGATCCATTCAAAAAGGCTGTCTTTACATCCATCTGGTGAATCTTCCATCCTTTGGATGCTCCAATCGCAATGATTGTTCTTACCGACGTATACCGGGCTACTGGAGCAAATGTCCCTTCGTAATCAATTCCGGCTTTCTGAGAGAATCCCCTGGCCACAAAGCGAGCTTTATGTTTTTCAATGTTGTCATCAGGTGCATATTTGATTTTGAATAGCCACTTGGAGGAGACAACTGATTTGTCTTTTGGTCTAGGCACTATGTTCCAAACATCATTCTTTAGTATAGATTGATATTCTTCAACCATAGCATCCTTTCAAGCCTAATCTGATAAGGCTTCTTTAACACTTGTTGGTTCAGATTTTGTAAGCTCGGTTAGAAGTGCAGCATAACACTTTAGAGTTCTAGTTCTTTTATTTGAATTTTCATTTGGTTCCATATTATTCTCTTCAATCATTTTCCTTGCCCACAGAGGCCTTTTCTTGTTATTTGGTATTTCGATGTTTTCGTCATTAACGACTGGAGGTTCAGGAGCTTCTATGATATTCTCCCTCTCAGTGTCTGAAGGTTCAGAATCTTCTATGGTATTCTCCCTCTCAATCTTAGTTATACGATCTTCTTCTACTTCAGTGATGTTATCATCCTCAAGTCTTTGACTGTAGTGTTTTCTTCAAACTTGACATCTCTACTTATCTCAACAGATTTTTGCCCTGGAATGTAAACTCGATATCCTTTAGTATTTTCACTATAGCCAATGAATATACCTCTTTTTCCAGATGGTTCTAGTTTCGTCCTCTTTTCCTTAGGAACATGTATGTATACAGGACAGCCAAATATTCTTAGATGACGGTCTGGTTTGTTCCCTGTAAAAACTTCTTCTGGAGTTATGTTTTCTAGAACTGAGAGTGGACATCTGTTTTGAATGTAGATTGTTGTATTTGAAGCTTCTGCCCAAAATGAAGTGTGTAAGTTTTGGTCATGCATCATAGCTTTTGCTGCCTCAATTATGGTTCTGTTTTTTCTTTCTGCCACTCCATTCTATTGTGGATTATATGGTACAGTATACTCCCTCTTAATCCCAACAAAATTACAAAAGTCTTTGAAGTTGTCAGAAATATATTCTCCCCCGTTGTCAGATCTTAACACTTTAATTCTCTTCCCTGACTAGTTTTCTACTAATGCCTTGAATTCTCTGAACTTCGATAGTACTTCATTTGAGTCTTTGAACTTTAGAAAGTATATCCATGTTTTCCGAGAATAATCATCAACAAAGATTATGTAGTATAAGGAACCAGTTAGGGATGATGTTTTCATGGGGCCGCATACGTCGGAGTGAACCAGCTCTAAAATAACTTTTGATTTGTGCTCACTTGGAGGAAAAGAACCTTTCACATTCTTTCCTAAGGCACAACCTTTGCAAATGCTAGTATGTTCAAATTTTAGTTGGGGTAGTCCTGAAGTGATCTTCTTTATGATGGGTGGAGCACTATATCTTAGGTGTCCTAACCTTTTGTGCCATAATTCATTATTGTTTGAAACTTCATGATTTAGTGCTAACTTTTGATCACTACACAGTTTATACATACTACCATCTCTTGAACCTATTGTTATTGCATTTTTGATATTTGTATTTTTCGGCCAGAGAAGGACTTTGTCTTCATTGAAAGTAACCCGATATCCTTGATCAGCTAAACCTAATATTGAAATTAGATTTCTTTTGATTCCAGGTACAAACAATACGTCTTTCAATTGTAGAGATACTCCATTTCTTAGTTTGATGGAACAGGTCCCAATTCCTTCCACAGGATACGTGGAATTATCTCCAATAGTGACTTCTTCATTTGAGTGTCCCTCAAGAGTTTCAAACTGATTTCTGAATCCCGTTATGTGTCTTGATGCTCCACTGTCGATTATCCAAGTGTTCTTATTTGCATTTATTTCACTTGATAATGGTAGGAAGAAGAGTGAGTTTTCTTCTTTGACTTCGGCTAGGGTAGCATATGCTTTCTTCCTTTCCAGACAGTTTCTATGAGTGTGCCCATACTTATCACATTTGTAACACTGAATTTTAGATAGATCCTTTTTCTGGTAGTTTTTATTTCCTCTCTTCCATTCGAAAAACTTTTGCCTTTTGTTGGAAGTATTTGAGTGAAGTGCGTGAATTTCTCCTTTATTTGGCCCTATTCCCCTTGAAATTAGGCGTGATTCTTCTTGTGTACAATCATTTCTTAGTTGCTCAAAATTTGGTAATGGAGGTCGCCCACTGATGCATTGAATGAATGATTCCCAAGAGATGGGTAATCCCCTTAAGGCAATTAGAGAAAGTTCAACATCTTCTATAGTGTTTCCTATTGTGAAAAGTTGATCTCTTAATTCTGAAATTCTTAAGAAGTAAGATGTGACGGATTCTCCCTTATTCATTTTTATGCTCATAGGTTGTTGCTTTAGAGTTAACATCCTGCTTGCATTATTTATTTCATATGTACTCGTGATGGTTTTGAATATCTCATGTGCAATTGTTAATCTGGCTATACTCGGGAGAATAGCGTCTTTGACAGAGTCAATGAGAATTTTCCTTGCTTTGTTATTACGTCTTTTCCAGGTTGTGATCTCTGCCTCATCTTCAGGCATTTTCTTGTCTTCTTCTACATAAGAATCTAACTCTAGTTCTTGTAGGAGTGATGATTCTTATCTTCCATGACATGAAGTTAGATGCTCCTTCAAGTCTGTCCTCCATTCTGATTCCAATAACAATTTTGTATATTTCTGGTATTTAACAGTTGTACGGTATTTATATAATCTCTGCAGGTACGAACTGCTCACTTATCTTTCTCTCAAGATGCTGTTAAATAATGAAGTAATTTATTTCTTTTATTTTATCTCTAATATGCTGGCTCTGATACCATGTTGTGAAGTTTGATCGATTAGAGATGAACACAATATTACTATCTTGGATGTATATGGAGAACTATGCCACTGTGATTGATGGTTTTCCAAATACAATCGAAATGGTCTATATATATGTTAACAAGGATGCCTACGTAGGGACATGTCCATACGTGGCAGATGCCACGTAGGGACATGTCTCTACGTGAGGTGACTGTTCCAAATGGTGCGATTTGTTATGGTTAACACATCTATCGTTAGTAACTGTTTGCATGTTACCGATCGCATTTATTGTGTTTTATACAAACGGTGTGCACAATGTTATTGTGCCACTATGATGTAATCACAGTCGCACGATAGGTATCGTGTTGATTGTGATAACATCACAGTCGCACGATATGTATCGTGCCGACTATGATAACATCACGGTCGCACAGTTTATATTCATTGCATTGCGAGTCTATGTAATTACCTTTCGTGTTTCATATATCATGACATCGATATATATA